>ML792153.1:178502-227701 GCA_009831015.1 Picea engelmannii | reverse complement strand
TGTTATCTCACTACCGTTATGGAAAATGATGTGTAGAAATACCCACTAATTTTTCCAATTATCCTCCGGAATTAGTTCACCCGATCCTACATAACTTCAACTAAGCTCTTGCACGCTGCCACTAGTGATGCAACATTCCTAATCCCTAAGTCCATGACATTGGAAACATGACCTCGACATAAAGCCACCCATATAATGGTAGCTAGTATAATATATATTTACTTGTAAAGTATTAGGTTCCATAATTATGTCAAATTGCTATGTAAATTATTAGTTCCATAATTATGTCAAATTGTTATGGCTTTATTTATAAGCACATTGGAATGGTTGTGGGGTATAGTACACGTGACTTGAGGGGAATGTTATTGGGAGCTATTTTTATCATTAAACTAGGCTTTCGAGTTTATAATAACAAAGTACATTATATATGTTTAAAAAATAAAGGGCATATTGTTTTTGAAGAGAGGCATAATATTAAGCAAAAGTTATTTGTGTGACATGTAGGCACCTCATCATTTACGCATAGGGAACAAACTCCTTATATGTTACGATAATGAGATAAAATTGTCTTCAATTCTACTACTCTCAATATACCATTCCTTTATTTAATTCTGTAAAACAATATATAGAGAGAGAGCAATAGAACTGAAGACAATTTTATCTCATTGTTGTAACACACACACACACATATGTATATATTGTTATTATTATTGCATATTGGTGACTCAACCCTCTAATCGGGGGTTGCATGATGAGGCCTTGTACTTATTCCATTTGATGGCTTTTTGTTTGCTTGTTATGTCCTATGCAAGACTCCCACCTCTATCTTATGTGGAAAGATGAAACACTTGAAACACTCAAAATGGATATGATGGAGGCATTATTCATTCTCATTTGGCTTTTGCAATCATTACGAGTTGAAGCCTTCAAATTTAAGGGAAAAAACTTGGTTATTGTTCCTTGTGAATGGATCAATAATGGAAGTGTCAAATTTTCAAGATTATCGCATACAAAGTCCATAGCATTATACCTTGCCATTATTTATCACAATAATGCAGTTGATTTATGAAATAAATGCTTACACTGTAACGTTTCATAATACTTGGCGTTCTCACCATACATCGAACGTTTTTCTATAAATCTTTGTTTTATTTATTTAACGTTATGATTTTGTTTTAAATAATAACCCAATTATTGTATATATTGATTTTGTCATTATAATGATATATTTTGTCTTTTATTATTAATAAATTATAAACTTATCCTATACTATTCAAAATAGAGAAGATTATTTTTAAGCTTATCATATACTAGATTATTTTTAAAACAATATGATTATCATATACTATTCTTCAAAATAGAGAAGATTATGTTTAAAACGATATGATAATATATAATGTGTATAAATTTAATATGATATACTATTTATAAATATATCATGATTTTTACATTAATGAGATTGTAATAAAAAAGTGGTGTTTTGTATTAATATCATAGTTGATTGGATAGTAATAGTATTCATTTTTTATTAGGGGTGAGAGGTGTAAGGGATCTTTCTTGAATTCAAAGGAAATCAAGAAAATGTCTTTGAGTGAGGTTTGGGTAGAGCATCAAACAATCAAGCATAGACATTGTGTTTATTTCAGGGACTATGATTTATGTTAGGATAAAATTGACTTGGTGAAAGAGTCAAATTTGTTAGGTCAACACTTGCGGTTTCAGGTACATGGTATTGGTGACCCGTGGTATTGAACCCATGGATTACATGTATTGAAAACCTATAAAAGGTTGGTGATACTCCATTGTAATGTGTAAAGAGTTGAGTGGTCAATGATCACTTGTTTGGGGCCAACACATTGGTCGACTTGGCCGGATTTGGGTTTTCCAAAATCTCATGTGATTTAAGTGTGTTGTTGCTATGATTTGAAATATTATTTTTCTCTCGTATTTTTTATTTTCTAACTTCTCAATGGAAGTTATATCAAAAGAGTTATTGTAGTTGAGGATTATGCATTAATTATCAAATCGATGCTCAAAGTTGCCTCTTCGAGTGGTGGTAAGCTTATAAGAATCATTTAAAGAATAAGAAAGGAAGTTTCTAGGTTTGAAAGTATTGAATACTTTCATATCCTAAGGGATTTCAACCAAAAGGCAGATCAATTGGCCAACATCACTGCTCAACTAGACTATGTCACTTTAAGAACAAAAAGTAGGGTTTCATTCTCCCCCATACCTTAAGTTATAACCCAAAGTCACGAATTGGAGTTGCTTGAGAGACAAATGGTACATTAGTCAGCAAGGGAGGGTTAACCATGAAACATGATGACCAATGAGCATTACCTTCATGGTACCCTCACACACTCGACATTTGATGTGGGAGCAGGTTCATCAACTACATTCGGATTTGAGTTTTAATGCAGTTGGGATAATGGAATTGGTTTTAGGTTTGAAATTTGGGGATTTTATGTGGTTCCTAGCCTTGTGGCTCCTTGCTCTATTATGTCATGGTCCATATTGGGGCTTTGAATTAGGTTATGGTTCTCTTTTGTGGACTTTTAGTTCGCCTTTATGGGACCCTAATTCTAGTTTGCATGGTTTTGTTTAGTGGTTTCGTGGGTTTGATTTGCTCGGATTTGGTTTGCATGGCTTTGTTTGGTAGTTCTGTGGGTCTGGCTCGCTCAACCCCATTTGGTTCTTTAGTTCTGGTGCAAGTTGTTTCCTAGTTTAGTGGCCTAGAATTCATCTACTTTTCTTGAAGCCCTCAGAGTCCTTCCGTCTCTACATGGAAAAGCAAAATTTTAGTGGCTCATCCTCAAAATCTATTCATTTTTTGCTTTATTGCCAAATTCCTAAGGGAATGTTAGAGAGGGGACAATTTTATGGTTAGGAGAGAGTGTTAACAATTGGTAGTGGTAAGGGGTTTTAACAAGTGTTATGTAGTTCCATCATGATGGATCACAAGCATCCTAGGAGATGCCCATTGTGTGAGACCACTAACATACATAGATCTCTCATAAGGTAGGAAGATTACATCATCGATAATAGGAACTCAATTTTCTCTATCACTGGTAGGATGCTTTCCCAGGAAGAAGCCAGAAAATTTGAATATGCCTTCATCCTAGAAACCTTAGACGATCAAAAGAGGCAAATTGAAGATCTTCAAGCTTAGTGTGTTTCCCTTTGACAACTAGTTGCAAGTTTTGTCAGAAATCCTACTTCAAATGCTAGACCACCAATTGGGTCTGCAATGGAGAAGGTCAAAGAAGATGAGACTATGCAGAAACAATAGAAGGATGTGGAAATGCTAATTGTAGATTAGAACTTTTAAGTCAACACAAAGAATTAAGAGGAAACTTACAATGATCACGCCTTTATTTAATAATAATACTTAATGTTTTATAAAGTTTGCTTAATAAAAAAACATAATGCATATAAATAATAGCTATCCAAAATCCTCCACGAAAAATTATTTCATTTCTTTAATCAATAAACTTCAAATTTTAAACAAATTTTTTTAGACATTTACCACATATTTATAATATTACAAATTTAAACAAATATAAACACATTTAAACACATATTTATCACATTGAATTAATTTAAATAAAAATGAACTAGTAATCATAAGAATATTTTAAATATTTAATTCTAACTTTGAAACTTTGAAAACCACAATTGAAACCCATTATCATAAAAATATGATATAGTAACTTTTTTTTAATCCAAGTAAATGAGGGATGAATTTTAAACATTTTATAAGATAAGATTGATTGACAGGGCGAGGACAAACATGATGCCTTTACATAGCTTGAGAATGTTTGAAGTTCAAGGTAAGGAATTATATGACATTATTTCACATACTTTCTTTTTCACCTTTTTAGATCATTATTTGTACATTATATAAATGCAAATTGCTATTATAATTATTACGCTCAAACTTGGGCTATACTCACGACCATTCAACTATTTATACGAAAAGAATATGTTAGGAAAATTAGAATGTATTTGTATTAACGCTTTACAAGGGAAACATGGAATGGAGGAGGTAACTATGTGGTCTTTATTGTATTTGTATTATCCTCGCATCATTTTACATCTTTATTTGGTGTTTCCCATTATAGTTTCATCAACTGGTCTTTATACAAATTATTTATTTGGTGTTTCCCATTATGGTTTCATATTAAATGATCTTTTTACAAATTATATTTGTTATTTTTTTTTATTTTTAGATTGAATATATTTTGTTTTTAGTCATATTCTTTGTTTTGGGAGGTTTTTCATGGAAAATTTTCCATATTTTATTTTATTATTTTTTATTTAAAATATTGAAGTATTTAAGTGAATGACCCTCACACTAGGGTTATGATCCTCCAACATGTTAATTTCTATTATGACAAATTCACCATGTGTTTTTATAAGGAACGAAACATGTAAGACTGTTTTGTGATTTCATAACAAAAATGTTATATAGAAGAAACATGCAACCCTTTAAAGGTCATTTGATGAGACTCAAACACAGATTTTTTATGTCAACGATAGTAGCCCAAGCTTATGGCATTGTCTATGGAGTGGCATGATGTTGATATCGTAATGAAAGATATTTTGTGGATTGATTTTTATAATGAATTGTAATTTGATCATTTTCGTTTCCTTTCTAGGAAAAAAAACAAAAGGAAAGTGATTCATTTCATAATCACCTTATATCGTTATGATCAATTCGAAGGAATCAATTGTATATCAGTCCAAAATGCCTAATATTTGACAACTTATTAGAGACAAGAGACAACTAGTAGAAAAAAATCTCCCTTTCTTTAAGGATGTCCTCAACATAGAGAAGTATATGCTAGAGTTTGTGTGTGATTCATTTGGATCAAACATTGAAACAAATCAAGAAATTGTTATAATAGAATTAAGATCCATGAGTTAAGTGTGAAAATGATTTCCAATACTTCTTTTTCTTTTTTTCCAAGAAACATATACCAGGGAAAACCTTCCTAATACTTCCCACCATTTTGAGGATGGTACCCAGGGTAAATCCAAATTCTTCACTGCTCAAGGTTAGGTCAACAACTCATGAATAGATCATATATAGCTCATTACCAATCAACTCACTAAGCAAACATGTCGCTATGTAGGATTTGGACCTGGGTGGGGAGGGTAACAACTTTCCTCACAACCACTTGAGCTACACCAAATTGGCAACCTCCCCTTCTAATCACCCATGTAACATTTCATGTGAACATTACTCATGTAACACTTCATTTGAATATGTGCAACATCAACAAGATGGAATAAAAGACAAAGAATTTTAACTACTAACATTTTCTAAATGAGTGACATTGCTTTCAACATGCTCTGCACTTCTTCATCAAGAGCACTAGCATCAACATAAATCATGCCATCTTCTGAACATTCCTTCATATGTAAGAGAACATCATAAATCTAAATGTCTTATGTGACTTATGGTATGGAAGTATGTGCTAGGGTGTGACTCATTTGAATAAGGAGTTGGAACAAATTAGGAAAATCTTATACTAGAACTAAGATCCGAGAGTTAAGTATGAAAATGACTTACATTACCTTTGGTAATGCCACGTAGCAACATCGACAAGACATAATAAAATACTGTAAAGAACTATCAACATTTTCTAAATGAATGATTATATAGATTTTAACATATTCAACTTCAAAAGGGGATTGACAAAGAAGTTTATCTATAACCATAGATCATATGAAAGATGTTGAACAAGAAAACTAGTATTGACATAAATGGTCCCACATTTTGACCACTTCATACATAAGAGTATATCATTCTAAGTCACATGTTTTCAGTGACTTATGGTCCCACATTTTGACCACTCCATACATCGCAATTGAATATTGTTATCTCACTACCGTTATGGAAAATGATGTGTAGAAATACCCATTAATTTTTACAATTATCCTTGAGAATTAGTTCACCTGATCCTACATAATTTCAACTAAGCTCATGCACGCTGCCACTGGTGATGCAAGATTTATAATCCCTAAGTTCATGACATTGGAAACATGACCTAGACATAAAGCTACACATATAATGGTAGCGAGTAGAATAAATATTTACTTGTAAAGTATTAGGTTCCATAATTATGTCAAAATGTTATGGCTTTATTTATAAGCACATTGGAATGGTTGTGGTGTCTAGTACACGTGACTTGAGGGGAATGGGAATTGGGGCTATCTTTGTCACCAAACTAGGCTTTCGAGTTCATAATAACAATGTACATTATGCATGTTTAAAAAATGAAGGGCATATTGCTTCTGAGAGGCACAATACAAAGCAAAAGTTCTTCATGTGACATGTAGGCACCTCATCATCTATGGTGTAGGGAACAAACTCCTTATATGTTACAATAAGGGCATACAATTGTCTTCAGTTCTACTACTCTCAATATACCATTCCTTTATTTAATTCTATAAAACAACATGGATATATTTATTTATTGCCATAATTGTTGCATATTGGTGACTCAACCCTCTAGTTGGGGGTTGCATGATGAGGTCGTGTACTTATTCCATTTGATGGCCTTTTGTTTGCTTGTTATGTCCTATGCAAGACTCCCACCTCTGTCTTACGTGGAAAGATGAAACACTCAAAATGGACATGACGGAGGCATTATTCACTCTCATATGTGGCTTGCAATCATTACGAGTTGAAGCCGTCAAATTTAAGGGGAGAAACTTGGTTATTGTTCCTTATGAATGAATCAATAATGAGAGTGCTAATTTTGCAAGATTGTGGCATACAAAATCCATAACATCATCCCCTGCCATTATTTATTGCAATAATGCGGTTGATTTATGAAATAAATGCTTACACTGTAATGTTTCATAATAGTTGACATTTTCACCATACACCCAACATTTTGTTTATAAGTTTCAATATATACACATTATGTTGATAAATGCTATAATTTTGTTTTAAATAGTAACCTAATTGTTGTATATATTGATTTTGTCAGTATAAAAATATATTTTTTCTTTTATTATTAATAAATTATAAGCTTATCATGTACTATTCAAAATAAAGAAGATTATTTTTAAAACAATATGATAATAAATTATAAGCTTATCATATACTATTCAAAATAAAGAAGATTATTTTTAAAACAATATGATAATAAATTATAAGCTTATCATATACTATTCAAAATATAGAAAATTATTTTTAAAACAATATGATAATATATAATGTGTATAAATTCAACATGATATACTATTTATAAATATATCATGATTGTTAGTGATTTTTATACCGATGGGACAATAGTAAAGAAATGGTGTTTTGTATTAATATAATAATTATTGAAATAGTAATATTATTCATCTTTCATTAGGCACGACTGGTGTGGGGAATTGTTTTTTTATCTCAGAGGAAAGCAAGAAAACATATTTGAGTTGAGCTTGGGTAGAGCATGAAACACTCAAGCATAGACATTGGGTTTATTCGAGCGATGAATTTTAAACATTTTATCATTTAAGATTGATTGAGAGGGCGAGGACAAACATGATGCCTTTACATAGCTTGAGAATGTTTAAAGTTCAAGGTAAGGAATTATATGACATCATTTCACATACTTTCTTTTTCACCTTTTTAGATCATTATTTGCACATTATATAAATGCAAATTGCTATTATAATTATTACGCTCAAACTTGGGCTCTACTCACGACCATTGAACGCTTCATACGAAAATAATATGTTAGGAAATTTAGAATGTATTTGTATAATGAATCAAACATGTAAGAGTGCTTTGTCATTTCATAACAAAAAAATGTTATATAGAAAGAACATGCAATCCTTTATAGGTCATTTAATGGGACTCAAATAAAGATGTTTACGTTGATAGGTGTATATCTATCGAAGACTTCTAGATTAATGGGTCTTTTAATTAGGAATTYRGAATGTATGGATYAGATTTATTTAATATAGAATATTTTTCGKCGTTGTACATAGCGGAGGGTTGTGATTAAATATGATATTGTCYTCGCAAATCAAAACAYARGCRTTAGTCATTAGTGAGTGTGATTATCAAGTTTTACGGGTAGTAATTTCCTGTAATTTCTTGTTATCTTGCACTGTGTGCCCTCTATATGCGTTGACAGATCGTTACGTTTCCAATTTGCACGCTTTACCTTCTTGTTTCCGTTTCTCCATTATATATTCAATGGAAACACTTTATTTATTAAATGTCTGTAGGGATGTCTGGTCGTGGCTATAAAAACCTACTTCCAAAGCGAACTATCGGCCCATTCATGCCCACGTTCAACCCAGTGACGACGATTGTGAGGGCTTCCATCCACTGGAATGGTTGGATCGGTAGAAGGCGAACCGTCGGCCTGTCCATGCCCACGTTTAGCCTAGTGACAACGATTGTGAGGGCTTCCATCCGTTGGACCGGTAGAAGGTGGCCCRGGTCATGTTTGTTTGTTTGTTTCGRCAGCGAGAAGTTTCTCGAGAGAGCAAATCTGTGMTCTGGTGATGGGTGTTGGCCTTTGAAACTAGCGATCTACCATTTCTTTGGTCTTTGCATTCTTTGTTGCATTCAGACGTTCTTTGTTGCAATCGGACGATGCTTGGGATGACCCCTTTCAAACCATGGCAAGTGGGGCTCCGTCGTGGAGACCATGAGGTTCGAAGTGCCCTAGCAATATGTTCTTTCCAATTTATATGATAAGGTAGTTAAAGTTAAATGTATTTCATTATCTTTTGCTATAAGTCCTTGCATGCATTCATCATTCAAGGGATTTCAACTCTTGCATTGGGAAACTTGTCATTGTGGCTACAACAAGGACAAATATTTTTTCATCTTTCTCATCTGCACTGCAATGAGAGAAATAAACAATAACCCGCACCTTGTCATTGTCTTTTTACGCTCTACAATAATCATCTATTTACATATAATTTCTCTTTATTCAAATTTTATCCATTTGATTATTTTTTTTTTAAGTAAAAATAGATCCTATTATATTAATGCTTCAAAATTACACCATGACATGGAGGTGCCAGCTGTCCTGCCTGTGAAGGAAACCGAGACAGCTGGCCTATCCAAAATAGCATGCAAGTTCATGACATCGTTTTGCCACCCTGCCCGAAGGAAACCAGGGTGCATGACCAGTTTCAACAGCAGTTTGATAATGCCTATGCTAACGCTAACATGGCTATGAACTAGAAGAGCTACAGCTCTGATAAACATCAAAAAGAGAGAGAGTTTGAAACAATGTTGAACAGGAGAACCTATTAACCGATGTCCTCACGGTCGTCCATCTCCTTGCCGCTTCTGACAGGAATGGCATAGAGCTGAGCGCAGGTGGGGCATTGTCGCCGTGGGGTGGCACTGGAGTAAGTTGCATACAACATATCCAGGCGTCGGCTAACGCGGACAACCCTGAAGATTTGGTCGTCCACCATGCTGCGGACCTCGAAAATCAAGTTCAAGTGCTCCGGGTGAAGAAGTGGTGGCGACTTTTGCTCAGCGTCTGTCTCCTGGTGTGCATGCTGCGTTCTCTGCGGCTTCAATTCATTGTTGCCCTCCGAAAACTCTTCCTCTACCAGACAGGTGGCGAATTCCTCAGTGGGAGCATCGCTGGGACCGTGTGCTTCTCGCGGGCGGGGAGGTGGTGCTTCTGCTCCAATACACGCAGGGGGGTTCCAGTTGTCTGGAACCGTAAACATGCGACTTTCAGAGAAGTCATGGGGGAGTTCCATTGAAGGAATTTCCTCGACATATGTTCTGGGGGGCGAGTCTGCTGCTTTGGCCTCCCTGGGTCTCTTTTTCTTGGCAAGAACCAGAGCTCGCTCGAATCATTTTTGCCTTTTCCGCCGAGAGTCGGCCGCGTACCACCTTGCTCCTCTGCGGGGTCTTCCTCTAGCTCATGGCATGATGAGAATGAAGATGAGAGCCATAACTTCCCCTGCACATCTATTCTTGCTCGGCTCTGTGAGCTGCGAATGCATCCCAAGGCTACCGAGAAGGTTGACAAGGGCGAAAATGGTGGTTGTAGCCATTAAGGTTGTGGGCTTAATGCTCTGGCTGGCTGGCCTGTTCGTGGGAGTGAGAGGCCCCGTCAAAAGGTGGAGGCCGACTGAAGTGATGCCCCTCATAACTAGCATGGATATGAGGGCGGTTGGCCACCATTAATGGCCCCTCCTGGCGCTTCTCCACGTGCCCCCCCTGCTCCGCGTGGCACCCCATCCGGGGGTTTATCCATTTGATTATTGGTCCACACTTGGGATATGATTTGATGTCGTAGGTGGTTGATTTTAGCGATTTTGTGACTGGATTTTTGGCTCTCACTGTGTTGTATTTTTTGCTATGGTTGACACATCATGGCTATTCAAATTTTATTAAATCAAATACTATTATTAAATATTGGTTTCGATAATCATGGCTATTCAAATATTATTAAACTAGACACTATTATTAAATATTGGTTTTGATAATCATTAAATTATTAGTTTTGATCATTCCATTGATCTGCTCCCAGTAGTTAAGGATTTACTAATTTCAAGGATATTTATTGTTACTTGTTTAGTCGGAGGAGATGGAGCTTTGATGATTATTAAATTATTAGTTTTGATCATTGCCATTGATCTTTTCCAAGCAGTAGTTAAGGGATTCACTAATCTCAAGGGTATTTATCGTTACTCTTTTAGTCGGAAGAGATGGAGCCAACTTGTTTCAAAAGCATTTAACAGATACAACAAGCATCTAGATGCACTAAAGGCCCCATGTTATGCCATGAACTGAGGCATCTACATGCACTAAAGGCCTCATGATATGCCATGAACCGTTATTGATTTGAACTCTTTGCCATTGGTACTTTCACATTCTTGTTCTCTCTGTTTATATATTGTTTCAATTCCATCTTTATCTTTCTTCATTGTAGAAGAAAAAGATGGAAAACTTAACCGCTAATTATTTAAATTATTATGTTGATGTATTAGTTAAAAACTTAATTAACAATTTTATTGATCTGTATGTATAAAGATTTTGTGATTATTGCATACTTTTGTCTAAAGCATTCATCCAGAAAAGTGTTTGATATACCTTGATCAACCCCATTACTTTTGAAAGTGGACAATGACGTCAATCAACGTATATCAACCACTTTTACTTATGTGGTTGTGCTAGTTTTATGTCAACGATAGAAACCCACGCTTATGGCATTGTTGATGGAGTGACACGATGTTGATATCGTAATGAAAGATATTTTGTGGATTGATTTTTATAATGAATTGTAATTTGATCTTTTTGTTTCCTTTCTAGGAAAAAAACAGAAGGAAAGCGATTCATTTCATATTCACCTTATATTGTTATGATCAATTTGAAGGAGTCTATTCTATATTAGTCCAAAATGCCTAATATTTGACAACTTATTAGAGACAAGAGACAACTAGTAGAAAAAATCTCCCTTTCTTTGAGGATGTCCTCAACATATAGAAGTATATGCTAGGGTATGTGTGTGATTCATTTGGATCAAACATTGAAACAAACCAAGAATTGTTATAATAGAATTAAGATCCATGAGTTAAGTGTGAAAATGATTTCCAATATTTCTTTTTCTTTTTTTCCAAGAAACATATATCGGGGAAAACCTTCCTAATACTTGTCATCATTTTGAGGATGGTACCTAGGGTAAATCCAAATTCTTCACGGCTCAAGGCTAGTCAACAACTCATGAATATATCATATATAGCTCGTTACCAATCAACTCACTAAGCAAACATGTTGCAATGTAGGATTTGGACCTGGGTGGGGAGGGTAACAACTTTCCTCACAACCACTTGAGCTACATCAAATTGACAACCTCCCCTTCTAATCACCCATGTAACATTTCATGTGAACATTACTCATGTAACACTTCATTTGAATATGTGCAACATCAACAAGATGGAATAAAAGACAGAGACTATTAACTACTAACATTTTTTAAATGAGTGACATAGCTTTCAACATGCTTTGCACTTCTTCATCAAGAGCGCTAGCATCAACATAAATCATCCCATCTTCTAAACATTCCTTCATATGTAAGAGAACATCATAAATCTAAATGTCTTATGTGACTTATGGTATGGAAGTATGTGTTGGGGTGTGACTCATTTGAATAAGGAGTTGGAACAAATTAGGAAAATCTTATACTGGAACTAATATCCAAGAGTTAAGTATGAAAATGACTTCCATTACCTTTGGTAATGCCACATAGCAACATTGACAAGACATAATAAAAGATTGAAAAGAACTATCAACATTTTCTAAATGAATGATTATATAGATTTTAACATATTCAACTTCAAGAGGGGATTGACAAAGAAGTTTATCTATAATCGTAGATGAGATGAAAGATGTTGAACAAGAAAACTAATATTGACTTAAATGGTCCCATCTTTTGACCACTCCATACCTAAGAGTATATCATTCTAAGCCATATGTTTTCAGTGACTTATGGTCCCACATTTTGACCACTCCATACATCGCAACTAAATATTGTTATCTCACTACCGTTATGGAAAATGATGTGTAGAAATACCCACTAATTTTTCCAATTATCCTCCGGAATTAGTTCACCCGATCCTACATAACTTCAACTAAGCTCATGCATGCTGCCAATGGTAATGCAATATTCCTAATCCTTAAGTTCATGACATTGGAAACACGACCTCGACATAAAGCCACCCATATAATTGTAGCGAGTAGAATACATATTTACTTGTAAAGTATTAGGTTCCATAATTATGTCAAATTGCTATGGCTTTATTTATAAGCACATTGAAATGGTTGTGGGGTCTAGTGCACATGACTTGAGGGGAATGGGAATTGGGGCTATCTTTGTCACCAACTAGGCTTTCGAGTTCATAATAACAAGGTACATTATGCATGTTTCAAAAATGAAGGGCATATTGCTTATGAGGGGCACAATACTAAGCAAAAGTTCTTCACGTGACATTTAGGCACCTCATCATCTATGGCGTATGGAACAAACTCCTTATGTGTTACAATAAGGGCATAAAATTATCGTCAATTTCACTACTCTCAATATACCATTCCTTTATTTAATTCTATAAAATGACATGGATATATTTATTTATTTTCATAATTGTTGCATATTGGTGACTCAACCCTCTAGCTGGGGTTGTATAATGAGGTCTTGTACTTATTCCATTTGATGATCTTTTGTTTGTTTGTTATGTCCTATGCAAGACTCTCACCTTTGTCTTACATGGAAAGATGAAACACTCAAAATGGATATGATGGAGGCATTAGTCATTCACATATGTGGCTTGAAATCATTAAAAGTTGGAGCCTTCAATCATTAAGAGTTGGAGCCTTCAAATTTAAGGGAAGAGCTTGGTTATTGTTCCTTGTGAATGAATCAATAAGGGGAGTGACAATTTTTCAAGATAAGCATATCCGATTTTGCTCACAAACTTTAAAAGCCACATAATTTAATTAATATTATTATCATATGTGGGCCCATGAGGTAGATAGATAACTTTAAAAAATAAATAAAAGTGAAAGAAGTCAGTTGGTAACTAACTCATATCTGTGGTGTGGTGGTTATTCGCAAGGAGACATTCTGCTAAATACAAAGACAAAATGGTGGGCTCACAAATTTCACTTACAACCGAAAGGAAAACACTCAATCCGATCCAGTCAAATCAGAGGTGCTCGCTTTTTATTTTTGTTGTTGGGTATAGGGATAGGAGAATAGAGGGTCAGGTAAGGCCCCGGGTAAATGGTTTTTACTACTGATTTGACTTTTCATCTCGGCGTAGGAAATTACCTCGAGTAATGTAATGTGTCAGTAAGTAAGTGGGCTGTGTAAGTGTCGTGCGCTTTACTTCAGTTCAAAGTGCGGTGCCGCGGTCGAACGCTTAAATGTGTGCGCTCTGTATGCGTGCTGAGTATTCGTATCCCGCCGCACAGGAAAATCGGTTTTCAACAACGGACTGACAGGAGTAAATGGACTTCTCGAATCTATGATCGCGATCGTCGCCTTGGAATTTGTATTCCGATCACAGAAAGGTACCAACATTTGACTTCGAGGCAGGTGCATTTGTCTCGACCGATAGACAAGAATTTTTTTTTGGAGAAAAAATGCACTGTGCCTGTGGTAGAATGTTTGGGAACTCTGTGTATGCAAAATGCAGAGAAAAATAGCTACTGTGAAATTGAAGGTTTGAGGTTTTTGAAGCTATTTTGGTGATAATGCTCAGAGATTTTTCTTAAGGTTGCTTTGGATACTCGAAAATTTTCCGGAAGTCTAGTCGTTGTTGTTGTTGTCTGAGGTTCGGATAGGAWAGGAGAGAGATTTGATTTGTTTTGAGAGATTGTTGCCGTTCATTTTGTCAAGGTATTTTAAATTGTTTATCAGAATATCTTGTATAGTACACAAGAGTTGTCCATCTTGCCTGTTTTCTGGCTTTCGGTATGTGTGCTTCAGGGCGTTTCAAGATTTAACGCTATTTTCTTTAAGTATTGTTATYGGTTGTTAAACCTTGTCTGATTTCGGGTTTTCGCTTGTTTAGTGTTGAATTTTGTCTGGTAAAGAATACTCGGTAAAGAATACTCAGCACGGATGCTATTTTAAATATATAGCTGCGTTTTGTTGGAATGTGTGCTTGCTTGCTATCAGAGCCGTTTTAATGTTAGGGAAATAGTGTGAACAAAGTAGTCTCTTTTGCCTGAGGATAAGATAGACTCTTTTTCCGTTTTGAGAGATTGATGCCGTCAATTTTGTAAAGGTATTTTAATTGTTTATCGGAATCTCTTGTATAACACACAAGAGTTGTCAATTTGGCTTTCTGTGTGTTTAAAGCTGTTAAAAGATCTAGCGCTATTTTCCTTTACGAATTGTTATCAGTAGTTAAACCTTGTCTGACTTTGGGTTTTCGCTTGTTCAGGTAAAGAATACGCAGCTCAGATTTTTTAAAAATAAATAGCTGCGTTTTCCTGGATTGTCTGTTGATGTTGCTTGCTATCAGAGCCGTTTTATTAGAGAGTCTCTGTGAACAAACTAGTTGCTGTTTCCTGAGGATAGGATAAGAGAGTTCTTATTTGTTTTGAGAGATTGTTGCCGTCAATTTGGTAAAGGTAGTTTAAATTGTTTTTTGGAATCTCTTGTATAACACACAAAAGTTGTCAATTTTGCTAGTTTCCTTGCATTCTGTTTTTTCAAGCCGTTAAAAAATTTGAACGCTATTTTCCTTTGCAAATCATTATCTGGTTTCGGGTTTTTGCTGGTTTAGCGTTGAACTTTGTCTGCTAAAGATTGCACAAGGCGGATCCATTTAAAATTTACAGCTGCGTTTGCTGGAATGTGTGCTTGCTTTGCTATTGGAGCCGTTTTATTTGTAAATTACTTTGGGAAAAGTATAAGTTATAACTTATCTTGGACGAATTTTCCCGCTTGTGCAGGAGGAGCGGTCAATTCTGGTCTTGAATGTTATTGTCAAAGTGTCATTCAACGTTGGGCTATAGTGGAAGCCGTCTTTGAAGAAATAAGATGGCCGAAATGAGAATGCTGTTGTGAATTGGAAAAGCACTTACTTCAAGAGGCTAGCCTTTTCGCAAATTACGGAGCGAACGTCACATTCAACTCGAGATTCGGCCGCCTCGGCCTGAACACAGGTCTCTAACCGAGAATATTTTGGCCTAGATAAGACATTTCTTCACAGCTTGGAACAGGAAACACGACACTTACGGATAGAATATTTTGGTAAGATGCCACTGACGCTGAGTACTGATCTCGGTTTTTTCACCATTCGAGGTTAGCTTCGGCGTTAGATAGCTGAGCCAAAAGAGTGCTGAAAAGTATTGTGCAAGATGAAAAATCACATCCAGCGCTGGCAGAGCCAGGCGAGACGAGGACAGGAAGTGATATTAATAGGTTTCCTTCCGCAAGGAGGTCTGGATTTAATTTTGTGGACTGTTAGCCTCCTGGCTCGAGCTGGAGACTCCGTTATCGCTCTTATCGTATGCGACCCTTCCTCGTCTCTTCTAAATGGTAAGCATTTAAAATTTCACACCCCTTTTGTGCTCGTTGCTTCAAATCCTGATTTTAGCTTGGAATTGATCCGTAGTTCTCAGCTGAGACCAACAGAATCATTCAGGAAATTAAGCCTGAATCTTATCATAATAGAAATCAAATTTCGTTACTTTTATCAGGCGCACTAAAGATTTGTTGCAAACGCTGATAAGAATAGGGCTTAGTTACTCTCTGTTCCGGACACCCATTGTTCTACCGGTGTCGGTATTCTAGCCTTTTGAATCCGTATTGTACGTCGTAGACGTTTTAATGTCTTTAATGTCAAATAGCATAAATCTTAAAAGACACTACTGGCTGACATCCATTTTGAAGCAATAATGGTCCTGTTATGAAATATCTTCTTAAAGCTGCTCCGGGCTCCGGAATTTCATGTGATGCGTATTTTGTGCAATAAACAGCTGCGAGATCCCAAGAAGATGAGACAGCTCGGGTTGAAAGATGCGTGGTTGGAAACCAACGAGATAAATTTAAAAGGCAGTTGGGAGAACTCAAGCAACTCTGCAATCACAAACAGGTTAATACTATACTGTAAAAAGAGACTGAAATAAACTCGTGACAAATTAAATGCATGATAAACCCCCAATATTAAATGTTAGTATCACGTCTTGATCATCTTCTGTATTTTTGCGCTTTTTGAACAGATTCAAATGGACATCAAGTTTGCCGGGGGTAAAAATCCCGAAAAAGTGTTAGTTGAACAGGCAACGGTTCGCAAGGCTTCCGCCCTTGTTATTGGCACATCCGAGCGTTTTTCTACATGGTAAACTGCTTAATATCTCAGCTCTCCGTTTGATTTTTAAGTAAATAATACTTTGAAAGATGGAAATTTCCCCCCTTGCAATTCACGGAAGATATCCGAGGTTCTCGTTCTTGAAAATTTTCGGTGAGGCCAACTTATTACTTCAGACATTTTATTTCAGGCGAAAAAGGAACCGGTCAAATTATCTTGTACAAAATTCTCCCGCAGGATGCTCTGTGATTATTGTTAGAAACGGAAAAGTCGTGCAATACAAAGAAAATCGATTGAGAATGCCGAGTGAGGCAGATACAAAGCAGTATTCTTCTGAAGGTAGTCGTTTTGTTTTTTCTTCTAATCTCAAGTGTAGCCAGAGCACACAGTGAACCCTCATTTTTTTTGGAATATGGTGGCTATATATCATAGGGAAATCCTATATATCCAAATGATCACTAGCTAGGCCATGAAAAATCTTTGTTTATTTGTTCCAGGCTGAATAAGATAGATACATACCTGTTCTATCCTCACAGATCTCGAAACACTAGGAGATATGTGACAATCCAGTAGCTATGGGCACCTACCTCTATCTGCTCACTGGGGCATCAATACCCCGGAACAACGTTTATTTCAAAGTTACCTTTCGAAGATTCTATATGTACAAGAAATTAAAAATGTTAGGCCGAGATATGCTCTGCGCTATACAGGATCATCCCCTCTTCTTAGTTGGTCATGTGTTAAAAATGGGTTATAACATCTAGAACGAATTGTGTCTGGATTGATTGCATGTTGTTTTGCTGTTAATATTTGATTTGAAGCACAATCTAAAATATTCCACAATTAATTCATGCATGAGGATATCTTGCGATCTTATTTTGACTTCGGTTATCATGCAATCTATTTGACATTGGGACGGCCGCGTTTTGATGTTATTAGTCCCGCAATTTTTGGTTCCAAAACAAGAAGAATCCCAGGAGCAGTGCCCCGGCGATTCGCAAATCCCGTCTTCATCCCCATCTAGTCTGATTGAAGTTGATTTTAATATCAAAGAGAAAGAAGGATCCGGAGATGTGTCTGCGCAGACACAGGAAATTCCAGCCGGAGGAGACATGGAGAAAGAAGCCGAAGACCGTCTGTGTGGGGATGTGCAACTAAACTCTCCATCGTCATCTAAGGTTATTGAAGTTTATTTTGATGTGCATGAAGATGAGGAAGGAGTAGGATGCCGGATTTCTTTTGAGCAAGATGCAGAGGACCGGTTCCATAGGGATCAGGAACGGCGATTGTCATTCACATCAAATGTTATTGAAGTCCATTTTGATGTCAATCAAGAAGAAGACGAAGACGGAGTAGAAGACGACGACGAAGAAGGAGAAGAAGAAGAAGAAGAAGACCACAAAATTTGGTCTAAGCAGACTGGGGGAAGCTCGCCCAGAGCTGTTCTTGAGGGACCAGCTTCATCTTTGGATTCGGACAGTAGTTCCTCTCCCACCAGAAATTCATTCTCGGAGAAGGAGAAGGCGATTGTAACGTCTCCCCCGCATTGGGGGAATGGAACTGGTGAAAAGGGATTCCGATGGACGAGTTTTCTACGGATGTGGAAGCATAGATCTGTCCGCCGATTGTCCACATTTCCTCCTGAAAGTACTTCTCGATTTTCTGGGAGCAATAAATATAATGTTGGGAATTCCCCCTATGTGAGAACAGATATCTTCAATCAAAGAAAAGATAATTTGTCTATCTGCAGTCAGATTTGGAACTTGGAGAAACATCTGACAGAGTCGGCATCAAAGCCCTCTTGGAAATGCTTCACATTGAAGGAAATTGAATCTGCTACTATCAATTTCAGCCCAGGTTTGTGAAACTTGCATACCGGAAAACTGTTTTGAATCATAGCATATTCATATCAATTTTCCACCTATTTTCGTGTAAAAATGCACATTGATCATTGCATATCTAGTTGTTAGCTCCTTGCATGTGTTTAAGCAAGTGCCCATCTTTTGATGCACGCTTATATGAAAAGCCCATGTTGTTGTGATTGGAAATTTTAATCAAAGCAGAACTATTGATAGCAGCTGACATTAAATGCCATGTTTTGATGCTTGTGTTTTATTGCCTATGGCAGATAATTTTATAGGAAAGGGTGGATATGCGGAGGTATACAAAGGATCCCTACCAGACGGACGGATTGTGGCTGTCAAAAGGCTTAACAGGAGTAAAACAGAGGAGCAGAGGGTTGGGGATTTCTTGACTGAAATGGGGATCATTGTGCACATCAACCATCCGAATGCTGCTCGTTTGATTGGCTTTGGTGTCGAAGGTGGTTTGCATATCATTTTGCAGTTTTCCCCTCGTGGAAGCTTAGCATCAATGCTTCATGGTATGGCAACATGTCCGAGAAATTGATCCACAATTCCTTTTATTCTGAGGCTAATCTTGAGGCTTTCATTGGCATCAGAAATATTTGCTAGTTTATTATGAGTTTTGGCCGAGAATAAAACTTGTATATGAACCCCCAAAATATAATTTAAACTAACGTTTAAAGAAACCATAGTGACTTATGTGCTTCAATCAAAGCGTTTACAGTTCTTTGTGCCATTTCCTTGATGCCCATGAATATCTATAATAGGGTAAAATATTTGGACATCAACCCTATGTTGGTGTGAGTCTGTGACTAAAGAAAAAGTCTTGCAAATTTCGTTTTATGACATGTTTGATTAGATGGTTTCCCTCTCCATAGTAGATACATTTATTATTTTATATTTATTATTGATCTCGATGATTACAATCCAGGCCCAAACTCTCAAGTGCTTGACTGGGATATTCGGTACAGAGTAGCTGTTGGAACAGCTAAAGGTCTTCTTTACCTTCACGAGGGTTGTCAAAGGCGTATCATTCATAGAGATATTAAAGCATCCAACATTTTACTCACAGAGAATTTTGAGCCTCAAGTAACTTAACTCTACCCCTCACCTCCTTGAATTTGAACGATTGTTTCATGTCTTGTTGGGTCGAACCTTCAGACTCTTCAATTTTACTAAGGCTGCTCGATGTTGTTTCCTAATTTCTGAAGGCGTGTCTTGTTCTGTTATGCAGATTTCGGATTTTGGACTAGCAAAATGGCTTCCCAAGCAATGGACCCACCACACAGTGACACCCATAGAAGGCACTTTTGGGTGAGTAATTCTGTTCATCCTCTGTCGAGCTCTATGAGCTAGAGCTTGAGCCAGCATGTTGTAGAATTAGGCTAGAATAGTTTGATAATTACCAGTGGTTATTCATTTCAGCATTTATTTCAATATTTTTCCCCCTTTGCCGATGATCTTACCGTTGGGTTTCTAGTCTGAATGATGTCACGGTTAGTGAAAAATAGGAAGCTTTTAACTGATGCCATTCTTTGTATTCGTTTTTATGAGTTCCAAAGTTCTTTGGATATTTTTTAACGAGAGGATCGTTTTGGCAGTTATCTTGCACCAGAGTATTTTATGCATGGGATTGTTGATGAGAAGACGGATGTTTTTGCATTTGGGGTTTTGCTCCTGGAGCTCATTACTGGACGTCAACCAATTGACTCTTCCCAGCAAAGCCTTGTGATCTGGGTATGTTACCCCTAATTATCGCTTTAATGCCTTTGAGTATAATGCAATGAAGGGACAAGCTTCTCTGTTGCAACAGTTATCTGGATTTCATTATTTTCCCACTAACTGATTGTTAGCCCTTTTTGTATGGGATACTGAAGATCTTGTAATATTGAATGGAATCCATCCAGGCAAAGCCCTTTATTGACAGTAGAAACATCGGGGGGCTTGCAGATCCCTGCCTCGGTGATAAATACAATGTTCATGAGATGAGCTGTGTGATCTTTACAGCTGCTCTATGTGTTCAGCAATCTGC
The DNA here is from genome assembly GCA_009831015.1 of Picea engelmannii. NCBI lineage: Eukaryota > Viridiplantae > Streptophyta > Pinopsida > Pinales > Pinaceae > Picea > Picea engelmannii. The sequence continues at coordinate 206,986 of ML792153.1, read as the reverse complement.
CCATCTTCGCCCATGCATGGGTCATGTAAGTTGCATACTCCGTGAATCACCTTGCAATTTCCATCACAAAAATATTGGCCACTGCAAAATGTCAAACATTGATATACCTCTATATTAGATGAATTAAGCAAGGTCATATCTGCTTTCAAAGCCGCCCCCTAGCAATGATATTAGCTTAGTTTATGAATATATTTTTGTGTATGGGATTCAGGTTTTGCAACTTCTTACTAGCGAAGAAGAGAACCTACATTCCCCAGAACACTGGAGCACACCATTTTTGCAGTCACCATTTGTGGAGGAATCCTCCGATACAGAGGAATACACATCCACGAGGTACCTTAGTGATTTGAATCGTCATCGGCAGGTTGCTTTGGAGTTCTAGAATTCGTCCTTTTCCCATCAAACGTTCTTTGTTTATATCGTAACTCTTTTACAGTCTCTGATCTGACTAGTTTTCAGAAAAATGTGCCACCAAAAAATGAAATATATTGTAATCCGAGACTCTCCAGTAGTTTTGACACGAGGCGTTCAGTTTTTTGGACATTGTACATAAGGCTTGTAGTTGTACACTAGATCTTAGAGTCCGTCCTTTGTCCTCAAGAATTGGTCATCATTTCAATATGACTGGTTCATTGTGAGTGGAAATGTATTTTCTGCAGGTCTGTTAAATTATATATATTGCTTTTGCTACTCGACATAAAGTGGCCAGAGTCCACTTGGTCGAAGGTTTTACTCATTTATAGCATCATGGTAATCCCAAAAAAACATTCAGAAATTTATGTGTATGTAATTCCCTCTCAATTTAAATTCTATTATAGATGTAAGATACTTGGACGTAAAAACGTTGTGCGGATGACAAAAGGCTGCACATGTTTTATGAACTCTTAGCGACAAAGTTGCAAATCTCTAATGCAGGAAAATACAAACCAAACGATCCCCATGGGAGGTTACTCTTTCTTATCGATCGTGACAGAAGATTCATATCGACATTAGATTTCAAACCAACTAAACTACTGAATTGTCAAGGTTATTAGAGCAGAAATAAAGCCAATGTAATTCAAGGTTATTAGAGCAGAAATAAAGCCAATGTAAGCGCATCTAGTTCTTTGGCATCCTTAATCAAGAGATATTTTTTTGCACATAACTGCATATACATTTCTTCCAACCAAGAGCAACATTAAAATTGAATTTAACCTACTTCATTGAAAAACACATAAATGCACTATGGTGGAATAAGCTAATTTTGTAGCAAATAGACCCTCTTTCCGACCACAAATTTGAGAAGAATCCAACAGAAATTTTAGACATGAATATAGTTCTACCATAATCCAAGATCCATGTATGGTGGAACAATGCCTTTGTCCAATTCTGAATTGACTCAAATTGTCAAAAATTCGATTGGTGTTCTAGAGCAATGGAAACTTTGACTTTTTGTATTGTTGGATTTTGGCAGTTGGAGGGAAGTTTGCTACGAGATTATATGGTGCCCCAAAGTGTAACTTCTAGGTGGTAAATAAAGTAGTGATACGAAGGTAGTCACCAAATGCTCATGAAGGGATAAAGCATTGTTCATCAAGACTCCAAATAGTGATGCTTGCTAATGTAGATGTCTCTAAAATATAATTGAACATCGATCCAAAACATATTTCTAGCAATTTTTAGCAAATTTGCACTCCTAGAAGATGTCTTCAATGCCTTAGGGTGACTATAACATAGGCAATGACCATTAGTTAGCTTGCCTTGACCTTAGCAAGGCGAGCTTTAGATCACAATGCTTGGTACACAACGAGCCAAGCAAAAACTTGAAGTTTATTGTTGAGGTAGAGTGACCAAACATTGTGTAATTGCCAAATCCATTGATCCTCTAGATTAGAAGAGATCCATCTAGCATTCAACATTGGAAATAAAGGATGCTTCCCATGCAAAAGAGAGTAAAGTTTCATAGTGTCATATTGTTAGAGTTACTACCTAAATCTCCAACCCCAATCTCACCACAAAGGACCCTACATATTCGATTAAACTTATATTGATCTTCAAGTGGAATCAACCCTTTATATTTTTGATAGCTAGCTTGTGGAAGGACAAGAAGGCCTTTTGACGAATATTCTTGTCTTTCCACAAGCTATAGTTTTCGAGTGTATAGTTTCAAAATACATTTTCGAGTGTGTTGACGAGCAAATTTGATAGGTCGTCAACTGGAAGAATAGGTCCGGTCCGGGGTTGTCTAAATAAACCAAGCCGTTTGGTGTAATCTATTCTGACGGGTTTAATGGCTCCGTTAGCCAATCTAGGGTCCTAAAAAAAAGAAGAAAATAAACTAAATTATGTTAACAAACTATATATATATATATATATATATATATATATATATATATACTCTAATCTAATTATTTAGAAATGTATTTCAGCAGAAAGATGAATGTGAATATGTCATTTATAAACATAATTTACAGGTTGCAAGTTTTAATGAAAGCCTTGCAAAATCAATGTAAAAGTAATTGTTTTCAGAAACAGATAAAGAAAGCACATTTTTGTATTTTCTGTTTTCTAATTATAAATCTAATAAAACTTGAATTAATTAAGTTATGAAACAAAGATGTACAGATGGTCAAAGCCAATCTAAAACTTTCATGCTTCACTAATAGGAAAACTAATGACAAAATGAATGGAAATAAAGCTAACCTGAGTTTTATTTTATATCATGTCTGTCTTCTGTGCAATCCAACACTCCAGTTGTTCTGCCTATAAGAAAAATCTATGATAGGGTTATGATGATGCCTCCAAAACAAACTCCAAATGTTTGTTGGTAGCCAGGATATGAGAACAAAATAATAGGCAAGTATACACAATAATCTTATAATTATGAACAATTACAGTAATCTAAATCTTAATGTAAAGTGTTCATATTTTCAATCAACTAACATCAGATAAAAATCATGATCTTACAATTGAGATGATGATCACAGTGATAATTAATTGAAACGACAAATTAAAGACAACATTTTAAAATATCAAATAAAATGGAATATCACATGTCATTAAGACTAAAGCTATACAACACATTATTATTTCAAAATAAGAGAGACAAAACATAAATGAGACAACCTTCACATAGGTCTAAAGTCGAACTGTTATAAGTTGTTCCATTAAGTTTTGAAAATCATTAACTGGATAAACCATAAACTTTCTGGTCGATTAATCAATTACAAATCCTTGGTGATTCGAGAGTTGTCATTCACTGGATAAACCATAAAAGTAACCCCCATGCAGTTAATATCGAGTGCTGGAAACAAAAAACGATGGAGTTGGCAAAAAATTTCAAAGATATCAGCTTCCAACATGTTTATAGGGTTCACAATAAAGAGGTCGATGCCCTCTCAAAGAGTGCTCTAAATGAAGTTGAAGGAAGGCTATCGGTTTACCACTGGGACAATGGGAAAGAAAGCTCAATATCCTTTATTAATATCTTTGAAATGTGAAGGAAAAGTGGATTGAGTGCAGTTTTGCAAGCACTAAGTGTAGATTTATTGTCGTCCTCCTCTCAAGCATCTCCATTTTTGTCTAGACTAGTTTTTAAAATGTACTGTTGTATCCTCCCTATCTATTCCTTGCCATTGGACTGTTATTACTTTTGCCTTCCCAGAGATCTTGCATCTGCATTTTGTAAAGGAATTTATACACTATAAATTTGAGATAATTTTTTCTTGGAAAAAAAAAGTTTTGAAAATCATTTGTCCATAACCTGTTCCAGGAAAAGATGATCTCTCTCTTACAAAATGAAGAGTATTTAAAGTGACTTGAAATCTTATTTTCCTATCTCCTAGGATAGGATAGGATCTCATGAAATAAAAAATATTACAAAAATAGAGGGCTAACAACCACTCATAACAAAGTTGATTCTCTTCAAAAATTAATAAAAGTTTTTACAAAGCAAAAAGAAAAGGAAATACTAATTATTCAAATGCATAATCGAGCATGTTCTCCCCATATGATCAACAATAGGTTCTACTATTTTATGAAAAACCAAATAAGAATAAGTTAGACAATTTCTAATAACTAATTTCTAATTTTTTATTTAAAAGAAACCTGAATTCAAATTGATTTTTAGAAAAAGATAAGCTACAGGTTTTTGTAGCTAGTCTAAAATAGTAAAAATCAACCATAAAAATCTATTTATTTTATTTTTTTCAAATAGAATCAAATCCAAAAATAAACAACTGTTAACTATTTCAGTAATTTGACAAATTCGAATTTATGATGGTGGAATTTTTTTTTTAGTTTTCTAATGATCATATTATTAGGCTGCTTAGTTTTATTGTTTATATAGATCGAATATAAGTTACTTTGTTTCTCATTTCTTGACAGTATGTTTGTTAATGACCCTGATTATGCTCAGAAACAAGAGTAGGAGAGAGCCTTCCTTTCGGCACATCCATTACTTGTTCCAACGTTGTTCTGGGTAAAAAAATGTATCATGGTTCCTTAACCATGGGGGTTTGCAAAGGAACGAAGTTTGGTTCAACGAAGAGATAGTAATCGTGTGGATTAACACACAAGTCTTTGATAGTAGAGTTTAGCTTCTGTTTATGATAGAGTTCAGTCGTTTGTTGCATATCTTCACACCCACAGAGAGGAAATGGGAAAAAAAAACTCAAACGAAACAAAATTTCTAAAAAAATGTTGCCCAGAAAACGAACATACCTCTGAAATGGATTCATTTATGAAGAATATGCCCGCAATGCAGGTAAATGGCCCCATTTCCGAAATGGGTTTTAAAGGGTTTGGACTAATTCGTAACCATTTTCTCATAATTTCTCTCGCAAAAACATGTCTCTAGCATGAAATTATGGGTTTTCTTAAAAAAAGAACTCATAGCCATTTGGTTGGATTCACCTCACAGGTGCCATGACAAATGTAAGCAGAGTGTAACAGGGATGACTCAAAACAGTTTTAGGTTTGAATAGAAGGGGCGATAGGAATAGATCTGAATGGATAAAGGGGAACAAACCATAAAGAAGCTCATGTGTTATCATAGCATGAACATCAAGGGTTTGGTCATGAAGCTTTACCATTCCTGGTAATGAAAACTCAACACACAGAATCAAAAAACCTATACCCGTAATGAAAGGCTCATTAAATCACTGTGCCAGCAAGGTGAATTGAATACATAGTACAACAATTGCACATTAATTCCCATGACTACTAGCACGACCATTGTTTTTTCAAAGGGTAAAAATATACCAAAACAAAAATCCTCATAATTCAAATGCAAACCATCTAAGCATGTGAAAATTATATCAATACCCAAAACATCTCAAAGATAAGTCATTCAAGTGTTGAATTTAAATTGGATATAAGCATGATAACTCTTAAAAGAAAACCTTGTATAGAAAATATAATACCAAGTTAGGTTTTCATGTTTGATTCATGCTTTCAGTCATGAATCAACCATGAAAACAAAACGAAAACACAAACTTAAAGAATTAATGAATGTCTTTTCTACTCCGACAATCGTCTCAAAATGATAATGTTTACAAGAATGAGGTGAAGACAGCTATAGAGAATGTAATTTCTTGTTCACATAACGAAATTGTGTGGGGCTGTCAACAAAGTGTATAGTTTCAAAATCCCAAACATCCCTCCAAAAGAATATTCCTTTCATGCTCGATCTACGCACTTGAAATATGGGACACTTGGAAATACATTGACCCTGCCAAAGGGTCCATTAGGATAAGTCCCATATGTTGGGTATGTGTTATATTATTTGCATGGATAGAACTAGTGTCTACGTTGCATTGGGCGCATAGAGGGGTCAGAGGGGGGCGAAGTGCCCCCTTTCCCTGGGGGTCACAAGAGGGCGGGAGCTCCCCTGCGTCGGGATTCAGGGGAAACACCCTCGATTTTTTTTACCGGTTTTTGTGTCCGTTTATGGGTATTTTTCAGCACATGGTTTTTCGTCAATGGTTTTCTATTTTCGATTAAGGAATTAGGGTTGTTGATTAATCCAGGTTATTGGATTAGGGTTTTGGATGTTACAGGATCCTATATGTATATTGTATTGTAAAAAATGTATTGTGAATGAATATAGAAGATGTTGGTTTTCCCGATTTGAGTTTCCGAGAGAAAAATCTATGTGTAATGTGTGTATTTGCCATTGTATATTTTCTGTTATTTTATTGAAAATTAGTTTGCAATAAATAATTGTACAAGGTTAAAATCTATACCATCCTGCATGGCTCCTAGAAAAGTTCTACTTGACCAAAGGGACAACAAACTTCTAAGCTTTTTGCATGCTCTAACGAATGATTAACCCATAAACCTTAAATAGTTGCAAGGAAGAAATGGTATCACATAACCTAAAAGAGCCTCAAACCAACAGGGAACACTAAGTAAATTGGAATCAATATCATATGAGGGTATGTCATGGAGCAGAACCTTCAAGACATCTGACTATCTGCTGCTAAAATATGACCTTGAGTTGTGACATCAATAAGGTTGAGACCACTTCCCTCCTTACAAGGAACCATATGAAGTTCTCTCTCACCACCATACTTAGACTATTAAAAACCTTGATCAGGATGACCATTAAAAACCTTGATCAGGATCTACTCCAATTTCTTGAACTGGGTTAGTTTGGGACAACGAGAAACATAATACATGTGGGAGGGTTGTAGGATTCGTGAAACCTCTGTTAGCTTCCTTACAAAGGGAGGCTATTCTAGACCCTAGTTCCACATATCCACAATTGAATGATGGATACCAAACAAAATCCCTAGGGACCAAACAATCACCACAAATTAGACCCAATTCAATATTGAAGGGATCCAAGCTAGTGGATCATTAAGCCCAACAAACAAATAATCCATTCGGGGAATTTTGAAGGAAAAAATGGTCTCAAAACAAAAAATGTACAATCGAAATCAATTTTAAAAGAACAAATCACATTTTAGAGGATGACGTCATTCCTTGTAGTTGAACTAACATTGTTTGAGTTAAAAATATTTGTTTCTCACATTCAGAATGGTGGATGACAACCGATAGTTAATCATGGTAGTGTTGCAAGTAAAATATTCATAATAAGAAAATATTTATAAATTCCTTTTGAATATAATATTAATGTAATCATCAAATGAAATATTATTAATTTATGAATATATAAAAAATAGAGTACTAATTCAAAATAAATAAAAAATGATAATATGAGTTCTTGTATATTATTCATACTGATCTGGATTATTTTCGGCACGAAATAAAAGCGGAGATATAATAAAGAAATGTATAGAGATGTATAGGATATCCAACAATATAATAGAAATATATCAGAGATGCAACCATAAACACAAAGATACAGTAATACACAATTTCTATTAATGAACGAAAATGCACGACTATAAAAATACAGAGTGAAAGACTCGCTAGAATGGTGGTAGCTTATCTCCGAGAAGAGATAGGACGGCTACTCGCATTCGCAATAAGATGATTTACAATGAGGCTCTAAATACCTTTTCAACATAAAGAAAATCCAAAACCCTAACCTCGAAAGATGAAAAACCAACAGTTTTGTGGACCTCGTTTTGGGTAGTTTGGTGTATCAACTTCCTGGGGGTGTAACTTTGGCATACGATCTTCGTTTGGGGCGAACGATAACTCATTGGAAAGGTCTATCTGAGGACTACACATGTTGTTGCCAGACTCTAACTTCGTCTAAAGTCTTGTTGTGGCGAGCCCTAGAAACATTGTTTAGTGCCTCAAAACGACCCTAGAAGTTTGGGACTCGAAAACTAGGAACAAAACTGCCAAATTGAAACTGCCAAAATGAACCAATTGGAATAGGTGGGTGGCCACCGATATCAACCTGGATCAATCCTCCCTTCTTAGGAAGCAATGGTTTCCATTGTGTTGAGCTCCCGGGGGAGAGGGGAAAGCGATTGCTGTAACCGAATCTTGGTGCGTTGCTTGCCTTGTTGGAGACGTCGCGCTACTTGGTTTGGGGAAGGTTGTCACGAACCTGTTGCTGGCAGGGTTGAATCAGTCCAACCAGTGGGGTTACATGAGATGTCTATGTGCAGAATGAATTTTTGTGCTTTGTTGCAGCCTTGTCGACCCGCTTCTGTTGGATAGAAGGTGCTTGGGCCAAGGTTGTAGTTGTTGCAATATCCTTCTGTTCACCTTTTGAACAAATTGTGAAGAAGATGAATTTTGTAGTATGAGATAATACCTTGTGACACTGTTTAGGTGGGACAATAGTCGGAATTACCTCTGGTATTCTGTAGAGATGACCCCTCAGAGTAACAACACTACGGGGTTGAGACTCATAAATAGCATGGCGCTTCCACATATATGGCTGACCCAAGAGAACATCACAAATATCCAACGGGGCAACATCACATAATACCTCATCCTTGAAGGGTTGGATGTCGTATGACAATCGACCGTGTTGGTTGACACGAAGATCTCGTCCCTGGCGAATCCACCTGATGTTGTATGGTTGTGGGTGTGGTGTTGTCGACAATCCAAACTATTTGACGACCTCTGTTGATATGAGGTTCTTTTGGCTTCTGCTATCAACAATAAAATGCAGCGAGGTCCCCTTCACCCACATCTGTGAATGAAAAAGACGCTCCCCCTCTTTAGGATATGTAGGTTCTTCTGGTTGAATTGTCGCGGTTGTGACAATAGCAGTGGGATCTACGTCAATGATCTGTGTTTTATGAGTATTTTTTGAATCAGATTATGAATCAGGGTTCGGCTCCTTGTCTTTGATATCGACCACCAATGACTGTTTTGAGCAACATTCATCGGTGTTGTGCCAGGGGATTTTGTGGAAATCACACCATTTTCCGGTGTCCTTCGTTTTTTGGTGACCCTTCTTTTCTTGTGGCGAATTATTTTTGGCATGAAATGAGAGCAGAGATATAATAAAGAAATGTACAGAGATGTATTAGATATCCAACAATATAACATAAATATATCAGAGATGCAACCATAAAAACAGAGATACAGTAATACACATTTTTTTATTAATGAACGAAAATGTACGACTGTAAAAATACAGAGTGAAAGACTCGATAGAATGGTGGTAGCTTATCTCTGAGAAGAGATGTGACAGCGACTCACATTTGCAATAAGACTATTTACAATGAGGCTCTAAAGATATTTTTAACATAAATAAAATCCAAAACCCTAACCCCGGAAGATGAAAAGCCAACAGTTTTGTAGACCCCGTTTTGGGTAGTTTGGTGTATCAACTTCCCAGGGGCGTAACTTTGGCATACGATCTTCGTTTGGGGCGAATGATATCTCGTTGGAAAGGTCTATCCAAGGACTACACATGTTGCCGTCAGACTCTGACTTTGTCAATAGTATGATTGTGGCGAGCCCTAGAAACATTGTTTAGGGCCACAAAATGGCCCCAGAGGTTTGGGACTCGAAAACTAGGAACACAACTGCCAAACTGAAATTGTCAAAATGAGCCAGTTGGAATAGGTGGGTGGCCACCGATATCTACCTGGATCACATACTTTATATTTTGAATTAAATAAATGAATGCATATTTCATTACATAGGTACATATTCAAACTAATATAACATAACATGGTTTATAAATGAATATGTTTTGAAAGAGGTGGTAGGTACATAGGGTATTTTCAATGATCTTGGAGGAAAAATGGTTGTTACTTACGTTTGAGATCTTGATAAATCTTTAAACAATCAAGCTAGAACGTATGCACTCTTATGTGACATCCTTTTGGCCAAAAAGGCCAAGGCCAAGGCATTGATAGTCATAGGGGACTCCATGGTGGTTATACAATCAATGTTAGGCAAAACTTCATTGTTGGACAGTAAATTGGTAGTTACCATTACCTAAATAAAAAAAAGAGGTCATCTCCTCCAAATATTCATATTATCATGTGAAGCAAGAATTAGATTTTGTAGCAGATCTATGGGCTAACAAAACCACTGGACTAATGTGACACCCTGTTTCCCCCAGTTTGTAAATATAACTATATTGGCCAAGAGACTATGGCAAACTCAATATGTGTGAATGTTTGATTTGATGGACCTTTGTATAAAAGGTCAATGATTGTAAACTCGGTTATTTACTAGAAAATGGATAAGTGTTGCATGACTGTTGGAAGGGGGGTGTGCTAAGAGAAACCACGAATGCTATGAAAGAGATGGTGGAGGGGACCAGGAATGGTTGCATTAACCTCCACTGGACCAGTACTTTGCTGGATTTAATTGCTCAGGATCAGAAACAATCCTCTGACCCAGGAATGAATTTCAGTCAGGCTGGTAGGTGGGAAGACCTCCTCAAGAGTTAATGAGGGGATGGGCCAGACCGCCCATCTGTAAGGCTTCCAGACCTGACCACGGACTGGGGATTCGAGCTACATGCAATCTTGCTGAGGAAGGCAAGAGAGAAAGGCGTGAGGGGTAGAGGAAGGCCTGCGAAGTGTAGAGAGACGAGAAATGAAGCTTAGGTTCGAGGAAGAACTGGAAAAGGAGCGTGTTCTGATCACGAGAGAAGGGGAATAACCTTCGTCCCTATCTATGACTGAGCCGGGAGAAGGAGAGTAACCTTCGTCCCTAAATTTTGTTGAGCCAAAAGAAAATACTCAATCTCAAAGCATCGTGGTCTAGCTTGAGGGTGGCCAGTGGTAAATTTATTAGGAGTGACTGAGCCTATGGTTGGGTGGAAACGGGCACCCCTTTCAGTAGTCGCATCACCTCTTCTGGTTTTGATAAGTGTTTTCATACCTTATGCATCGAAATGGGATAATGGACGAATGCATGCATTTATCTATTTATAGATTGTTTATGTAATTGAATGAATAGTTATGTGATGCACTTATTTCCTTGTGAACTTATTCTTCTGCTTGATTTTCCTTATGCTCCAATTTAACCCTCGAAGGTGTTTTCCCCGGGGACTTACCTCACAGTTCTAGAGTTGGAGCAAGCCTCTTGGCACTACTACCGTCTCGGTAATTTCACGAGATTCCCCCCCTTGTTTCAAAACTTAAGGTTATGCGAGATAGGAAGGTGCTTTCTTCAAACCAGTAGCCTAAGAGACCTTAGGCTCGCACCCATGACCTTAACAAAATCTCGGCTAAGGGTAGAGCTTATAGCCTGAGATTCACCATAGTCTCCATATGACCAGGGTCTAGGAACCCTGCACTAAGTCCGAAAGGAGCTAGCTCTTGACGGCTTTGGAGCTTCGGGGGGATCGAAGCCCTGGAATGTCAAACTTCATAATTGTAAAAAATACTCGAACGCCGAAGTCGCAAAGGGTTGTGAGTCGTTGATCTAGGGAGTCCGTTGGGACCCCTTCTCGACCGTTTGATCGTCTAGTGGAAGGTTTCGCGTATGACACTTCGACGAAGTTCCACATCGGGAGAATGGAGATGTTATAGCATCAAATTCCCCGAACGTCGAAGTTACGAAGTGAAAGAGGGTCGTAGATTAGGGGGAGGTAGTTCAGAGCCCTGCCTACCGTCTGATCATTCAGGAGAAGGGACCCACATAAGGTACTTCGACGAAGTCTCACTTCGGGAAAATGGAGTGGCAATGAAGCCAATAATCTCGAAGGTCGAATTCGTGAAGTGACCAGAACCGTCGAACCTCATATCCTTAAAGATCCCTCTCATCCGTCGATATCCAAGGGACATGTGGCGTTAGATCCTTTAGTTCAGAGACAGGGCACTTCGGGGGATTTGAGTTGTGGTGTGTCAATGAGCTCCGAAGCCCAAAGCAACGGGAACCATCGATTTGAGGATGCTTTGGGACTTCTCCTCACCATTAGATCTACGATGCGGTCATCCCGGCGTTGACCTACTTCGGGAGCAAAGTGGAGATCACTCGACGAAATCCCCGAAGGCCGAAACAACGAAGTGATGGAAACCGTCGATTTGAGGGCATGTTGGATCCCTCCCTGACCATTGGATCTACCCCATGGTCAAATTCGACGTTGACTACTTCGAGAGAAACAAGAAGTCTGTAGCGTGAAACCCCCAAACGTTGAAGTTACGAAGTAGTAAAGGCCGTTGATCCAAGGGTTACGTGGACCAAACTTGACCACGAGATCAGAGGGATTGAAGGACAGTCAATCTGGAGTGACGTAGTGTCGTGACGTCACTCGGGGTGACGTGGACCCAAGTTTGACGTGCCACGTATCACTTGGATTTGTGCGAACCACATACCCTATAGACCCTTTGGAACATGACACGTGTCACTCTAACCCCCCTCCTACATGTCAGTTCCTGGTACGTGCCTGCCTGGCTAAAGTGTTTGGTGATGTAACCGAGACTCCATGAATCTGGAGGATTCGGGGTGTTGCATCATGGAGAGACCAAAAGGCCCAAAGGCTGGAGGTACATGGCAAGCTTATGGGACTTCGGGAGTTCGGAACTTCAGGTGATCTTCTGCATAGATAACAAAGAAGCGTGAAGCACCAAAGACTGAAGCGCAGAGTCTCGAAGTAATTGTGGGTTGTTGATCTGAAAAGGGAGAAGGGATCGTTGATCCCTCTCACGTCATTTCATAACTTCGTCAGTTCGGAATTCAAAAGAATTGGCGAGTGGCGAAGTGAAAACCCCCGAAGCCTAAAGCTCTGAAGCGCCCTTTGAGTAGGCGTCAGGTCACAACCCAAGGTCATATGAAGGAAGGGGCCTAACGTGGGAAGCTAGTGCTTGTTGTTCAAATTCTTCGGAAACGTATATCTCCCAGTTCTGAGCTCGGTTTCGAGCATGGAGATCATGGTTGGAAAACTCGGGACGAGCAGAATGTGATAGAGACCCCGAATAGAGGAGTTGACTTAAGGAGAACGAAATTTTGATGCCCCATCCCTAGGAAATCCACTCAGGGGTCGGGTGTGTTGCAAATTGGTATCAGATCAAGGTTACAATAGTTGGTCTGCTTGGTGTAACACCTTGTTTCCCCCAGTCTGTAAAAATAACTATATTGTCCAAGAACTATGGCAAACTCTAAGATGTGAATGTGTGATTTGACGGACCCTGTATAAAAGGGTCGATGAATGTAAATGATGTGTGTATATATATGTTTCATGACTGCTGAGAGGGGGATGTGTTGAAAAAGAAACCACGATGGCTGATGAAAGGTGGTGGAAGGCACCTGGAATGGTGGTGTTAACTTCCACCGAACCAATACCGTGTTGGTCTTTACTGGCTTAAAGACCAAAAGCTGCTCTCTGGCCCTGGAATGAATTACTCACTAGGATGGTAGGTGGGGAGGCTCCTCATGAGTTAGCGAGGGTATGGGGGTGAACCACCCATCCGTAGAAGCCCTCAGACCTGACCACTGCGGGGGAATTCGTGCCACACACAACCTTGCAGAACAAAGCAAGAAAGGAAGTGTGTGGAGAAAGAGGTGACAGGAATCGCGGAAGGAGAACCAGAGGAACTCTGGAAAATACAGGGAGTCATGAGTAGAGGAGAAGGAGAGTAACCTTCGTCCTGGACTTCCGATGAGCGGGAAGTAAGAGACTGAGTCTCAAAGCATTGTGGTCTAGCTCGGGGGTGGCTAGTGGTAAATCCATTTGGAGTCGTTGAGCCTACGATTGGGTGGAAACGAGCACCCCTCTCAGCAGTCGTGCCACACTTGGTGTTCTTTCTGATAAGTGGTTACATATCGCATATTGAATTAAATATAATGGATGCATGCTCATGTTTGTACACTTATAAATGATTGATTTATGTATAAAAGTGTTTGCCTGGTGTTTCGATTAGCAACAATGAATGCGTGCTCATACTTATATGACTATAATCGATTTATGTATAGAATGTATAAGTTCAGATTAGAGCTTGTCCCCTGGAGAGTTGTCCCATGCTCACGACCCATGCTCACAACCCATGATATGCCCTGGTTTGTTTTCCCGAAGGCACCTCCTTCTGGGAAGCTCCATCATATTCTAGAGCCGGAGTGAGTTTCTAGAAGGGACTACCATTTTTAAGTAAGTATTTAAGCTTACCTCACCCCTGTCACAAAGTTCATAGCTCAATAATCTAAGAAGACCCTTCCATCAGGTCACCCAGCCTGGTGATAATTACCCAAGGATCTGTTGGAGGATTTTATGGTTTGGAAACCTTGCACCAGAAAGAATGGTTCCCTAAGTTTTGGTGTTTCAGCTCCCGGGATATCTAAAGGTAAGTTTCCTTGTACTCGCCAGATGCGAAATCCCGATATGTGGAACCCCAAAATAGTCTAGCGTGGATAAGTTTTGGTGTTTCGGAGTTTCGGCAACCGGGAAACCCAAAGGCAAGTTTCCTTGTCTTTGCATGTCGTGAAATCTCAACTTGCAAAACCTCGAAATGGTATAGCATGGTTAGAGTTTGGTGTTTCGGAGTTTCGGAAACCGGGAAACCCAAAGGAAATTTTTATTGTATTTGCATGTCGCAAAATCCCGACTTGCGAAACCCTGAAATGGTATAGCGTGGTTAGAATTTGGTGTTTCGGCGTTTCGGCACCCGGGATACCCAAGGGAAAGTTTCCTTGTATTCGCATGTCGCGAATTCCCGACTTGCGAAACCCCGAAATGAGCTTAGCGTATATATATGAACTTCGGCGTTTTGGCACCTGAGATACCCAAGGGAAGTTTCCTTGTCTTCGCATGTCACGAAATCCCGATTTGCGAAACCCCGAAATGGTATAGCATGGTTAGAGTTTGGTGTTTTGACGTTTCGGCACCCGGGATACCCAAGGGAAAGTTTCCTTGTATTCGCATGTTGTGAATTCCCGACTTGTGAAACCTCGAAACGAGCTTAGCATATATATATATGAACTTTGAAGTTTCGGCTCCCAGGAAACCCAGATGCAAGACTTCTTGTTATCGCACATCGCGAAATCCCGACTTGCGAAACCTCGAAGTGAGTTTACAGGATATATGGTTCGGAGTTTCAGCTCCCGGAAAACCTAAGTGCGAGACCTCCTGTCTACGCATATCCCGAAATCCCGACTTGCGAAACCCCGAAGTGAGTTTAGAGGATATATGGTTCAGAGTTTCAGCTCCCGAAAAACTTAAGTGCGAGACCTCATGTCTGCGCATATCCCAAAATCCTGACTTGTGAGACCTCAAAATGATAATAGAGCGGATGAGATACGGTGTTTCGACACCTGGGATATCTAAGGGCAAGTCTCTTGTACTCGCCAGTCCCGAGATCCCGACTTGCGAAACCCTGAAATGACATAGTGTGTCTAGAGTTTGGATGTTTCGGCACCCGGGAAACCCAAGTGTCAGTTCCCTTGTACTCACCGGTCACGAAACCCCGATTTGTGAAACCCCAAAATAATAATAATAGTGCAGATAAGTTCTGATGTCTCGGTATTTCGGCACCCGGGATATCTAGAGGCAAGTCCCTGGTACACGCCAGTCCCGAATTCCCAACTTGTGAAATCCCGATACAGCGTAGCACATGTAGATTTGGTTCTCGGTGTTTCGGCACCCAGAAAACTGAAGGGTATGAACTCCTCGTCCTCTTCTACCACAAAAACCCTGTACGCGAAACTCCGAAAGGTGGGATGCGAGGTTTTAATCCGAGGCATTGTTAGATGTGACAAACTGTTGGTCCCTTTCAGATTTCGGCACTTCGAGAGACAAGAGAGCAGGGAAACACATGCATCGCGATTTCCCGAACTGCGAAAGCTGGAAACGCCCCTCCGGTAAGGCTCGTGGTCATAGCCAACGATCACATGGGTAAGGATAAGGGATGGTAGGGTCTGCATCAGGCCCCATATGAATTCGGGAATTCTATTCCTCGGTGAAAAGAAGGAAAAAGTCGAAAAATATTAGTTCCCGTAGTGGGTGTGTGACAAATTGGTATCAGAGCATGGTTACAACACTTGGCCTGCTTGGGCTCATGAATGGGTTGTGCAGAGACTCCATTCAGAGTACTCCTAGAAGGAGTAACCCTCTATCTTAACCCCCTTAATCACAAGTCGAGGTTAAGAATGAAAACTCCTATTGTGCGTGTGCATGTGAAAAATATGAATTATGTACTGGTTATAAATGAATATAAACATTAACTAACAACCAGCGTTTTTCTTTTGCACACAAGCGATAGATCAACAACGGGAAATTATAGACGTATAGAATGGTGACTCACCATGAAGTGGGGGAGGGCTCCCACAATAGAGACGAAGATTTTGATGAAAGGAGGGTGGTAGGGACCCCTCCAGATCTAGTTGAGACTGTGAGGAGCCTCATGGTCAAATTGCAGGGCTGCAAGGCTGACAACGAGAGGATGATAAAAGAGCAAGAGAAGCAAACATAAATTAATGCAGTTTTACTGCAGAGCTTATCCGACCTACAAAGACAATTGCAACATGAACCTGAGACACAGAAACATGGTCATGTCAGTGGCCACACTGAAAGGAGCACCTCAAGAAAGGTCCACCCCAGAGATAAGGGACAAGCATTGGACAATTCTTCTAGAAAGGAAGCTGGCGACTCGGAGGGATCTTCTAGCAGCAAAACTAGTTCTCATTCCCGAAGAAAACGAAAGAAGCAGAAACTTTCCAAGAGTCATAATCTCGAAGAGTTCAAAAAGGCCAAACCACCCTCCTTCGATGGTGAAATAAAGAAAGGAGAGGAAGCAGAGGCCTGGTTGCTTGGACTAAAGAAGTATTTCAGAGTCCATGATTTCTCAGAAAACTTGAAGGCCCGAGTAGCCACCTTCAACTTGAATGGAAAGGCTTGCATTTGGTGGGAAGACCTTAAGAATACAAAAGGGATTCACGAAGAAGACCTGTCTTGGGAACGGTTTGATAAATACTTCAGAAAGAAATATCTGTCGGAAAAATACTTCGACGAAAAGACTAAAGAATTCTATGAACTCAAGCTGGGGCAACTCACCATAGAGGAATATGTCAGTTGATTCCTCGAGTTGCTGAGGTATGTACCCTATATAAAAGAAGAAAAGGCAAAGGTGCAACAATTCATCAGTGGACTACCTAAGGACTATCAGAACAGGATTGAATTTGACGAACCAAAGACCCTAGAAGGTACTATCTGAAAGGCAAGATATTGTTATGAACAACTTGGGCCTCGAACAAGACCTCGTGAAGGCTGGAAGCAGAAGAATAGTTTGGGATTTCAGAAAAAGGGGTTTAAATCCCCAAGATTTAAGGACTATAGAAAGAACTCAAGGATGAGCTACCCAGCCCGAAGTGTACACCAGCAGAACTTTCCCTCCTTGAACGGAAATAAACTTTCTGGATCTGCCCCAGTAAAGACTGATAACCCAAAGAGAGAACCTTTGAAATGTTGGGGTTGTGGAGAAGAACATCTACTGAGGGACTGCTCGCATCGACAACAGAACAGCCGGAGAATTTACAACGTTCAAGAAGCTACCACCGTCAATGATGTGGCCAGGAGTGTGCCGCAAATTTATGCAGCCTTGGATAATAACCAAGTTGACCACCAAGCTTCAGTGGTGGAAATCGAAGGTATGATCACCAACCATCTAGTGTCTATTTTGATTGACCCTGGTTCAAATTTGAGTTATATAGCCCCTTAGGCTGTGGATAAATGTAAACTACAACCACATAAAAACGCCAAGCCATGGTTGGTACAATTAGCCACTGGCACCAAAAGAAGAGTAGCGGAAGTCATACCAGTCTGCCAATTCATTATGGGCAAATTCCCCACCCAAGGAACCCTTAACATATTATCCCTAGGATCGTATGATATGTTGATTGGTATGGACTGGCTAGCCACCCATAAAGCCAAACTAGACTATTACCATAAAACCTTGGAATGTGTAAGTGAAGAAGGAAGAAAAATAACCCTTCAAGGAATCCAAAAACCTGTCTCGGTGAGACAAATATCATCTCTTCAAATGAGAAAGTATTGCAGAAAAGGATGTCCACTATATGCAATACAGATGTTGAAAGAAATTGAAGGTGACAAACCAAGCCTCGAAGACCACCCCACACTGAAAGAATACAAAGATGTATTTCCAGAAGAGGAACCAGGTTTACCTCCGAGAAGGGACATCGACTTCTCAATAGAACTTGCACCAGGAGCGGTGCCAGTGTCTAGGACACCCTACAGAATGAGCGCCACACTCTAGCTAGTTGAACTTAAACTACAACTGAAAGAAATAATGGACAGAGGCTATATCCGGCCCAACGTGTCTCCATGGGGAGCACCAGTCCTGTTTGTGAAAAAGAAAGATGGTACCCTCCGACTGTGTATAGATTATAGACAACTCAATAAGGTAACCATAAAGAACAAGTACCCCTTACCCAGGATCGATGACTTGTTCGATCAATTGGGAGGTGCCTCTATATTCTCGAAGATTGACTTGAGATCTAGATACCACCAAGTCTGAATCAAGGGCAAAGACATCCACAAAACTGCCTTCAGGACGAGATATGGTCACTACAAGTTTGTGGTAGTACCATTCGGATTGACCAATGCCCCTGCCACTTTTATGTGCTTGATGAACAATGTGCTCAACAAATTCCTAGACAAATTTGTGTTGGTTTTTATTGACGACATATTAATTTACTCCAAGAATAGAGAGAAACATGAGGAACACCTTAGGCTGGTGCTTCAAGTGCTAAGAGAACATCAGCTCTATGCCAAATTGAGCAAGTGTGACTTTTTCCATAAGAAAATACATTACTTGGGTCGTGTCCTATCTGAAGAAGGGGTAGCGGTAGACCCTGATAAGATCAGGTCTATCATGGAATGGCCTACCTCGAAGGACGTTTCAGATATTAGATCCTTTATGGGCTTGGCAGGATACTATAGGAGATTTATAAAAGGATTCTCCAAGATTGGGTGTCCAATTACTACCCTCCAAAAGAAGGGGACAAAATTCACGTGGACACAAAAATGTGAAGAAAGATTTCAAACCCTGAAACATCTACTGACCCACGCACCCATGCTGAAGATCGTCGACCCCGAAGATGATTTCCTCGTATGCACATATGCCTGTAAGGAAGGGCTTTGAGGAGTCCTTATGCAAGGAGGAAGTGTGATCTGCTATGAATCCCAAAAATTGAATGAGCATGAAGTCAACTATGTGACCCATGATCTAGAGCTGGCCGCCATAGTGCACACCTTGAAAATGTGGAGACATTACCTCCTGTGAAGAAAATTTGTACTTATGACAGACCACTATGGATTGCGATATATGTTTGACCAATCAAAGCTCAATGCCAGACAAGCTAGGTGGATGGCCCCCCTCAGCGAGTTTGATTTTGAAATCAAACATATTAAGGGAAAATAAAATAGGGTGGTCAATGCCCTTAGCAGAAGCATGAAAACAATTCCCCTGGCAGTGGTAAGCACTTGTGAGACGGAAGTCAAGGAAAGAGTCAGAAATGCACAAGAGACAGACACATTATTCCAGACCGTGACCTCGTACCTACAGCAAGAACCCACAGGGATAAAATATGGAGGCTACCAGATGATGGAAGGAGGTCTGCTCACTTACAGAAACAGATTGTATATCCCAGATTGTGACGACTTGAAGAGGTTCATAATGGATGAACTGCACAAAAGACCCTACACCGGTCATCCAAGATACCAGAAGATGATCACGGCCACCAGGAAACAATTCTATTGGTCTGGATTGAAGAAAGACATAGCTGAGTACTTAGCCAAATGCATAGAATGCCAACAGGTAAAAGCAGAACACTGACACCCAGTAGGATTATTACAACCTCTACCAATCTCGGAATGGAAATGGGAAACCATCTCCATGGATTTCATCACCGGATTACCAACCTCGACCAAACAGAATGATGTCATCATGGTAGTGGTGGATTAATTGAGCAAGTTCGCTCATTTTATCCCCGTCAAGTCAACTTGTAAGGCAATAGACATCGCCAACGTATTCATGAAGGAGATATTCAGACTACATGGTATGCCGAAAGAGATCGTGTCTGACAGAGACACGAAATTTACTTCCAACTTTTGGAAATCACTGATGGCTGGTTTGGAGACCAAGTTACTATTTAGCACAACCTATCACCCTCAAACCGATGGACAGACAGAAAGGGTGAACCAAATATTAGAAGACATGCTCAGGATGCATGTAATGCATCAACCAAAAAAGTGGGAAGACTACCTGCCACTAGTGGAATTCGCCTACAACAACGGCTACCAAGAATCCCTGAAGACGAGCCCTTTCGAAGTCCTCTACGGTAGGCCGTGCAATACTCCAATCAGTTGGAGTAATCCTGTAAACAAAGTTACTATTGGACCCGACATGTTGAAAGAAATGGAACAACAAGTGTTTTAGATAAAACAAAATCTAAAGGTCGCTTAGAACCGACAAAAAAGTTACACCGACCAAAGGAGAACTCCAAGAGAGTTCAAGGCGGGAGACCGTGTATACCTCAGGGTTAGGCCCAGGAAGAGTTCCCTGAAGATGGGAGCATGTGCCAAGTTGGCACCTCGATATTGTGGACCCTTTGAAGTTCTAGATAGAGTGGGACCTGTAGCCTATAGGCTAGCACTTCCTCCCACTGTAAAAGCACATAATGTTTTCCATGTTTCATTATTGAAGAAATATGTACACGATTCTAATCATATAATTGACTGGTCTATGATTCAGGTGGAACCGGAGGGAGAATTCCTACCAGAATCTCAATGCATACTGGACAGAAAGGAAACCCCACTCAGGAACCGAACCATTGCACAGGTCAAGGTGCAGTGGAAACATTTTGGCCCAGATGAGGCTACCTGAGAAATGGAAGATTCCATGAAACAGACATATCCGATTTTGTTTACTTATGTACTTACACGTTCTATTGATAGATAGAACATCAAGGACGGTGTTCCTTTAAGGGGGAGGGAATTGTAACACCTTGTTTCCCCCAGTCTGTAAAAATAACTATATTGGCCAAGAACTATGGCAAACTCCAAGATGTGAATGTGTGATTTGACGGACCCTATATAAAAGGGTCGATGAATGTAAATGATGTGTGTATATATATGTTGCATGACTGCTGAGAGGGGGATGTGTTGAAAAAGAGACCACGGTGGTTGATGAAATGTGGTGGAAGGCACCTAGAATGGTGACGTTAACTTCCATCGAACCAATACCGTGTTGGTCTTTACTGGCTCAAAGACCAAAGCTGCTCTCTGGCCCTGGAATGAATTACTCGCCAGGATGGTAGGTGGGGAGGCTCCTCATGAGTTAATGAGGGGATGGGGGTGAACCGCCCATCCGTAGAATCCCTCAGACCTGACCATTGCGGGGGAATTCGTGCCACACACAACCTTGCAGGACAAAGCAAGAAAGGAAGTGTGTGGAGAGAGAGGCGATAGGAATCGTGGAAGGAGAACTAGAGGAACTCCAGAAAATACAGGGAGTCATGAGCAGAGGAGAAGGAGAGTAACCTTCATCCTGGACTTTCAACGAGCAGGAAGTAAGAGACTGAGTCTCAAAGCATCATGGTCTAGCTCGGGGGTGGCTAGTGGTAAATCCATTTGGAGTCGTTGAGCCTACGATTGGGTGGAAACGAGCAACCCTCTCAGCAGTTGTGCCACACTTGGTGTTCTTTCTGATAAGTGGTTACATCTCGCATCTTGAATTAAATATAATGGATGCATGCTCATGTTTGTACACTTATAAATGATTGATTTCTGTATAGAAGTGTTTGCCTGGTGTTTCGATCAGCAACAATGAATGCATGCTCATACTTATATGACTATAATCGATTTACGTATAGAATTTATAAGTTCAGATTCAAGCTCGTCCCCTAGAGAGTTGTCCCATGTTCACGACCCATGATATACCTTCGTTTGTTTTCCCGAAGGCACCTCCTTCTGGGAAGCTCCATCATATTCCAGAGCCGGAGTGAGTTTCTAGAAGGGACTATCGTTTTTAAGTAAGTATTTAATCTTACCTCACCCCTGTCACAGAGTTCATAGCTCGATAATCTAAGAAGGCCCTTCCGTCAGGTCACCCAGTCTGGTGATAATTACCCAAGGATCCGTTGGAGGATTTTATAGCCTAAGTTTGGAAACCTTGCACCAGAAAGAATGGTTCCCTAAGTTTTGGTGTTTCGGCTCCCAGGATATCTAAAGGTAAGTTTCCTTGTACTCGCCAGACGCAAAATCTCGATATGTGGAACCCCAAAATAGTCTAGCGTGGATAAATTTTGGTGTTTCGGAAACCGGGAAACCCAAAGGCAAGTTTCCTTGTCTTCGCATGTCGTGAAATCCCGACTTGTGAAACCCTGAAATGGTATAGCGTGGTTAGAGTTTGGTGTTTCGGAATTTCGACAACCGGGAAACCCAAAGGCAAGTTTCCTTGTATTCGCATGTCGCGAAATCCCGACTTGCGAAACCCTGAAATCGTATAGCATGGTTATAATTTGGTGTTTCGGCATTTCGTCACCCGGGATACCCAAGGGCAAGTTTCCTTGTATTCGCATGTTGCGAATTCTCAACTTGCGAAACCCTGAAATGAGCTTAGCATATATATATATGAACTTCTGCGTTTCGGCACCTGAGATACCCAAGGGCAAGTTTCCTTTTCTTCGCATGTCGTGAAATCACGACTTGTGAAACCCCGAAATGGTATAGCATGGTTAGAGTTTGGTGTTTCGGTGTTTCGGCACCCAAGAT
Source organism: Picea engelmannii (assembly GCA_009831015.1). Classification (NCBI taxonomy): domain Eukaryota; kingdom Viridiplantae; phylum Streptophyta; class Pinopsida; order Pinales; family Pinaceae; genus Picea; species Picea engelmannii. Next base: position 184,380 of record ML792153.1, on the reverse strand, counting down.
ACCCAAGGGCAAGTTTCCTTGTATTCGCATGTCGCGAATTCCCGACTTGCGTAACCCCGAAACGATCTTAGCATATATATATATATGAACTTCAGAGTTTCGACTCCTGGGAAACCCAGATGCGAGACTTCTTGTCATCGCACATCGTGAAATCCCGACTTGCGAAACTCCAAACTGAGTTTAGAGGATATATGGTTCGGAGTTTCGGCTTCCGAAAAACCTAAGTGCGAGACCTCCTGTCTGTGCATATCCCGGAATCCCGACTTGCGAAACCCTGAAATAATAATAATAGCGCGGATAAGTCCTGATGTCTCGGTATTTTGGCACCCGGGATATATAGAGGCAAGTCCCTGGTACACGCCAGTCCCGAATTCCCGACTTGTGAAATCACGATACGGCTTAGCGCATGTAGATTTGGTTCTCGGTGTTTCGGCACCCGGAAAACCGAAGGGTATGAACCCCTCGTCCTCTTCTACCGCGAAAACCTGATACACGAAACTCCAAAAGGTGGGATGCGAGGTTTTAATCTGAGGCATTGTTAGATGTGACAAATTGTTGGTCCCTTTCAGATTTCGGCACTTCGAGAGACAAGAGAGCAGGGGAACACATGCATCGCGATTTCCCGAATCGCGAAAGCTGGAAACGCCCCTCTGGTAAGGCCTATGGTCATAGCCAACGATCACATGGGTAAGGATAAGGGATGGTAGGTTCTGCATCAGGCCCCATAGGAATTCGGGGTTTCTGGTCCTCGGTGAAAAGAAGGAAAAAGCCAAAAATTATCAGTTCTCGTAGTGGGTGTGTGACACTTGGGCTCATGGACGAGTCGCTTAAAAAAAACCATGTTTAAAGAAATCTTAAGGGTGACACCCTACCTTACTTTTTTCCTAAAGAGTCTGGTTAAACTTTTACTGAAGAAAAGAATGAAAACTTTCTACTGTCTGTGTGTATTTAAGAAATATGAACTGTGTATTGTTCATGAACTAATAGATTTTTAGTTAACAACAAGTGTTTTGCCAACACTTAAGCAGTCAGTGAATCGCAAGAAACTACAAGCATAAAGGATGGTGATGCACCATGAAGTGGGGGATGGCTCCCACAATAGAGACAAAGAATCTAATGAGAGGAGGGCGATGGAGACACCTTCGGACTTGGTTGAAACTGTAAGGAACATCATGGCCAAATTACAGAGTTGCAAGGCCGACAACGAGAGATTGATAAAGTAGAAATAAAAACAAACATAAATTATTGTAGTCTTGCTGCATAGCTTAATCGATATACAGAGGTAGCTACAACATGGACCTGTAGCCAGTCATGTGGACCGACGACATATGAAGAGAAGTCAAAGCCCACCTGAGATATGAAAATGTGGCTCCATAAGTGGTCACACTCAGAGGAGTACCTCGAGGAAGGTCCAACCTAGAGGCAGGGGACACTCATCAAGAGAGTCCTCTGGAGAGGAAGCTGACAACTCTAAGGGATCTTCTAGTAGCAAGACTAACTCACATTCTCAAAGGAAAGGAAAGAAGCGAAAGCATTCCAAAAGTCGTGATCCTGAAGAGTTCAAGAAAGCCAAACCACCCTCTTTCGATGGATATATTAAGAAAGGGGAGGAGGCAGAGGTTTGGCTTCTTAATTTAAAGAAGTACTTCAGAGTTCATGACTACTCTGAAAACTTGAAGGCTCGAATAGCCATCGTCAACCTGAATGGAAAGGGTTCCATTCCGTAGGAAGACCTGAGGAATGTGAAAGGAATCCATGAGAAGGACTTACCCTGGAAATAGTTTGAGAAATACTTCAAGGAGGAGTATTTATCAGAGAAATACTTTGATGGGAAGACTAAGGAGTTCTATGAACTCAGGCTGGGACAACTCACCATAGAAGAATATATCAATAAATTCCTTGATTTGATAAGGTATGTACCCTACATAAAATATGAAAAGGTAAAAGTGCAGTGATTTATCAGTGGGTTACCTCAATCCTACCAGGATAGGATTGAATTTGACGATCCAAAGACCTTAGAAAATACTATCCGAAAGGCAAGGTACTGTTATGAACAGTTCGGGAAGTAGATAGAACCTCGCGAGGACTAGAAAAAGAAGAGTAGATCATTATTCAAGAAGAAGGGGTTTAAATCTTCAATATTTAAGAACTATGGGAAGAACTCCAGGATGAACCTTCCTAATAAAAGTGTGTATCATCAAAATTCCCCCCTCCCAAGATTGAAAATAAACATTTTGGAGCAACTTCAGGAAAGACTGATAACCCAAAGCGAGAACCCTTGAAATGTTGTGGTTGTGGAGAAGAACATATGTTGAGAGATTGCCCACATAGACAACAAAACAATAGGAGGGTCTACAACATCCAAGAAGCTACCACAGTTAATGATGTGGCTAGGAGCATGCCACGGATTTATGCAGCCTTGGATAATAAACAAGCCGACCACCAAGCTTCAATGGTGGAGATGGAAGGTATGTTTTCCAACCATTTGGTTTCTATTTTAATTGACCCTGGTTCTAATTTGAGTTATGTAGATCCTCAGACTGTCGATAAGTGTAAACTGCAACCAATTAGACATATTAATCCATGGTTGGTACAACTAGCCACTGACACCAAAAGAAAAGTGGCAGAGGTCATACTAGCTTGCCAATTCATTATGGATGGATTGCCCACCCAAGTGACCCTTAACATACTTCCCCTAGGATCTTATGACCTGTTGATTGGTATGGACTGGTTAGCCACTTATAAAACCAAGTTGGATTGTTACCATAAGACCTTAGAGTGTGAAAACGAAGAAGGGAGAAAAATATCCCTCCAAGGGATTCATAAGCATGTCTCAATAAGACGAATATCAACCCTTCAAATGAAAAAGTATTGCAGAAAGGGATGTTCTCTATATGTAATACAGGTGTTGGAATATGTTGAGGATGACAAACCAAACCTAGAGGACCACCCTATATTAAGAGAGTATAAATATGTGTTTCCAGAAGAGATATCGGGTCTACCTCCGAGAAGAGACATTGACCTCTCGATAGAACTTGCGCCAGGAGCAGTGTCGGTGTCTAGGACACCTTATAGGATGAGTACACCGGAGATAGTTGAGCTCAAGCTACAGCTAAAGGAAATGATGGACAAAGGCTACATCCGGCCTAGTGTGTCTCCATGGGGAGCACCAGCCTTGTTTGTGAAAAAGAAAGATGGCATGCTACGACTGTGCATAGATTATAGACAACTCAATAAGACAACCATAAAGAACAAGTACCCTTTACCAAGAATCGATGACTTGTTTGACCAATTAGGGGGTGCTTCCATTTTCTAAAAGATCGACTTAAGGTCTAGATACCATCAAGTCTTAATCAAGGATGAAGACATCCACAAAATATCCTTCAGGACCAGATATGGTCACTATGAATTTGTGGTGGTGCCATTTGGGTTAACCAATGCCCCCACCACTTTTATGTGCTTAATGAATAATGTACTCAGCAAATTCCTAGACAGATTTGTATTGGTTTTCATTGATGATATCCTAATCTACTCCAAGAATAGAGAGGAGCATGAAGAACATCTTAGATTTGTACTTCAAGTACTAAGAGATAATAAACTCTATGCTAAGTTTAGCAAGTGTGACTTATTTCAGAAGAAAGTCCATTACTTAGGCCATGTTATTTTTTAAGAAGGAGTGGCAGTAGACCCTAACAAGATCATATCTATCATGGAATGGCCTACCCCAAAGGATGTATCTGATTTCAGATCCTTTATGGGCTTAGTAGGATACTATAGAAGGTTCATAAAAAGATTTTCCAAGATCGGTTGTCCAATCATTGCCCTCCAGAAAAATGGGGTTAAGTTCACTTGGACATCAGAATGTGAAGAAAGATTTCAAGAACTGAAATACCTTCTAACCCAAGAGCTTGTGCTGAAGATTGCAGACCTTGATATTGACTTCCTCGTGTGTATAGATGCATGTAAGGAAGGACTCGAAGGATTCCTTATGCAAGAAGGGCATGTAATTTGCTACGAATCCAAAAAATTGAATGAACTTGAAATCAATTATGTAACACATGATCTAGAGTTGGCCACCATAGTGCATGCTTTAAAAATGTGGAGGCATTACCTCCTGGGTAGGAGATTTGTACTTATGACAGACCATTGTGGGTTGAGGCACTTGTTTGATCAACCAAAACTCAATGCTAGGCAAGTTAGGTGGATGGATCTCCTTAGTGAAATTGATTTTGAAATCAAACACATCAAAGAAAATTAAAATAGAGTGGTCGATGCGCTTAGCAGAAGTATAAAAATGATTCCCCTGGCAGCAGTGAGCACCTATGAAACAGATGTCAAGGAGAGAATCAAGAGTGCACAAGAAACATATGCATTTTTCAAGACCGTGACATCATACCTAAAGAAAGAGCCCACGGGGATAAAGTATGAAGGCTATCAGATGCTTGATGAAGACCTGTTGACCTATAGAAACAGATTGTATATTCCAAGTTGTGATGACTTGAAGAGGTTCATAATGGATGAACTACACAAGAGACCATACACTGGTCAACCGGGTTATCAGAAAATGATCACGACCATTAGGAAACAATTCTATTGGCCTAGATTGAAAAAGGACATAGCTGACTATCTAGCTAAGTGTCTAGAATGCCAACAAGTTAAGGCATAACATCAACACCAAGCAGGGTTGTTACAACCTCTACCAATTCCATAATGGAAATGGGAAACCATTTCCATGGATTTCATCACCGGATTACCAAAATCGATTAAGCAGAATGATGCCATCATGGTAGTGGTGGACAAACTGAGCAAGTCTGCTCACTTCATTCATGTCAAGTCAACTTGCAAGGTAACAGATATTTCCAACATCTTCATGAAGAAGATATTCAGACTGCACGATATGCCTAGGGAGATTGTATCTGACAGAGACACAAAATTCACTTCAAGCTTTTGGAAATCCTTGATGGTTGGTTTTGAGACTAAATTGTTGTTTAGCACAGCCTATCACCCCCAAACTGATGGACAGACAGAAAGAGTAAACCAAATTGTAGAAGACATGTTAAGGATGCATGTAATGCATCAGCCTAAGAAGTGGGAAGACTACCTACCATTGGTAGAATTTGCCTACAACAACGGTTATCAAGAGTCATTGAATATGAGCCCTCTATGGTAGACAGTGTAAGATTCCAATCAGCTGGAGTAATCCAGTGGACAGGATTTCAATCAGACCAGACATGCTGAAAGAAATGGAACAAGAAGTGATTTAGATAAAGAAAAATATGAAAATTGCCTAGGATAGGAAGAAGAGTTATGTCGACCGAAAGAGAACTCCCAGAGAGTTCAAGACATGAGACCATGTTTATCTCAGAGTTAGGCCTAGGAAGGGTTCCCTAAGAATGGGAGATTTTGTCAAGCTGGCACCTCGGTATTATGGACCCTTTGAAGTCTTAGATAGAGTGGGACATGTAGCCTATAGGCTAGCACTCCCTCCCACAGTAAAGGCACACAATGTTTTCCATGTTTCATTGTTGAATAAATATGTACATGATTCTAATCATATAATTGACTAGACTAAGATCCAGGTGGAGCCGGAGGGAGAATTCCTGCCAGAACCTCAATGCATACTAGACAGGAAGGAAAGCTCACTCAGGAACTAAACCATTGCACGGGTCAAGGTGCAGTGGAAACACTTTGGCCCAGATGAGGCTACGTAGGAAATGGAGGATGCCATGAGACAAGCATATCCAATTTTGTTTACTTCTGTATATACAGAGCATATTGACAGATAGAACATCGAGGACAATTGTAACATCCCCATCCATCACTCCCATTGTCGGGCAACGCTACTACGTGGAATATACATACATACATACATACATAT
>ML792153.1:134461-161884 GCA_009831015.1 Picea engelmannii | reverse complement strand
ATTGTGGACGACGAGACAACGCCTGGACTCGGAGATCCCCCTGCCACTTGGCCAAGTGGCCAGCCAGGTGTCTAGATGTCTTAGTATCTTAGTATCTTTTTTCCAGGTGCCTAAGTGTCTTAATGTCTAAGTATCTAGGTTTTATATGTATGGCAAAGCCAGAATCTGCTTTCCTTTTTCAGCAACTCGATCATGACTGGATAAACCTTCGGTTAGCGGGCCGGCTGGACTGGTTTCCTCCGAGAGGGGGCAATCCAGTAATTACGGCCCGGCTAAACTGGACTGTTGACTGTGTTTTTTGAAGCTTAATATAATCATACTGTATTTACAAAAAAAAATACCTATAACGTCTTCATCACTTAAATACTAAAACCCTAGCATATATAACCCCTAAGAATTATCCCCTATAACCCCTAAATATTTGTATGTATTACCATTAACCCTTAACACATATATCTTTTATCCATAATTAGCGCCTATAACCTCTTCCTCTGAACCCTTATAAGGAGTGAAAATAAACCATAAAATAGTTCAATAGCACCAAATTACTAAATCACACAGAAAATTTTTAAGTACTGACCTTCAAAATCTCAGCTATGGAGAGTTTGATCAATTCAATGTTTCTCTTCTTGAAAGAGAATTGAAATCAAGATTCATAAAAAACCAGAACACCATTGCATCAAAACACCCAAATGATTTTCGCAACTGTAGAAAATGATTGTCATAACTATAGCAAATTTGTCGTAACTGAGATATATATATGATTGATTTGTCGTAAATGACCGTTTGATTCTCACACGTGCCATTGTTGGTCACTCTAGTGACTAACCACTAGTTAGTCGCTAGAGCGACCAACTTTTGTCATTAAAACGACCAACCTGAAATGTTCGTCGCTAGAGCGACCAACATTTGGACCTCAAAAAATAGTACCAAAAAAAAGTATATTTAGTACAAAAAAAGCAAAAAAAATACGACAAAATTCTAAACCGTCGTAATATTTCGTCGTAATTTGTGCCCAATGTAGTAGTGCCAGCCTTAGACCACGCTGCTCATCACTCTCAGCAGTAGGTCACCCTTGATCTGGGACTAAGCTCCACCAAGCAAGGGAAATCCTAGGCTAGGCAAGGTCAACAGGAAGACACACAGTTTATGCAGATAGATTATCTCCCAGGAGTCACTTACGCCCACTGCTCATAGACTCTCATTCCCCACATGCCTGTCCCACCCCAGGATTATACACCTTCATCGTCCTACAGTCCATCGGCTGCTTCACCTCCCTTGCCATGGGCTTCAACAACAGGCCGAACCGAAATTCTCAGAGCTCTGTAGCAGCTACAGGACTCCTTCCAGGAGATCTCACTTCCTCAGCACACTCTCTCACCTGGAGAGAGTTGCTCACAGGTCTGAAAACCTACCTCTTCAACCAGTTCCAGCACAGTGAGGACACAACACAAGGCTCAACAACGAACATACAACGACAACAAGCCTCACTCAATCAAGGATCTGCGTGGCCACAACCGCCTACTAGGAAAACGGGTATGGAATCCCAAAACTGTAACAATTAGACGCTAAGACATAGAAAGGCTCGGCAATTCCAAGGTGCGATGGGCTTCTCAACAATCAACATAGGAGACACGGCTTAGTTCACGAGTTTCCCTTGGTTTTCGGGAGTGTGAGGGTATGCAGAAATTCAACGCATAGGAAAAACGGTTTCAGGTGGAGGACCGACATAGAACTCAGACGGAGGATGGGAGAATGGAAAGACAAGCCCTCAACACGACTCATTTCCTGGATTAAATTGCATGTGCCTGGGTTGACACATGTCACCCATGAAGTACGCTCCTCCTCATTTGGAAGTCACCTATCCTTCCAAAGACTTAGGATAAAACATAAATTTCACATAGCTTTTGAATAATAATAAAATATTATTCTTAAGGACTTACTTCATGGGTGACATGTGTCGACCCAGGAACGTACAATTTAATCGAGGAAATGAGCTTTGTTGAGGGCTCGTCCTGCCATTCTCCCAGGATGAGCCCTCAACACGACACATGTCACCAAATGAGGAGGAGGAGCGTACTTAAGATCAGGTGACTTCCAAATGAGGAGGAGCATACTTGAGATCTTAAGCTTAGCCCCTATCCCAACCTTTCAGCCCCCTCTCCCTTGCCCGACCTTGTGCAAGAATAGTCCCTCATCACTCTTTCTTCGTGGTCAGTCTACACGCAACGATATTTATATTTTATTAATAATCTGCATGATTACATATACAAAATCAGGCTCCTGGCCTTTAACACTTAGGCTCTCCAGCCTAATAAACACATAAGCCCACCAACTTATATACACTTGGCTCACCAGCCTATAAAACATAATTACAATTAATAATACAATTGGGGCACGTCCTTGGGGTATTATAATCCCCTCCCCTTATTTTTGCACTGTCCTCAGTGAAACTTTCACATAGCATCAACAAGATTTTCAAAATTTTCAAAAAGATGCGGGTATTCTGCCTGCATAGCATCTTCATGTTCCCATGTCACGTCCTCGGGATCGTACCAGGTCCACTGGACCTTTACAAGATCTATGGCTCGTTTCTGGAGTTGTTTGCTTTTCTGGTCCAATATGTGCACAGTATGAACTTGCAGGACACCTTCTTGCTCCACCTGAATCACATTCCAATTGATTACATGATTAGCATCAGGTATATCTTTCTTAAGTAATGAAACATGAAACACATTATGTACAGTCATGGATGCAGGTAATGTGAGCATATATGCAACTGGCCCAATCCTTTCTAGGATTTCAAATGGCCCACAAAATCAGGTTGCCAACTTGGCGTAGTTTCCCAGCTTCAAGGAACTTCTATTGGCTTTCACTTTCAGGAAAACATGGTCACCCACTTTAAACTCTCTGTGGGTTATGTTCTTATCAACATAACTTTTCTACCTGTCTTGGGCAGCTTTCAAATTTTGCTTAATTTTTAGCATTTCTCTTCCATTTCCTTGAGCAACTCTGGCCCAAATACTTCTCTATCAACTGGATTATCCCAGCTTACTAGTGTATTGCATTTTCTGCCATAAAGTGCTTCAAATGGGCTCATCTTCAACAATGCTTGATACCCATTATTGTAGGTGAATTCTACCAAGTGTAGGTAATCTTCCCATTTAGATGGTTTGTCCATCACATACATCTTTAGTATGTCTTTTATCACTCGATTGACCTGCTCTGTCTGCCCATCAGACTCAGGATGATAGGTTGTGCTAAAGTTCATATTCGTTCCAAATCCTTTGAACAACCCTTTCCAAAAATTTGAGGTAAATTTCGGGTCTCTATTAGACACAATTGTCTTGGGAATTCCATGCAATCGTGCCACTTCCTTCATAAAGATGTCGACAACATCTGATGCCTTGTGAGTAGTCTTTAACTGAATAAAATGGGCAGCTTTCGTAATCTTTTCCACTACCACCATGATTGCATCATGTTGTTTGTCTGTTCCGGGCAATCCCGTGATGAAATCCATTGTCACCACTTCCCACTTCCACTTAGGAATGGGTAAAGGCTGTAGCAACCCTGCTAGGTGTTTGTGCTCATCTTTAACCTTCTGACACTCCATACATCCGGCGATGTATTATGCAACCTTTTTCTTCATACTTAGCCAAAAGTAATGTCTCTTGGCTGCTGCCAAAGTTTTCTGATATCCAGGGTGCCCAACATAAGGCACATTATGCATTTCATGCAAAATCATATGTTTCAAGTCCTAGACATTAGGTATATAAATTTTGTTCTTGTACAGAAGTGTTCCGTCGGTTTCTAATTTATAATTCTCCACTTTCTGTGGCAACTTACCTTGTTGTAGCTTTGCTACCAAATCCCTGTACTACAAATCTGTATTTGCAGCCTCCAAAACTCTGTCATTTATATCAGTTTGATACATGCTAATGGTTGTAGCATGTAATTCGCGTACTCTCATGTTGAGTCCATCAACCACTTTATTCTCCTTCCCTTTGATATGCTTGATATCAAAGTCGTACTCACAGAGAAACTCCAACCACCTACTTTGTCTAGCATTCAAGGTTGGTTGATCAAACAAGTACTTCAGACCGTTATGGTCTGTCCTTAATTCAAACCTCCTTCCCATGAGGTAATGTCTCCATTTCCTCAGAGCGTGAACGATGGCTGCCAACTCCAAATCATGAGTTGCATAGTTCTTTTCGTTCTCTTTCAACTTCCTGGATTCGTAACAAATTACGAACCCATTTTGACTGAGGACTCCTCCCAGTTCTTCTTTGCATGCATCTATGCACACCACAAAATCTTAATTCGGGTCTGCAACCCTCAAGATTGGAGCATTGGTTAACAACTGCTTCAATCGCTGGAAGCTTCTCTCACATTCATCCATCCACTGAAATTTCTTCTCCTTCCTCTGCAAGGAAGTGATAGGGTGAGTTATCCTTGAGAACCCTGCGATAAACCTTCTGTAATAGACAGATAGACCCATAAAGGATCTGACTTCTGTCACATTCTTTGGCACTGACCAATCTCTGACGGCCTCAATATTCCCTGGATCTACAACTATCCCATCCTTCGAAACAATATGTCCCAAGTAATGGATCTACTCCTGATAAAACGAGCACTTGCTCAACTTGGCATACAGTTGGTGCTCTCTTGGCACCTGCAACACCATCCTCAAAATTTGTTCATGCTCTTCCTCTGACTTGGAATACACCAGAATTTCATCCAGGAATACTATGACAAACTTGTCTAGATAGTCTCTGAATACACCATTCATGAGGTACATAAAAATAACGGGTGCATTCGACAACCCAAAAGGAACCACTGTGAACTTGTAATTACCATACCTTGTTCTAAAGGCGGTCTTGTTGATGTCTTCATCCTTTATCCTTATTTGGTTATATCCCAACCTGATATCTATCTTTGAAAATATCTTCGCATCCTTCAACTGATCGAAGAGGTCATCAATCCTCGACAGAGGATATTTGTTCTTTACAGTTACTTTGTTCAATTGTCTGAAATCGATACACAATCTCAACGTCCCATATTTATTTTTCACGAATAGGACCGAGGCTCCCCAAGGTGACACACTTGGGCATATATACCCCTTCTTCAGAATCTCTTCAAGCTTCAATTATGGTTCTTTCAGCTCTGGCGTACTCATTCAGTAAGGAGCTGTCGATATTGGAGCTGCTCCTGGCATCAAGTTTATAGAGAAGTCAATATCTCTTTTCGGGGGTAGTCCAGGTACCTCCTGAAATACATCTTCAAAATCCTGTAATATTGCGTGGTCTTCAATACTTGACACCTTATCCTTAGGTGTTTCCTCCACATGGGCTGCAAATAATTAACAACCTTTTTTGTAGCACTTCTTCAGCTGAATTGTTGAGATTTTTCTGATAGCAACAACTCTGGGGATTCCTTGGATTGTTTTCTGATTTCCTTCCTCATCCATGCAAGTGAATACCTTGTTACAACATTCCAAGATGGCATGGTGTTGGTCCAACCAGTCCATCCCAATTAAACGGTCATAAGAACCTAAAGGTAAAACATTCAATTCATCCTTTGTGCTTAGTCCATTCATGTCCACTGGAAAGGACTTAACTAACTCGGTGACTTTTCTCTTGGTCCTTGTAGCCAACTGCATTAACCGAGACTTTTCATTTTTGCTTCTCAACAAATGCAAACTTTCCACCACTCTAGGATCTATATAACTATGGCTAGCCCCTGAATCAATTAAAATAGTAAAGGCATGGTTGTTGATCATACCTTCCACTTCAATCATGTGCGACTGATATTCAGTTTGCTTGTTGTTGTTATAGGATAAATCCATGAGTGCGGACACAAACCGATCTCCCTAGATCCACCTGGATCTAGAACAAAACAGGACAGAATAATACTCTTTCCCTAGAATTTAACTATTGAATGAACTAAGAGGCAAGAATCGTGAACATACCATATGATCGCTTCCTTGGGTCTTTGTTGTACCAATTTCACTCCGATGCTCTTGCGCAGTCCCAACCAAGACAGTTTAAACCAATCGAAGTGAAAACAACACAATATATTCAACAGTTAATCTATACATATGATCAAGGAGTTATGTAATGAAGTGCAATCAACTTTATGGGAAAGGGACACATTACTGTATTGTATTAATAGATAGTGAAACTTACAACCTGGGCCTTGATGTTTGAAAGCCTCCTTTCGATGGATCCTAGCTCTGACACACACACTTGCTCATGCATGAAGAAAATCAACCACTTTTGATAACCTTGCTGGTGTCTCTAGCTGTTGTAGCATCAGTCCTTCATACAATCTTCCACTAATTCTCTAATCAATCTCTTGCTAGTTTGCTTCTAACCTTTTCCATGAGCATTCCCCTCAGTATATAGGAGAGAATAGATTAGTTACTTGGATAGGAATGATCCCAAGATATCAGGAAAACCAGTATTTGACAACCATTCGAATGCCAACTCATCCTTCTAGAAGGTTCGAGAATTTATCTTTTTCCTTCCTTTAGAAGATGTTCGCACCCTGATAGTTAGGTATAGTGCGAACCTCTCGCACCCCAGCTTAATGCAGCCTGCGAGAATCATGCATTCTCACAAGAAAATATATAGGTAGCCTGCGAACCTCCCTTAAAAACATGATTTCTGGAAAGAGACAAAGGTAACTTTTCTCAGGAAAGTGTTCTAGTGAAGAGCCTGATTTCTCCATCATCATTACATCATCATGATAACCAAATTTATGGATAACAGTTGTCCAGGTCTGCATAGATCCTTGGCATTCTACTGCCCATGTCCTCCACTATTTTATCCCGCTGAACATTGTGGACAGTTCTCACTTTGTCATTTCTGTGGGGGAAATCTCGGTACCTATGGTTTCCTTTACAACCCCAACATTCCATAGGTGTTGGTATTGGCATTTTCCCACCCACTTCAGCCTTCCTAGTCTCTTTAAAACCCAATTGTTCTTGAGGATTGTTCCTAAAAAAGGGCGGTTTGTTTCCCTTCTGCCTTTTCTCTTTCTTAAACTTCTTCTGGTCATCCCAAGATTTCCGGAAAGTAGGCTTTTCATATTGTTTCTCATACAAGCATTTTTCTCTCCTTATCATTTCTTCCATAGTCTTAGGATCATCATATTGAATCTTATCCCCAATGGAAGGTGGTAGTCCACTCAGATACCTTTGAATTTTGACAGTCTCATCTTTGATGAACAAAACATACTTCAGTAACTCCAAAAAAATTTGTTCGTATTCATCAATGGTCATGTTGCCCAGCTTGAGTTCAAAGAACTCTTTCATCTTTCTGTCATAGTATCATATATTTTATTCAAGTATTTCTTCTTGAAATACCTCTTACATTATTTCCAAGTGATATCTTTCTCTCTAATGTCTTGCACCTGCACAAGTTGATCCCACCACATGGATGCTTTTCCTTTCAATTGATACATTGCAATTATTCCTTCGGCATTAGAGGAATAATTCTGCATTTGGAAATATTTCCTCATGCCAAACAACCATGTCTTAGCATCTTCCTCCTTCTTGTGTTCTCCATCAAACATGGGAGGCTTAATCTTGTTCATTTCGCCCTTCAGCTCATCCATTCCAGATCTCATGTGCTTTCTGGTAGGAGATGGGCTTGAACTATTGTGTGCCTCCTTATTGGATTTCTTTGGGGAGTGACGATGATGCCTGCTAACGCTTCTTGATCTTCTTTTCCTCTCAGGGGTTTTGTGACTCCCTGTTTTTCTTGAGTCACTCTCCTTATCCAACTTGTTTTCTATTCTCTCCAAACTCTTCATCAACCTCAAGTTGAATTCTCCCTATTTTTCTTGAGCTTTTATGAGGTTTCTACTATTTTCTTAGTGCATTTGGGCATCTTTCTGCAATCTTTCAATGATTTTCATCATGTTTCCTTCCTTATATATCTCTTCCCCATGTCCATTGGAGTTTGACCCTTCAATTCCCAAATGGACATCCATTCATTTTGCTTCATTCTCTGAACTTGATGCATTCTGTGTCTCCTCCATTTCTCTGCACTCAGTGGCAATTTGCTTCGGTCCTAACACTCGTTGAACTCTACAAACACAACATACAGTCAATCGGAATTCGTCAGGCCATCAATCCTTAACAATTCCCACAAAATTCATAAACCCACATGATTTAAGGAAACGTTCAGACTTCATGAATTTTTCGATCTCTACTTGGCTCTGTAACAATTTCAGGCCTTATCCCTTTTCTCTTAGCCCCAACCCCTGCAACCACGGGCTGTGACCAAATGCTAGATCAATAAGTGCTTAATCGGGGCTTCGAGTTCTAAAGTCTTCATAATACATCACAACATACTCTCGGAGTTCCGAATTAGCAAACTCGTGAAGTAGGGTGGATCAACGGTCTACGTCAACCCTACATCTAATGGCTGACAGCCACTGTGGAACTTCAGGGATCGGAGCTTCGAGAGTTTGGAACTTCAGAGCTTCGGGACTTTGGAGCTTCGGGACTTCGTAGATTCGGGATTTCGGAGCTTCGGGACTTCGGAGATTCGGGACTTTGGAGCTTCGGGTTCCGGAAGCCTTCACGCTTGCTTACTTCCAATCTCGCGACTCCTGAACTTTCGGCTTCTCTGTCCTCTGGCCCACATGGTATAGTTGTCACCAACTAAGGCGATGGCATGTGGTACGCCTAGGAAAGTCCACGTCTCCCTAGGCGACGTCATCCGGCCCCACCACGTCTACCCTTTCACTTCGAAACTTCAAGCTTCGAAAGTTTATGCATCAACACATTCCGCTTCTCCCGATTGTCATAGTTCTGCACTCTCTCTGGATCATCAACGGTCCTTATCTCTCCCACAACCAACAGTCGAGATCCATTTCGCAATTTCTTGCTTCAGAGATGTTCACCTCTCTTCACTTCCCATCTTCCGATTTCACGAATTCCGAAGGGTTCTCGCGACTAACCCGAGCGCGTCTTCACAAGATCTAATGGTCGAGCTCTCCTCTTAGATCTACGGTGTATATCTCTTCCAAGACCTCGAAGCTTCGTATTTCATAAGTTTGTGCCTCAGTGCACCTCGCTTCTCCCGATTGTCGAACTCCGAAAGGTTTCCAGGATAACCCTCCTGCACCTTCTCTAGATCTAACGGTCGTAAAAGGGTTTCCCTTCCTTCCAAACAAATCCTACGGTCCACATTAATCTACGGCCCAATATCACTTCTATCATGGTTTTATGATACCGCTACTCCTCTTGAGCTTCGTAACACGGCCAAGGTAACTTCTTGGCACTCAGGAAGGTTCTGAGGTCCGAAAATAGTTCCTCCAAACACAATTTCCTCTTGAAACTTCAGGTCCAAAGACCACTTATCCAACCCATCTAGACTCAGTGTTGAAACGATGTCTCTGATACCAATATGTAACATCCCCAACCATCACTCCCACTACCAGGCAACGCTACTACGCGGAATATATATATATATATATATATATATATATATATATATATATATATATATATATATATATATATATATATATANGCATTAAATCAAATTAACACCTTTAACCTAGAGTTATTGTTACCATTCAGAATGAAATAGAATTAACAACAATTCAAACTTGCAATGGAATACATGATCACATTCAAGTACTATGCATAACATAAAATTAAGCACATAAATTATACTTATCTTTCAACTAGAATAACACCACCAACTGCGTGCAGACCTTCCATGAACCTCCCAGCCTTAGACTGTGTTTCTCATCACTCTCAGCAGTAGGTCACCCTCGAGCTGGGACTAAGCTCCACCAAGCAAGGGAAATCTTAGGCCAGGCAAGGTCAACAGAAAGACACACAGTTTATGAGGATAGATTCTCTCCCAGGAATCACTTACGCCCACTGCTCACAGACTCTCATTCCCCACATGCATGTCCCACCCCAGGAGTATACACCTTCACCATCCTACAGTCCATCGGTTTCTTCACCTCCCTTACCTTGGGCTTTAACAATAGGCCAGACTGAAATTCTCAGAGCTCTATAGCAGCTACAGGACTCCTTCCAGGAGATCTCACTTCCTCATCACACTCTCTCACCTAGAGAAAGTTGCTCACAAGCCTAACAACTTTCCTCTTCAACCAGTTCCAACACAGTGATGACACAACACAAGGCTTAGCAACGAACGTACAACGACAACAAGCCTCACTCAGTCAAGGATCTGCGTGGCCACAACAACCTACTAGGAAAACGGGTATGGACTCCCAAAACGGTAACAGTTAGACGCTAAGACATAACAAGGCTCGACAATTCCAGGGTGCGACGGGCTTCTTAGCAATCAACACAAGAGACACGGATCAGTTCATGGGTTTCCCCTAGTTTTCGGGTGCGTGAGGGTATGCACAAATTCAACGCAAAGGCAAAACGGTTTCAGGTGGAGGACCGACAGAGAACTCAGACGGAGGATGGGAGAATGGCAGGACAAGCCCTCAACATGGTTCATTTCCTAGATTAAATTGTACATGCCTGGGTCGACACATGTCACCCATGAAGTACGGTCCTACTCATTTGGAAGTGACCTGTCCTTCCAAAGACTTAGGATAAAACATAAATTTTGCATAGTTTTGGAATAATACTAAAACATTATTCTTAAGGACTTAATCTCTTAAGATTATCCCCTCTCCCAACCTTTCAACGCCCTCTCCCTTACCCAGCCTTGTAGAAGCTTATTCCCCCATCACTCTTTCTTCGTGGTTGGTCTACACGCATCGATGTTTATATTTTATTAATAATCTGCATGATTACATATACAAAATCAGGCTCCTAGCCTTTAACACTTAGGCTCTCCAGCCTAATAAACACATAAGCCCACCAGCTTATATACACTTGGCTCACCAGCCTATAAAACATAATTACAATTCATAATACAATTGGGGCACATCCTTGGGGGTATTACAACGATGTTCCTTTAAGGGGGAGGGAATTGTGAAACCATGTGTCCCCCAGTTTGTAAATATAACTATATTGGCCAAGAGATTATAGCAAACTCCATATGTGTGAATGTTTGATTTGATGGACCTTTGTATAAAAGGTCAATGAATGAAAACTCTCTGTTATTTACTAGAAAATGGATAAGTGTTGCATGACTGCTAGAAGGGGGGTGTGCTAAGAGAAACCATGAATGCTATGAAAGAGATGGTGGAGGGGATCAGGAATGGTTGCGTTAACCTCCACCAAACCAATACTTTGTTGGATTTAATTTCTCAGGATCAAAACAATCCTCTTACCCATGAATGAATTTCAGTCATGCTAGTAGGTGGGAATACCTCCTCAAGAGTTAATGAGGGGATGGGGCAGACCGCCCATCTGTGAGGCACATTGGTATCTCTTGCTACTTTAGGAAGATAGTCACTAATATACACAAAGGATTCATACAACATATAACCCTAAACCATAGAGCCCTCAAGAAGTGATAGTTGTCTAACAAAATCCTTTGATGATTTCAAGTGCCTCTCCACCATCCACATTGACCTTTTGTGTATAGGTCCACACATCTCAATCTGCTCAACTTGATGTATGAGTTAGTGTTCTTGTGCATTGAAAAATGATGGAGGTAGATACTTTTGCATTTCACACATTAACAGATGAATTTATCTCTTCCGATACTTTATATCTTCTTTATGGATTTATTTAGATGACAACCACCTACACATGATGCAACCAATACACACACAGACAATGCAAGTAAATTGCATATTGTCAACAAGTTCAACAACTAACTACCTTTCGAACATAAATTATTACTTACCTCATGTACTTGTTGAGATCATATATCACATGTTTATGTTTTTATCAAAGATATTTGGGAGAGATAGAGGTAGAACATACTATCACACGTAATGAATCATTTTTTTTCCAAAAGTAAAAAAAAGAAAAAGATAACAAATTACTAAAAAAGTATACCAATATGAGATTAATATATCTAATTACTTTAACAAAGGTATGTCAATCATGAGTTTTTACGCCACCAAATTCACCTTTCTTCGTTAAGATATTCTTTATGTTTGAAGAAAAATCAATGAAAAAAATAATTCTCCTAATGATGTCTTTTACAACTTGTTGTCCTGCTCTATAAATAACAATGGAATATTATTTGGTTGTCCATCACTAGAAGAATGAATCAAATTTTGTATTACATGATTAGCTTCTTAAATGTCACTACAAACTTTGACGATTTTGTCTTTGTTTCTCCTTCCATATAAGATTCTCCATAATGCTTATGTAACATTCTTCTTGATATACATTGTATCAAACAAATGAGCTATTTGTAGGTGTTCATAGTAGGGACACCTACTAAATTGGATGGAGTATCTTTTCATTCCTCGTGGAAGCTCATTAATGTGTTGACGACCTTTACAAAATATAAATGAAACAATGCCAATAACTATTACATAAAGGTAAAAATAATTGAATGTAAATAAATTTGTATGACACAGTTACATATGCTATGGAGACCAATTTCTTACCTTGACTATTCTTATTAGATTCCAATTTCAATAGTCGAGGTGCCATTCTTCATGGTTTTATTCTAGTCTATTCCTTCCCATTAAAATAACATTTTTCAATAGTTCGATACCTATGGTTCTTAGGGAGTAAGTGTCTATACTCATCAAACACCTCCTTTGCTAAACTTCTTGAACATCGTGATATCATTCCAGAACCACACATTCAACATGTAAATTTACCCTTTGTTTGAAGGCCTACAAGATATGGAATAATGTTAATACTAGTATGCGAAGCAATTGTTCAAAAAATGCATGAATAATTAATGATAAAAACAAATATTGTTCAAGTGCGACACTTTACTTACCACAAAAATGTGTTAGTTCTAGGACATCATGAATTGTTCCATGGAATTGAAATTGTTTTTTCCTTATTAGTTTGGAGATGTCATACATAGTGATGCCAACCCATAACTTTAAAAGTTCGTCAATAATAGGTTCAATATATACATCCATAACTTTAACTTGGTACTTACCTAATATTTGAAAAGGTGCATCTTTATTATGTTGTACATATAATAATTGTGTAACAAACAACATCTAGAAAAACGAAACAGTGTGTTGAAAACATTATTGTAAACAAATACTTGCAACAATCATCACCAACATTATGTGCTCCCTCTTTATTGGCATCCAAGGAGGAAGGTTATTGTTTATAAAACAAATAGGTCACACTAAGTAAATAAACTTGAGTTCTCCAAATGGATTAACACCAACAAGTACCAATGAAAGCCTAACATTACAAGGTTCTTCTTTAAAAACTAGTCATATTTCCTCAAGGTTCTTAAACGTAGTACCATTGACAGGAATTTGCCTAACACCATCTAAACTTCTATTATGTGCATGGTAATCCATAAATTGTATTATGTTTTTTCACCTGAATTTTTTTTGGAAACGTGAATTATGGGAATATGACAAAGAACCTTGCAGGGAAACTTAATTGTTACTTGATCAGTTATATATCTACTAATTTCACATTGAGGGCATTCCAAATATTTTTCATGTTGTCTATAATATATAATATGATCACTAGGAAATGCACCAATGGTTTGATACATTCCTATATATTTCATAACGAGAGACAATTCTCGATATTTGTGAGATAAAGTATTCAATGATGGTAGTAGAAAATCATCTAATAATATATAACATTCAAAATAATTTATTATAATGAATATTCATCAATAATGCATCATTTATACAATTAACACTAAAAAAAATAAAAAAATTCTTTATTCGTCATGCATCAAGAAATATATTATTACATACCTTGGGATCTCTACAAGATAGGTGTTTAACAAAAAATTCATTACCTTCGGAGCAATAACAAAATATTAGAGTGAAAAATTATCCTTGATCTTTCATATAAGGGTTTTCATGCCTTATCAATCAAAGGTACATCATGAATATCATCAAAGTTATCATCTATTGGAGAAAAGGTGTCATGGATCAATCTATTTATCCCATCATTCTCAATCACATCAGTATCATTTTCTTCCATGGGATTAACTTGAACACCTCCATCCGACACTCCACCTCCATCATCGTGTTCACCAATATTTATACTTCAATTTAATTTTGGCATGTGCTTAGGCAATTCAAGCCTAGGAAGATTTGTCATTGTAACTACAAACAATATATATATATATATATATATATATATATATATATATATATATATATAAAGTTTTATAATAATATGTGTGTTGACACACACACACACACACACACACACACACATGTAATGATTAACTTACAAATGGGTGATATTTAGTTCCCCCTTCAAAGTGCCCATACTCCCGACAATGTTTTGTAGTTGATTCCCTTGTAATTATTTTATTTATTAATCCCTTCCAAATGTTGCAAGGGAAATCAAATTTACCATAATCATATGCCTCCCTTAACCTAGCAATGGTCCTTAAAGTTTCATCATTTGATGACATTGTTATACTTATATATTACAACAACAATCCACTAAATCAATATTAGTACAATATAAGAATATAATCAAAGAATTCAACACATATAGAATTCAAAATTCATTTACAAATTGTCTACCTGGAAAGCTGATTATGTAGATAATTCAAACTTTGTAGGAAAATGTGGATGTTGAAAGTGGATAAAAAGACGTTGTTGCAATTGTCGAAAGTATGACAAAAATCTATTATAGATGTCGAAATTATCACATTATTGTCACTTTATCTCTTGGGGTATAAATAGATTTTTTTGAGAACGTCAAAATTCTGATGATAGTTGAATATAATTATAATTGACATAGTCAAATTTGTTGACTATGTCAACAACTTATTAACCATGTTTGTTGGGTTCCATGTGAACATTGAGGGTGTTGGAATTCCAATGACATATCATCGAAATTTAGAAAATGTATAGATGTCGTCATAATACCAACATATATCGGGGGCAAAAAACAAAATATAAAACATAAAAACTTTTTTTCAATAATTTCACAAAATTTCTAACATCACAAACCATTATTTCCATCAACATGGAATAAAAACGTCAAATTTTGCACTCAAATGTAGCAGTGAAAAAAACCTCTACTAGAAGGCGCTTTCCTTGTAGTGGTTGGGGTCAAACACAACAAACCCCCTAGAGGGTACAAGTACAACTCTAATGAAGATGAGGAATACAAGCACCTCAGGAAGTAGTAAAAGTAATGTCCAGTCCGAATAAGAACAACATGGGTTGGATGGAAGAAACCAAGTATAGAAAAAAGATAAAAGTTTGATTCTATTAATTATTCAAAAAATATATACATTTTTTCTTACATGTTATGCGACAAGATAAAGGTCTGATGGGAAGGATTATTCCCCATCTGAGACCCAAATTTTCACTAAGTTATGAACTCTTATTTATGAGGACGGGTTATGCACTATGTGATCTCAAGATAAGAGTATGAATTATTAGAGATGATTTTCATGATCAAGTTATGAGTTCTAGAAGGAATCAATAGTAGTCCCTGAGGATCGAGACATTGATTAGTCAATAGTGAACTCCCAAGGATGGGATACCCCAAGGAAAATCAGTGACGGGTGGCTTAGAGATCAATGGAACTGCCATTGGAAATAATCCTAGAAGAAGTCAAGCTCTAACCCTTCTAGAAGAAAGTTTATTCCATTTAGAAAGAGCCAAGATATATATACACCATTATTTTCAATGATTGAACTAGTCCCACAATTATCCCCTTTTGTTAGTGCACTATGACCAATCACTTTACATTCCATGTTAATAGCCTCTTTTCTTTTCCTTCTACAAATATGAAGTTGGTCAACATCTTCACTGGAGAACTAGGGAATTGTAGATGTGAATAACAATGAATTCCACATGACACTATTATATATTTGAAGCACAAGTGAGCATAGCTCAACATATGGAATGAATGATCAACAAAGTATATCATGACATACATGATCCATAGGATCATCTCCATATGACCATAGATGTAATAACTCCTTTAAAAGGAAGAAAATTTAGTCCACTTTGATCACCTTAGGTGTGCTCAAGAAAATGATTGTATGCCTTAACCTGCACACCGGTTAACTTAGTCAATACCACTTTTAGTTGGTTTGACAAAATAGCCAACTGCTCGGCAACCTCCCTATCAACCTTCCACTGATGATAGGATTACACTGACTATCATAAAAGGATCCATATATGGGATGAACATGTTGTTTCAACATCCACCCATTAGCACAAATATTTGAAGATTTATGAGGTGGAATTATTTTTGTACACCCCTTGTATGGATCAATTTTGAAAGTCCAAACATGGCCCAAAGTTTCACAAACTAAGCTTCTCTACAAGCTGAGTAAAAATATCACCAATATGATTATTTATCTTGTAATAGATTAGAGACACAACTTTCTCATGTACCAACTATCTCAAATAATGGGCATGAAGCTCCACATGCTTCATCTTACTCTAAGAAACGGGTTAGTTAGAAATTTGTATAACACTTTGATGATCACCATAGACTACAATCAACTCCTTCAAGGGGAATTCTAGCCCACCCATTAGATTGCAAATCCACACTATCTATGTGTCAACATTAACTACACCTTTATATTCAACCTTTGTGGTCAATAAGGAAACCACCATCTATTTCTTGTAAGACCATACTATGTGTCCAAATCCAAGATGAAACACATAACCTAAAGTCAACTTCCTCTCATCTTTGTTACCAATGTAATCAGAATCAATACAACTAACCAACAATTTTGCTTTCTCAGTGTAATACTTTATGCCAAGTTGATATGTACCCTCGATGTAGTGAAAAATTCTCTTTATGTCCTTCAAGTGGCTCTCTTTTGAGTCATGCATGAACTTGGAGACAACACTAATAACAAAGGATATATCAAGTTGATTGTGCATCAAATAAATGAGGCTACCAACATTAAGTTTCTTGTAGACAGTAGTGTCAACTTTCAAAGAATAAAACTCCTTAGTCACCTCAAATCTTGACTAATATGGTGTACTATATGGCTTACAATTTTCCACCTTTAACCTCTATAACAAATCCAAAGCATATTCAGGTTTAGAGATAAATACATTGTCATCCATCTACAAAATTTAGATGCTTGGAAAGAAAAGCAATAGATTTAGGTCAATCATTTCAAATGTATCTGTTAGTTGTTTCTTCAAACCCAAAATTAAGTCAACACTACCTCTGATAATGACTAAATCATAGGAATAAAGTGCAAGTATCAAAATATCATCATTCACATGTAATACATAAATATTATGATCTGATTCACAATGCTTGAAACCAAGATTAAGGAAAAACCTATTAATTTTCTCATACCACTCCCCGGGGTGTCCCCAGGGGCTTATTCAAACCATATAAGGATTTATATAGTCAACACATAAGACTACCATCCTTCTAAAATCTTAGAGGTTACTCCATATATATCTCTTCAATGAGAACACCATGTGATAAAGCATTATTGACATCCATGTGACCCTAATAGAATTCATCTTTGCGACAAGGGAAAAGTTCTCGGTGTAGTTGATATGTTCCTTCTTAGAAAACACTTTTACTGTCATTTGAGCCTTATGTCTCTCAACAACACCTTCATATGTGAATTTAGTCTTGTAGACTCGTTGAAATTTCATCACATTCTTTTATCGTGGTTGGGGAACCACATCCTAAGTTTTATTCTTCATTAAGGAATTGTACTCTTCAATCTTAGCATTATCCCATTCAAGTCAACCATGTGCATCTTTGTATGTATCAATATCACATGCCTCTAGCACACACATGTCATTAAAGCAACACTACCACATTGTTTTTGTCCTCTAGTATTCCTTAAGTTATGTACATTACCTACATCAACACCAACATATTCAATTATTTTAGGCATCCATCAAGGGAGACTAATTTCCCTTATAAAAGAAGTTATTGCATCAAATTCACCATCAAAGTCCATAGTCGAATGATAAAGCAAGCCATTTCTTCTGGTTGACTCTATTGTAGAAGCTCCACTACAACTCAGGTCTGTCACGTGAGTCAATTGTCTTATTGACAAGCCAGTGGATATGTTAATTAATGTTGTATAATAGTTAGTTAATCCAAAAATAAATAAAATTTCAAATGGATCTCTACTTAACAATCCAAAAGAAGAGTTCAATAGAGAAACATCTGAAGCTTTCTCCTCAAAGACAACATCCCTCCTACAAATAACTTCTAGTTTGACTTGATCAAATAACCTATAGGATTTTGAGTCATTAGAGTGGCACACTATGATACAAGCATGACTCTTCACATCTAAATTCTTTCACTTATCATTTGGAATATGAGCCCACACTATATATACAAATGTTCTAAAATGTTTGATCAAGGATTTTCTTCCATCCATTTTTCAAGAGGAGTCATATTCCATGTAGATTTGGTCAAAACCATGTTTAGGAGATAAATTGAGTAGTAGACTACCTCTACCCAAAATCTAGTCAGCATATCTCGGGTTTGAATAAAACGCCTTGTCATTTCAACCAAAGTTCTATTCTTTCTTTAAACAACACCATTATGTTGAGGTGTGTAAGGTATGTATCTCTACCAAAAGATAACATTTTACAACAAGCAACTCTCAAGTTCCTTGTCCACATATTCTCCTATGTTGTATGATCTCAAACATTTCATAGTTTGACCACATTGTTTTTCAATGAATGCTCTAAATTCCTTGAAACTTTCAATGACATGATCCTTATTCTTCAAGAAACATACCCAAGTGTACCTAGAAAAAACATCAATGAAGGTTAAAACGTACCTTGCACCTGCTAATGATGGTTGGTTCATTGTAAAAAGGTCATCATGGACAAGTTCTAGTTGGGTCTTTGCTCTCCAAGCCTTTGTAGTCTCAAATGTAACTTGGCAATGATTTCCAAGAACATGCCCTTCATATACACTATTTGAACAAACTACCTTCGATACTTAGTTAATCATATTGAACTTGACCATCAATTTTAAACTTCAAAAAATCAAATGTCCAAGTCACTCATGCCAAATTGTGCTTGGGTCATCCATCCCGGCTATTGGTGTAGCAAGTCATAAATCCTATTTTGGGAAATCACAGAACTTATATAATATGTCTTTAGGGTCAACAATATCCTCGATGAAAACAACAAATCCATTGTTAATATCCTACACAACAAACCTATCAGGACAGAACTCAAGCTTCTTGCTAGCTTGGGTTATTTGGGGTACATGTAGTGAATTTGCACTCATACTTGGTGTAGATACACATTAGTGATCACACCATTCTAACATTCATTCCTATCGCAACTAGCAATAGAATGTGCATAATCATCTACAAGAAATATTTATTATTTTTTGGCCCTCTTCAAATAAAAAAGAAGAGCAACATCATTATCCATATGATGGGTACAACCATAATCAACTATCCACTCACTTTTATAAGTGTGAGCATGCAATACCTAATAAACACTTACATAAAGAGTATATTTTCTCCCTTACCTTCTTAAAGTTGACACAATAAGTTGATCGACTGATTAATCGACCACTCACCTTCAAGCTTTTTTACCTTTTCCTCAAGATCAATAGTCTTCTTCTAATAAGTCTCATTGCAATGTCCTACCCTTCCATGATATTAATAGGTATTCTCTTCTTACCTTTCTTCATCAATGGCTAATCATCATGCTTCTTCTTGCTAATTTGGTTGACACAATCCTTATCAATGTAATCTCCATGTTCTTCTTTTGATTGTATCCTTGACCTCTTTCTCTATAGTTCTTATTGACATTTCCCCTTAAAGAGATGTGCTTGTTTCTTATTCCCGAGTTTACCTTCTTTAAGTACCCTTTATTATGTCCTAATTAGGAAAAACTAAAAGTAATCATAGGTATAATCTTGATTATCTTCTTTTTTTGGAAGCCCAACTAGCCCACTTGTGCCCACATAACATGTGGTAACTCACATTATGCTAGTTAGTAACATGCAATAGCCTACAAAAAGTACTAAAAATATATATGTAATGTACATAATAAACATGAGTTGAGTTGAGTAAGCGAGAAGGAGACACTTGTAGGTCTCTAGTCAATATCCTAATCACACTTAACAATCATTTTCCAATATAAATTAAGGGTTCAATGTTGGAAAATATTAGTTTGGATAGCTAGGAGAATATCTTGGCGTACCTTTGATTGAGATTAGGAGGAGGCTTTGATTGTGAGATTTTTTCTCTAGAAAATCCCTAATTTCTCTACAAATTTAAGATAGGCTACTTAGGATGGTTCAGAGCCTCTCATGGCTCCTCTTATCCAATAGCTTATATCCTCGGAAGATATTCAATTGGAACGAGATTAAAGGAGGGAGGAAGCTAGATTTAGGTGAAGAGGTCTCTTACAACACTAAAAAATATATTATTTGTTGCAAACTTATTTCTTTTGAAATGCAAATCTCTCCTCTTCATCACCCCCCAACCCCCACACACAAAGAATTTTTTGTTATTTGAATTCATTGATATGCATCGTTTATTTATATAATTGAATTCATACACTTGTATGCATGTTTAGTGTAGATTTATATGTAATTTGAATTCAATTCTTCGAACAGAATTTTTCCAAATAAAGAGTGAGGGTTTTTTATTGTTTGATTGTGTGTGGGTATTGAAGGAGCTCAACTGTTGAGGGATCATCTATTGTTCAAAATTCCAACCATCCGAATGAGAAATTGTTCACAAGTATTATATCAACCTTCACTTTAGTATTTTTTATTTGCATTAATCTAAAAAGAGAAAGAAATTTGTTGTTGTTTTGCTTGTTAGCAATGATACAACCCCTTGTCGAGGATCTTAATTCCTTAAACCTAAGTTCCCTACAACAAGTGGTGCAAGAAATGGTGCTTAATTCATTAACTGAGATTATCATCCATTACCATTTTTTTTTAATAAATTCTCATCAATGAGCAATAATCAATGTAGCCATGCAACATGAGGCACATAACTAGTCAATCTGGGGGGTAAAAAAGTACGAGGAATAAGGTTTTAAAGTCAAATTTGACTTGCAAGCACTAAACAATGGCTATGGAGTCCTCCCCATGCCAATTATAAAACTCATTTTTTAATTAAAAGTCCCATTAACTTCAAATAAAACATAACATACATGAATTACCAGTCGAGTATGCATCATTATCATTTGATTTATGGGCAATTGAGCATGAAGTACATGATTCCAAGCTTAGAATTTGCCCAACTATCACCCAGTGTTTTGTGTCGACTCTGGAAAACTATCTTTCCTACAACACTGAATAAAAAACAATCAACAAATAAAAATGTTCTTTCCAAACATCATGAGCAACAACAAAGGATGTTGTTAAGCATGGAAAGGCATATATAAGCCTAAGCATTGGTGATCTAATATCTTAGCACCCAAGCTCACCTAAGGAGGAAATATGTTGCACCAGCAAGTCAAACAATGTCCCTCAAGAAAAAATGCATTAGTGCCCTTTTTGCTTCATTGGTATATTTGTGTTTTCACCTCTAATGCATTTTTTAGCTTGCCTAGGGCTCAACAGGGATGACCCAAGGTAGAACACATTGATGGATGCCTTTCTTTGCTTCCTCGACTACTCAGTTGGTGTGTTTAGCCTTTGTTGCATTTTTTCACTTGTGGTAGGGTTCAACAATAGCCCAAAAGGGGAAAAAGTGCATCATTTGATCTCTTATTCCACCACCACAACACCCTTAGTATTGCATTTCTATCTCCCACATGTATTTTATCTCACGCTGAGGTATGGAAAAGCTTTAAAGGGTGAAACATATTACTATCTCGCTTTCTCTACTTCCTAAGTTGCCAAGTAGTGCATTTTTTCAACCCTGTGCACTTTTTAGCTTGTGGCAAGGTCCAACAAAGCCCCAAAGGTCAAAACACATCATTCTCCATCTTTCTTTACTACCATAGCATCCTTGCTACTATATTTTTGTCACGATGTATTTTTTTATCTTATGGTGGTGTCTGACAAAGCAGTAAAGGGTACAATGCATCACTCACAAACTTGTGCTGCTATTGCATCTTCCTAGCTAGTGCACTTTTCCTCCTTATGTTTTTTTAACCTTTGGCAAGGTTGAATGGTGTTGTTATGAGGAAAATGCATCAGTTAATGCTTTAAGATAGTGTTGCAACTCCCTTATACATGTGTTTAGCCTCCTTGCGCATCTTTCAACCTTTGTCGGGGTCTCGAATGGAACCTACATGAAAAAAATACATCACATGCCATCTTGCTTCACTACTGCATCTATCTCACCAATGTTTTTTATTATCGGGAGGAAACATGCAACACTTCTCACTTCAATTTGTTGGTGCACCCTTTGTTGAGTGTGTTTTATATTATTGGTACATTTTCAATTATTACAGAGTGTCTAGAAGCCAAACACATCAATAGGAAATCTACACTACATATGGATGTTCATTGAAGAAAAATATTGTGCCTAGAGGATCTGAGAAGTAATTTGCTACTCCATAAGTGTTGATCATCAACTGGATTAATATCCAGATCCCTAGAGCTTGTTTTCTTCACTAGAGATTTCCTAGAAGAAAACTTTTATGTTTAAGTTTTTGTTAGTCATTATAACTAATTTGTAAACCCACATGATATCAAGATATGAGTTGGATCCTCCACACAAGACATATATGCCTATGTTCTCTTCAGAAAAATTTAACTAGAGTCTTGGATATACAATTTAGTCCTTAGCAATCCACTCCATCTATAGACACTTAAATATGTGTTATGTTGCACTAAATCCCTTCGCAGGTTTAGTGACTTCACTAAGAGTGCATGGTTACTCATAGGATGATCCATCAATTCATATATTACTCAAGAGTTTATTGCAAAATGTAGTTGCTTAGATGTGTGATCAAAATTATGACTAGTTTATAATCATAGAAGAATTTATTCAATGGATTAAATCCTTTGTTTACCCTATAGATGTCTATTTTCCCGTCGAAACCATTTTCATGCAAATGCATTAATAGAGCCTATAAAAAGAGGTGGCAAGTAAAACAAATGAGATATTGTTGACCATGAATGCAATCAAGATTTATTAAGATTATATATAAATCATCTCGGAGAGTTTGTGCTATCGCAAGAGAAAAATGAAAGTCCAGTTTAACTTTCTTGCTTTAGTAAGGGCAAGGAGTCATTTTACTTCTTTGCCTACTTTGCATAAATGGATATTTTGTTTCGAGAACCAACACCACATTTACTAAGGTGGGTAGTTTCTAGTCGAAACAAATACGATACCATGCATCTTTATTGCTCAGACCTCCTTATTTCTAACTTCTTTCTACTTGATATTATCTTTTCTATCATGTGCATTACCACCTGAACTAGCACCCTTGTGAAAAGTACCAACATAGGTGCTAGATAAGGTGACAAAATGGGAAGTGCACCACTGCCACCTCAATACAATTACCCCTTCACTTTAGGCCAACTTCTAGAAGCCAAGGGGGGTATCCCTATATGATTAAGTACACCTCTTTAAGTGAATTAAAACATGCAAGCTTGTGATTTATTTTAATGAATCCAAAATATATGTAACAAGATAATGCACAAGGATTCTAATAAGTGATTAAATGGTTTAAAGATAAACAACTAGAAACAATAGCAATAACCACAAGTATATCCACTTGAAAGAGAGGGTTAGGAGCAAGTGGATGTATGTGCCAAATCTGATATGTGAGATAAACAATATTAGCAACTTCAGATTTGCATTTATATATATCACTCAACAAATGAATCTTCAAAGGGATTAGAACCACTTTTAAGCTACTATAGGGCACAAAGAGTGAAAACAATTAGAATGAATAAATGGAGCAATGTGTGCTTGTGAATACTAATTGATTGGATGCTAATAAATGACAAGATTAAGGATGTCCTTCAACTTCTAAATCTGTTTTATGATAAATAATGAAGAAATTTCAGATTTAGAGCATGAAAAAGACCATCCAAGAGAGAGATTATGCATTAGAGTGATGCAGGAGCATCTCCCACGTCAAGCGAGCCAGCGCGGAAGCCAAGGACAGTTGGACAAGCCAACACAAATTCTTTTTGAATTTCACCTTGAAGTTGTTGCGCAATCTTAAATGAGTCATTTAAGATGAAGCACACTTGTATAATGTAATGGACCTTGAGCCTTTAGCTCTCGTCCTTAGTAGATAGGAGGCATTTAAATTAGTTAATGCAAGTAGGTAGAATTTTAATTCTAGATTAGACTGTTTGAGAGCGTAGGAGGGAAACGAGATATAGACACCCTCATTGTGCATTGTAACATTATTCTGGAGGAACAGGAGAGCAAGAGCATGCAGAGAGTTGTGTAAAAAGAACACCCATGTACTGATATTTGAATTAATAGAAGAAGATTTGATTCAAATTCATGGTTATGTGTCTGTTCTCTGTGTATTGATGTTATGTTCAATTGATGTTTGCTTCCAGTTACACATTTGCTTTTATATGCTGTGTATGTGATTTCATGGTTGAGTTGAAGTTTGGAAGGAAGGAGGAATGAGTTTCAATTGTTTCTCTATTTGAACCAGATAATTCCTGCAAGGAGTGCAGTTGAAGTGTCCGCAAGGAGTGCGTTGACAGAGGGTTCAAATAGAGATAGCTTTTTCTCTCATTCACTCAGAAGTGCAGACAGGCACGGGAGTCGTGCAAGGAGTGCGCAGGCCTAGTAAAGGTCTCAGGGTTGTAAACCTGAGTGAAGTATCGAAGGACTGCTGTTGCAGACGAGCGTAGAGTCGAGGAGCTTCAACACTTAGAAGTTGTTGAAGGTTTGCCACAAGGAGTGCATGAAAGAAGTTTTCTTGAAGAACTTGAAGCCGTGGAAAAAGCTCAAGGAGGATAGGCCTTCGAGTTTGTTGAATAACAGCAGGAACAAGTGGTGATTTGAAGTTCGAGGGAAGCGTCGCAAGTTTGCGAGCAGGCGAATGAGTTCCGTGGAAAGGAACACTTGGTCCTTTCGCAGAATTCATCGAGAAGGAACGGACGGTCGGTATTCTCCGAGGAGAATCCGCGAATTTTCGTGGGTCATCAGATCTTGTGGATGTGCAGGGGAGATACAGTGGTGTATTCCCGAAGGTTTAAGCTTAGGACAGATAGAGCGTTGATCCAAGTAAGCCAGGACCGTTGGATCTACATGTATATTGTGTATTAGGGTTTCGTAGATCGAACCTCCAAAGTATTGCAATAGAAATGACAATATCGCGATATGCGATATCCCGACGGACTCAGAATCGTTCATCAATTGGGACGTGTGTCAGAGGATCCAAAGAAGAAGGGGTTTGGAGCATCGGAGATTTCAAAGACCGGATACTCTTGCAGCTTGGAATCGTGAAACGCGATATCCCGACGGGAGAGTTGTGTGGGACCACAAGGGGCAGAGTGGAAGACAGGTGGAATAAGTTTTCAGGGTTTCGCAGCGAGAAGTGTCGAAACATTAACATCGAAACTCGCGATCCCGCAAGGTCCGAAATCCCGATAGAAGTGATGGGAAGTGGAAAAGTCAACTCGCACGTGTGCGTCAGAGTTTCGGCGTATCGGGCATCGGGAGTCGGTAAGATGAGTTGCTTGGTATCGCGAGTACCGAAATCGCGATAGGGAAAATTCTGATAGAGGAAAGAGAAGGTCAACGATGATTGGTCATCGGGTCTTGGGGATTCGAGGGCCCAGTGATCGACCTTTGACATCGCAAAGTCGTGAAGTCTGATCCCCCGATAAACAAAGAGGGGGAGCACGTCAAGAGTTCCGTGGGTAAAGATTTCCCGATAGGGAAATAGAAGGACCGGTTAGTGTTCTTCGGGCCGAGGAAGGAGAAGATCATATGAGCGGACGTGCCCTGGGGAGCGCGACTGCGTCAAGTGGTATCAGAGCTTCAGATTCTTGTCTGTATATTTCAGGCGAGGAAGGCATAAGAGGTAAGGAGTACTCTGATACACAACGTCAAGTGGTATCAGAGCCCAGAAAGATTCTTTGCTTTCTTAGCAAAGAAGAGAATTCACCATGCCGCCAAGGAGAGATACGCAATCACCTGATCCAGAGGGTAGGGAGATGTCGCGACAAAGAGGCAGGCAGGTAATAGATCCAGCCATAGAGAGACAAATGCGTGATCTCTGAGCAAGACTTGAAGACATGGAGTCAGCGCAAAGACGCACAGCTAGTGCAGGGGATCTCAGTGATTCCGAGAGCGAGATTGAGGCTGAACATGAAGAAGAAGTTACAGCCGAAGATGCATCAAACGAGCGTTTGATCAGAGCTATTGCCAGGATGGGTGCAAAAGCAAAGATGGACATCCCAATTTACGAGGGAAACTTGGATGCAGAGGAGCTACTAGATTGGATTAGAGCTCTGGATACTTACTTCAACTACGAAGATGTCAAAGAGGACAAGAAAGTCAAGCATGTTGTTACATGCTTAAAAGGACATGCAGCATTGTGGTGGGATGAACTACAAGCTGACAGGCGCTGCAAGGGCAAGCAGAAGATCAAGAGTTGGGACAGGATGATCGCGAAGATGAAGGCGAAATTCATCCCCGGGGATTATCAAATCACTCTGTTCAGGAGAATGCGGAACCTGAGATAGAAGTTGATGACAATGAAAGAATACACTGAGGAATTCTATCGACTGAACATCAGAGCAGGTCATCGGGAGAGCGATGATGAAAAAGTTTCCAGATACATGAATGGCCTGAGATNGGCCGAGGTAGAAGTCAGCCCAGAGGCAAAGCAGTTGCCCAGGACAAATACCAGAAGCCCAAGGAGGAATGGAAGAAACCTCGGACTCGTGCAGAGAGAGGTGGAACCTCACAGCGGGTGCCATGTGTTGAACAGAGAGGGCAGCGTAATGAACAAAGAGGAGATTATGCTGACAACAACACTTTTCCTCGTACTAGAGGTAGAGGAAGAGGAAGAGGTGGAGTAATCACATGCTTCACATGCGGAAAGAATGGGCACACAAGTCTTACGAGTGTCCAGAGAAAAAGAAGGACATTGGAGAAGCTCACATCATCGAAGCACAGAGGCGGGATGTTGAGGTCGAAGACGTTGAAGGCGGAAGATCGCTCATGATGCGAAAAGTCCTTTTGACACCCGAGAAGGAGGTGGAAAGTTCAATCCAAAGGACCAGACTCTTTAGGACTGCTTGCAAGACCAAGGACAGGGTATGCAAGGTCATTGTAGATAGTGGTAGCACGGATAATCTCGTATCTACGGAGATGGTAGAGAAGCTGGAGCTGGAGACGACTGATCATCCAAGCCCATACAGAGTTTCGTGGCTACAGAAAGGACACCAGGTAACTGTTACTAAACAATGCTTGGTTGAATTCAAGATAGGTG
>ML792153.1:100883-132037 GCA_009831015.1 Picea engelmannii | reverse complement strand
GACACAAAGAGGTGTTGATTCAATCTTTGTGGTAGTGGATAGGTTTTCCAAGATGGCACACTTCATCCCATGTCAGAAGACCAGTGATGCAACTCACATTGCAAATATGTTCTTCAAAGAGGTCATTCGACTTCATGGGTTGCTGAAAAGTATAGTTTCGGACAGAGACATGAAATTCATAGAGCATTTTTGGAGGACCTTATGGAAGAAGCTGGGGACTAATTTGATGTTTAGTTCAGCTTATCATCCTCAGATGGATGGACAGACGGAAGTGGTCAACAGAAGTCTGGGAGACTTACTGAGAAGCTTGGTGACAGGACACCACAGCCAGTGGGATAGCATATTACCACAGGAAAAATTTGTGTACAATGACTCAGTGAATCGGAGCACAGGCCGGAGTCCATTTTAGGTTGTTTATGGCATGTAGCCGAGAGGAATTTCTGAACTAAGGGATTCAGAACAGACTGCGACTAGCAGCGCTAGTGCAGAAGAGTTCGCAGAGGCGATGAAAGAACTTCACAGCTAGGTGAAGGAACAACTGCTGGAATCAAGCCAGGAATACAAGCGCAGAGCAGATCAACATCAGAGACAACTTCAGTTCGAGGTTGGTGATCTGGTTCTAGCACATTTGAGGAAAGAAAGGTTCCCGAGAGGAGCATACAATAAGCTGAAGATGAAGAAAATCGGGCCATGCAAGGTCTTGAGAAAATTTGGGGACAATGCTTATGAGATTGAACTACATGATGGGATCAGAATTTCTTTGATATTCAATGTCTTAGATTTGTACCCATACAGAGCTGGAGAAGCAGAGACTAGAGATGAGTATCCAACGATCCAGTGGACGAAACAAATGCCAGTTGCAGAGAAGCCACAGATGGAATGCATACTGGACAAGAGAGTGAGTAAGAGGACCAGGCGAAAACAATATTTTGAGTATCTGGTCAAGTGGAAGAACCACCCAGTTGAAGATGCCAGCTGGGAGACTGAAGCAGAAATACAAAAGCATAGACAGATCGTGCAGGAGCTCATGGACAGGAGCCCATGACAATTTTCAAGCAAGTGAGTATGATGCAGGAGCATCTCCCACGTCAAGCGAGCCAGCGCGGAAGCCGAGGACAGCTGGACAAGCCAACACAAATTCTTTTTGAATTTCACCTTGAAGTTGTTGCGCAATCTTAAATGAGTCATTTAAGATGAAGCACACTTGTATAATGTAATGGACCTTGAGCCTTTAGCTCTCTTCCTTAGTAGATAGGAGGCATTTAAATTAGTTAATGCAAGTAGGTAGAATTTTAATTCTAGATTAGACTGTTTGAGAGCGCAGGAGGGAAACGGGATATAGACACCCTCATTGTGCATTGTAACATTATTCTGGAGGAACAGGAGAGAAAGAGCATGTAGAGAGTTGTGTAAAAAGAACACCCATGTACTGATATTTGAATTAATAGAAGAAGCTTTTATTCAAATTCATGGTTATGTGTCTGTTCTTTGTGTATTGATGTTATGCTCAATTGATGTTTGCTTCCAGTTATACATTTGCTTTTATATGTTGTGTATGTGATTTCATGGTTGAGTTGAAGTTTGGAAGGAAGGAGCAATGAGTTTCAATTGTTTCTCTATTTGAACCAGAGAATTCCTACAAGGAGTGCAGTTGAAGTGTCCGCAAGGAGTATGTTGACAGAGGGTTCAAATAGAGATAGCTTTTGCTCTCATTCACTCAGAAGTGCAGACAGGCACGGGAGCTGTGCAAGGAGTGCGCAGTCCGAGTAAAGGTCTCAGGGTTGTAAACCTGAGTGAAGTATCGAAGGACTGTTGTTGCAGACGAGTGTAGAGTCGAGGAGCTTCAACACTTAGACGTTGTTGAAGGTTTGCCATAAGGAGTGCGTGCAAGAAGTTTTCTTGAAGAACTTGAAGCCGTGGAAAAATCTTAGGGAGGATAGGCCTTCGAGTTTGTTGAAGAACAGCGGGAACAAGTGGTGATTTGAAGTTCGAGGGAAGCGTCACAAGTTTGCAAGCAGACGAACGAGTTTCGTGGAAAGGAACACTTGGTCCTTTCACAGAATTCATAGGGAAGGAACAGACGGTCGGTATTCTCCGAGGAGAATCCTCGAATTTCCGTGGATCGTCAGATCTTGTGGATGTGCAGGGGAGATACAGTGGTGTATTCTTGAAGGTTTAAGTTGAGGACAGATAGAGCGTTGATCCAAGTAAGCCAGGACCGTTGGATCTACACATATATCGTGTATCAGGGTTTCGTAGATCGAACCTCCAAAGTATTGCAACAGAAATTGCGATATCGCGATCCGCGATATCCCGACGGACTCAGAACCATTCATCAATTGGGACACGTGTCAGAGGATCCAAAGAAGACGGGGTTTGGAGCATCGAAGATTTCGGAGACCGGATACTCTTGCAGCTTGGAATCGCGAAACGCGATATCCCGATGGGAGAGTTGTGTGGGACCACAAGGGGCATAGTGGAAGACAGGTGGCATAAGTTTTCTGGGTTTCGCAGCGAGAAGTGTCGAAACATTAACATCAGAACTCGCGATCCCGCGAGGTCCGAAATCCCGATAGAAGTGACGGGAAGTGGAAAAGTCAACTCACACGTGTGCGTCAGAGTTTCGGCGTATAGGGCATCGGGAGTCGGTAAGACGAGTTGCTTGGTATCGCGAGTACCGAAATCACGATAGGGAAAATTCCGATAGAGGAAAGAGAAGGTCAGCGGTGATTGGTCATCGGGTATCGGGGATTCAAGGGCCCAGTGATTGACCTTTGACATCGCGAAGTCGCGAAGTCCGATCCCCCAATAAACAAAGAGGGGGAGTGCGTCAAGAGTTCTGTGGGTAAAGATTTCCCGATAGGGAAATAGAAGGACCGGTTAGTGTTCTTCGGGCCGAGGAAGGAGAAGATCCTGTGAGCGAACGTGCCCTGGGGAGCGCGACTGTGTCATAGAGAGTAAGATGTCTTGGATGTTTCCGCTTGGGAAAGAGATATGATATCCAAAAATAGCCCAACAAGTGTTAGAAACAATTTCTAAATATGTATAACCATTAATTAAGCAAGAACTTGTAAAATATATGGTGAATCCCCTTAGGGTTTCCACGTTAGCACTTGGAATTCACCAAAATAATCTCTAGATAAAATATAAGAAGCAACAAGCACTTTAGAGATTAAATTTACCACTATATATGTAATATAAACTTGTATAAACAATCTAGAAACAAAATATATGCTAGGTATGAGTAAGAATACACCTTTAAGCACCAAACCCTAGCCTTAAGGTTTCACCAAATCTGTTTTTTATTGCTGCAATTTAATTTTCATATTTGAGAAATGTCTTAAATCAACCCACAAAATGTTAGATAAGACCATGAAACATATTTCTATACACCAGTAAAAAATGGGTAATTAGTGACTACGTGACCAAAAAAGTTAGTCATGACAGTTTATAGTACCAAATTTGAGCAATTTTAAGTGACACGACAAAAAATGACTAATTTAGATGACAAATTTAGTCTAGGGACAAAAAAATATGACTAGATAACAACTACATGAATATGGATTAGTAATATTTTTGTCGATGACTTGACATAACCACATAACTTGCATTCCCTCATGCTTAGGAATATTATGGTCTTTGACATCCTCAAAATCTAATTTTGTTTGGCTGTTTATTTACACTTTATCCTAGTTGGTTTGGAGGAATGTCACATGCCTAAAAAGTGTCATCTAAATCCTCAAGTTGCAGTTTCTTTTTCCATCCACGTCACATTGTAACATAATTCCTATTCACCTATGAAATCCCCTATGGGCTTAAAACCCATAGGCCTATAACAACTTTACATCGCCCTTGATAGTCATAATATATATATAAGAACTTTACATCGCCCTATGGTTTTTAAGCCCATATGGGATTTCATAAGTGAATAGGAATTATGTTGCAATGTGACATGGATGGAAAAGGAAATTGCAACTTGAGGATTTAGATGGCACTTTTTAGGCATGTGACATTCCTCCAAACCAGCTAGGATAATGTTATGTGTGTGTGTGTGTACACACAATATCCATACACATATATATATATATAGATATACATACATATATAGCCACACACACACACACACACACACACACACACATATATAGCCATGCATACATACATACATACATATCCATATATGTGTGTGTAGCCATACATACATACATATATAGCCATACATACATACATATATAGCCATACATACATACATATATAGTCATACATGCATACATATGTGTGTGTAACAACTTAATACAATATATAAGTTAATTACATCAACCGACTTACATACATACATACATATCCATATATGTGTGTAGCCATACATACATACATATATAGCCATACATACATACATATATAGTCATACATGTGTGTGTAACAACTTAATACAATATTTAAGTTAATTACATCAACCAACTTTTAATAGCCATCATACAATAGTGATATGTAATTACATTGACCTGCTCTTGATAGTCATTATACAATAGCCATACTTTTGTGGCACAAACCTTGATAGTCATACAATAGCCATATTGTGGTGCAAGTTCAAACCCTGATTTCACAACCGATTGAACGATAGCTATGGAGCTGCCATGAAACCTAGAAGGGTACAGTTGGCATGGGAGGGAAGGGGGGGCATTTTTTTATTTTTTTTGGGGGGGTGGGGGTGGGGCTCTGAGAGGCAATTTGCTACCATTTGTTTCTTTCTATGTGATTTGGTTGAGGAGAATGGTTTTTGGGGTCAGCATGGGCGGGAAAGGGGGCATTTTGTGGGGTCTAAGAGTCAATTCGTGAACAATTAGTTTATTTCCAGTGTCATTTGGTTTAGGAGAGGGATTTTTGGGGTTGATCTAAGGGAAGGGGTTTGAAATTTGAATACATATTACAGGTGCCATGGAGAGAACATGGAGGCTTTTGAAAAGTTAATTTGGAGTCAAAATCCCCTTCTCCACAGGTTAGTATAATCTCTATTGGTTTTGGGCATTCAAGACACATGTTCTTCAAGGCTTTGAATGTACTATGTTTCTTTGGTGGCTTTGATGGCTTTGAATATAATTTTTTTCTTTGGTGGCTTTGAGTATACTCTGTTTCTTTGGTGGCTTTGATGGATTTGACCTACTCTGTTTCTTTGGTGGCTTTGATGGATTTGACCCACTTTATTTCTTTGGTGGCTTTGAGTATACTATGTTTTTGTTTCTTTCGTGGATTTGGTGGCTTTGAACTCAATGGTTCAAGGAAGCTTGTCCCATAGGAGGGTTGATTTCTAGAAAATATAGAAGGGGAGGACGCAAATACATAACATGTAAATAGATAACCTTGCAAATCTCTAGTGGTAGTTCTACCATAAAATTGCTTGTAGAAGCTGTATTTTCCTTGGCGATCCTTTAGGGTGATTCTTGTCTCTTTGGAGCCACATTATCATCGAATTTTCTAGTTGAAACAAAGAGGGGGGCCCTCGTTCATGGAATGATGGAATTCAAGGCACTTGCACTTGAAACATGTGTGATTCCTGACATCTTCAGAATAATACTCATGAGATTCAAAAGTAGAAGGAATGGTCATAGTACCACTACAAGCAATAATATACTAGGAGGTTAGTTCTTTCACTCTTAGCAACCATTTTCATTTACATTTAATGCAGAAGGGAACAATTGAAATCCCCATTCATAAGTTTTTCAACGGTAATGCAACCATTTTTCTTCTATCCATTTCAATTAAAATCTTAGCCATATCTATCACCAATTTCATACTCAAAAATAGAGGAAATGCCCCCCCTCCTTTGTTTTCCATGAAACCCATGTCATAGATTTGATCCCTGATGACTTCAAAAAAAGTACAAAATCTTTATCGTAATGAAATGAAAGCAAATATCTATGCCATTATTTCTAATTTCAGTGCTAGTTTCTTGACCTAAAAGTGTGTATTTTGACATTGTGTTCTCATTTGAATGCTCAAATCTATATATGGTAGTTTTTCATTGAGGTATTGTTTTTTCTTTCTTTAAAATTAAGGCAGACATTCTTCTATAAGCCTTGCATAAGGGTATCTATATTATCAAAAACACCCAACCTCCAGGATTTCCTACTTCCCCTGACCTAGACCAACATAATCAATTCAAATTGTTAGTGGTTCTCATCTTTGATCATGTAATGGAAATTTAATATTCAAACCACAAACATGCACTATATTGTTGAACCAAACTAGCCAAGGTGAAAAGTTGCAGGGGTTCGTTGGGGTGTTCATTGCTTATATGTGTGTGTGTTACATTGTTCTTGTAATAGGTGCTCAACCCCCATAAAAAAGTTTACATGGGTAAAGAACCCTCCCCAAACTACAATTGTTACAAGGGTCCATGCCCCTATAACAAAACTACAAACATCCCCATAATAGGGAGTGTGGGCCCACAAGGGTCATGCTATGTAATCACATTGTCTTTGTAACTATAGGTAGAGTGGTGGGGCTAGATGGTTTATGTATCATGGAACTAATCTTTTTGTCATTTGGGCCTACAATGGTAATGGAGTGTAGGTTCTTTGGGCCCTCTGGTCCCAAAATAGACAAAGCCAAAATATCCTGTGAACCCATGGAGCTCATTTCATTTCAAGGCTTGTCCAAATATTACTTATTCTAGTTTCTCCTTTAGACCACTAGAGCTTCATTTAAGGCTACATCCACTTGTTCTTTATAGATGTATTTGTAATCTTCACAAGCCAATAATTGAATTTCTTGCTCACTCTTTTCTCAGTATGGGATTTGATTTCATGGATCTTTTTTTCCAACATTTGTGGAAGTGCATTGGTTGGAATATTGTGCAAGTAATCCCTTTCAATAAATTCAAAGTTTTTCATTTCAGGGTAGTAATTGTCATTCAGGATAGGTTGGTAACATTTCACACACGGTCCCATGGATTATGCATTGAATTTTGATGATTAGATCACCTCTGTTAAGTTCTTCTTAATCCCATAAGTTTATAGAAGCTCTTGAATGTTAGTCAAGGGAGAATATTCACCTCTATAGAATATTAGATTTGCAAAATAATAACAATCTTCAAATTGCCAATAATTCAGTCATAGTATAACCAAGGTCCAAAACATTACATAATAGATTGTTTGATTCCCACAAATTTGCAACAACTTAGATGATTCCCATAGATTCCCATATTCCACTACAAAGTATGGGCCTATAAAAAAACACAAAACTAACATATGAACATTACCTAGGCCCATAAAAACAACACTCCTTGTGAAGGAGATCTACATAAACCCCACCATGTGTAAATCATACCCTGAAACCTATTGTTAGTCATGAGTTCGATATCCATGAAAGTAGACACTATTTACATGCATGAAGACCTAGGTCCTACAAGACTAGTACACTCGTGACAAAGACACCATATAGCCCCCAACACAATAAACAGAATATGAAAAAACTAGAAAGGGAACAATGCTCATGAGGTTATACCATCCAAGCAATAGATATACCCCAATGGTTGTACAATATAGAGTAACACTATTTTCAAGGAAAGATTAAATAGGACCCAACTATAAATGCCAATGGTGAATGAATTGTCCTCGAGTATTTATGGCAAGTAGTATGTAGACCTATTGACAACATAGAGAGACACATACAACTGAATCTGTGACTATAAAGACCAATGTAAATCCATCTTAACCTTGTATCTATTAAACACCAAGAGGGATAAAATGACAAATCCATGTGAGAAGGAAACATTTCTAACAATGCAAAAACTTGAGAAAAGGTTTGCACCTCAAGGCATTTAATCCCTCCTAACACTTGATAAATCCAGGGTTAAGATGGATTTACCCTGGTTTTTAAATAGATTTGTGTGTGAATTATTTTATTCTTAGTAGTATTATTTTATTTTTTAAGGGAACAGACCCACACATGCATGGGATACATTGATAGAAAATGAATGTATGCCCCAAAACAACATAGCAGGTATAATGGCGACTAGAAACATGAATTCCTTGAAGCACTAAAGGCCCTAGTAAGACGTACATGTAGCATTCAAAAGTAAGGAATTGAAGCTCATATGCATTATATACCACACATACCACAAACACTACATAGATTGGCTTAATTAGAATCTAGAAGCAAAAAAGGTAGTATATACACAAACATAGAGGAGACTCCAACCCGCATTGAGAAACAATGCATTGGTTTACTTTCATAGGTTCCGCATTTTTTTCTTTTGAACTAGCTAAGATTAGGGATCGAACATAACTCCATAACTCCATACTTATTAGGCATTCACATTCTCACCATGGCTTGTGAGGTCCTCACCAAGGACCTATTGCTACAAGAAATTTGCAACAAGTAACCTAACTTTGGATATTGTTGGAGAAAAGGACATCATTAGAAAGGACACTCGGTCATATGGACAATTTCTTTGAGACTTTGTGGCATTGGAGTATAAAGATCATATTTGTCATTTGACTATCTATAGAAGTCAATCTTCAGGGTAGTAACTGTCATTCAGGATAGGTTGGTCACATTTCACACATAGTCCCAAGGCTTGCGCATTGAATTTTGATGATTCGATCACCTTTGTTAAGTTCTTCTTGATCACATAAGATTCTATAAGATATTCAATGTTATCCAAGAGAGAATTACCCCCTCCTATATGCTAATAGGATCTCCATCTATGTATCTATTTATTTTTAACACTCCTCAACCTATGAGTATCTAAACTGAGATCATGTGATAAAGATACCAATAAATCCTCCATCATGTTAGTAATACTCATTTTCAAATACCATTATGTGGTATACTCCTTGCATTTAGAAAAAGTAGATAAAGATGTTCTCATCTCACCCCTGTTAAACTATTCTAATGTTATTATTGCCCTATATTTGTTAATTAACATACTAGTTTCATAATTGAATGCAGAAAATTGAACATTAGTCAACGTCCAATTTTGAAAACTGATGAATGACATGCACGTGATGAGAGAATAGACAATCAGAAGAGCTTGGATAGATATGCATGTCCAAGTAATGATTGTCATGGTGGGAAGATGAA
Source organism: Picea engelmannii (assembly GCA_009831015.1). Classification (NCBI taxonomy): domain Eukaryota; kingdom Viridiplantae; phylum Streptophyta; class Pinopsida; order Pinales; family Pinaceae; genus Picea; species Picea engelmannii. The sequence continues at coordinate 122,950 of ML792153.1, read as the reverse complement.
AAAAAAGATAAGTGATTTATGAGCATATGTGGTCATAACGATATAAACCATTTCCCTCAAAATGAAGAGGAAGGATTCTTAGATGAAGGGATTAAAGTTTATAGAATGTTGAATGAGGGTCTCAAGGATGATTGGAACAAGTTGATGGAGGATGTTTCAAAACCTATGTATGGTACTTGCAAGTTAAGTCATTTGACAACAAACCTTCTAATTCTTAACTTGCAAGCGGTGCATGGTTGGACAAATGAGAGTGTTGAAGAGTAATTGACATTGTTACGTCAGTCGTTACCACCTTACTCCACACTGCCAATAAAACATAGTGCATGTAAAGTGAAAATCACTAAGCTAGGCTTTAGGGCATGAAAGCATCCACACATGTTTGAATGGTTGTGTATTGTTTCGCAAAAATCTTGCAAGTGAGACCGAATGTTCGAAATGTAAAGAAGGGAGGTATAGACCAGGGTTGAAATCAAATTCATCTCCTAGAAAGGTTCTTTGCCACTTTCCAATAATCCAATGGTTGCTTCGAATGTAGAAATGTTGAGACATTGCCAAACTTATGCAATGGCGTGCCCAAAATAAGAGTGCCAATGGAAAACAATGACTTGTGGCTGATTCTAAGATGTGGATGGGATTCTACAATAGATGGCCTTATTTTTCCCAAGATCCTCATAATATAAGGTTGGGGTTATCTTTAGATGGGGTGAACCCATTCTCAGATCATAGTACTAAATGGTCAACTTGACAAATGTTTTTAATAAATTATAACTTGCCTCCATGGTTAGCAACCAAACCATTTTTCTTAATGATGTCATTGATTACACCAGGAAAGAAAAGTGTGACTTTAGATACAATTGATGTTTATTTAGAGCCATTATTTGATGAGCTAGCAGAATTGTGGAAAGAAATTGAAGCAATTCAATTTTTAAAGGATGGTGATTCAATCCAATTCACTTTAAGAGCTTATTTATTATTTATGATACATGATCTTCCTGCATATGGCACATTGACTGGTCTCAATGTTCATGGATACCATACATGTCTGACTTGCATCTTTAAGGGCCTTGTGAACCACTCAAATAGTTCGTGTAAGTGATTTATTGTGGGCGTCGTGCTTACCTTAAAATGGAGCATCCATATCATCGACAAAAGTCATGTTTCAATGGTCAGGAAGAGAATTGTGAAGCACCATTGGAAATAACAAGTGAATATTGTGAAACTTAGAGCTGCTATTAAGTTTTCAATTTACTAGACAATAATAGCATAAGCAGGATCACTGAAAGAAACAAAATCACAAGGTACACAACATTTATCCTGGGAAACCCTCATGGGGAATAAAACCCAACAAAAACTTTCTTAATATATATTTCCAATACAGTGCCAACATAATAAACCAAACACTAGAGAATATCCAAGACTGAGCAATGTGCCTCTTTCTCCTTCTTCCGACAACTACAACTTCCTTCAAACTTGCGCACTATATGAGTGACTTGAGTGAGTGAGAGAATGAGGCGCTAGCCTCTCTTATTTATACTAGCTAAGGAGCGCTAGGTTGGTGTCTCTTCATTAGGTAGGGTCGACTTCTCCAACTAGTGGCTAAAGCCACTTTAATTATCCCTAGGGGCAGACTTCTCAATTAGCATCATTTAATTAGGGTTTGACCAATCTACAAAAGGGGATTTGGTCATACATAAGTCCCAACATGATCAATCCACAAAAGGTGATTGATCTATAAGATAATAACTCAATAATAAGTAGAATATTCTTTGCAGTTACAATATTTCAACACTCCCCCTTAACAAGAAAGGTATTCTACAACATCATCATGAGAGAGAGAGAGAGGGAAGCAACATCAACAACATCTGGAACACTGACTGGCATATCTATAAATCATCAGAATTTTTTCTCATCATCAATAACATCAACATTCACAACATGGAGTTGGAGTATCATCATCATCATCATTCACAACATGGAGTTGGAATAGCATCATCATCATCGTTCACAGCATGGAGCAGGAATAGCATCATCATCATCATCATTCATAGCATGGGGCTAGAATCTGAAACATCAAAATCAGTTAGCATAAAATCTATAACAACAAAACCAACAACATCATCAACAACAACACGAGGTTGGAGCAACAACATCATCACAAAACTAGGTTGGAGCAACAACATCATCACAACATGAGGTTGGAGCCACAACATCATCAGCACAAGGCTCAGATAACATCATCATAATCATATAGCAACATAATGAGGCAGGTGTAACAACAACATTTTGTGGTACTCTGATAGTCCCTAGGGATCTGCCCAGGAATAATAAGATTCCCTAGGATATAAAATCCTAATGGAGCTACCACGTGGTACTCTGTCAGACCGTCCTTACCGAACCTTTAGGATCTGCACAAGAATCATAAGATTCCATAGGATTATAAAAATCCTAACGGAGCTACCACTACTGACCACAACTGGCATATGCATGCACAAGTACTCTGACAAACCGTCCTTACCGAACCTTCGGGATCTGTCTAGTGATGATCAGTCCCATAGGATATAAAATCCTAACTGAGCTATCCGTTGTTGGTCAGGATACCATAGTATCATCAGCATCACTCCCCCTTTCGATGGAGGTCCTTTCGAACTATACCAAGCTTGTCTCGAAAGTATTCAAACTTTACACGACACAGACGCTTAGTCAACACTCTGCAACCTGCTCATCTGTGCCAACATATTGGAGCTTTACAACTCCCCTCTGTGCCATATCACGAATGTAGTGATACTAGATTTCTATGTGCTTCGACTTGTCATGGAACACAGGGTTCTCCATCATCTTTATGCAGCTCTAGTTATCATATAGAATCACGATTGCTTCCATCTCCAGATCAAATAGACCTGCCAATAACTTCCGAAGCCATATGGCTTTGTAACTGGTGGAACATGCAGCAATGTATTCCGCTTCTACCATGCTGAGAGAAATATTGGATTGCTTTCTACTCTGCCATGAAGTCATGGCTGGCCCCAGACTGAACAACATCCTGAATTGTTCTTTCTGTCAGAAACACTTCCAACCCAATCTGAATTAGTATAACCGACCAATCTGAAGTCATGATCTCCATTATAACAGACACCAAATTCCAACGTACTCTTAAGGTATCTCATCACATGTTTTGCAGCAAAAAGGTGAACACGTCTGGGCTCTACCAGATACTGACTCAAGGTGTTCACAACAAAACATATATCTGGCTTGGTATTCATCAGATACATCAATGATCCAATGATTTGTCTGTACAACGTAGCATCAACCAATTTTGACGAAGTATCAACCAAGAGATTCAACTTTGTTTCCATGGGTGTGTTCATGGATTTACATTCCAACATATCAAACCTCTTCATTATTTCAACTGCATACTTCTTTTGGTTAAGGAAGATCTTCTCTGGGCTCTGCCAAATTTCAAGACCTAAGAAATAGTGCATTGGGCCTAGGTCTTTCATCTCAAATTCTGCAGCGAGCTTCTTCTTACAATCAGTGATGAGCTTTTCTTCTCCAGTTAAGAGTAAGTCATCTACATATAGCAACAATATAACTGGTTCATCATTCACAACCTTGAAGTAAAGGTTAGAATCATCTTTACTTTTGGTAATGCCCAAGCTCATTAAGAAATTGTCAATTCTGCCATACCAAGCTCTAGGAACTTGCTTCAACCCGTACAGAGCCTTCTTCAACCTGCAGACATGAGTATTTCTATCTTCAATTTCAAACCCTTGAGGTTGTTCTATATACACTTCTTCTTCAATAACACCATTTAAGAAGGTTGTTTTCACATCCATCTGGTGTAACTTCCACTTCATCTTGGTTGCAAGAGCTATGATGGTTATGATAGAAGTGTAGCTGGCTACATGAGCAAACGTCTCTTCATAATCAATGCCTTCCTTTTGAGAAAAGACACGAGCTACAAACCTTGCTTTATGTTTTTCAATACTTCCATCTGCAACATGTTTTATCTTGTATAACCATTTGGAAGATACCACATCTTTGTTCTTTGGTCTGGGAACTATTTCCCATACATCATTCTTTATAATGGATTGGCATTCTTCTGTCATGGAATCTTCCCATTCTTTATTTTGAATGGCTTCTTCAAAGCAAGTAGGATCCTTTTCTATGAGATCACAAATCAAAGCCATGTAACTGAAGAATGGCTTAGGTTTCTTGATTTGTCTCATGGTTCCTTCTGGGGCACCTTACTTCTCTCCATCTTGAATAAGTTCCCTTGCCCAAGATGGCTTTCTCTTGTGAGAGATTGTCATTTGGGGAGGTTCTTGAGATTCTATCATATCATGATTTTCTGGAATCTCATCATCAGGGGTATTTGTAACTTCCCTCATTGGTTATGCAACTCTGGGAGCTACAGGCTCTTCTTCATATACTTCTTCAAGCTAGCATCTCCTTGATTTCTTGAGTGTTTCATATTCATCAAAGGTTACATCATTGTTGATCTCAATATGATAAAAACCTTGTATGTAAATTCTGAAGGCCTTAAAGACCTCACAGTATCCAACAAATATTCGCTTCTTTCCTAAAGGGTCCAACTTGGTTCTCTTTTCTTTCAGAATGTGTATAAACACTGGACAACCAAATATCTTGAGATGGCTTACTTCTGGCTTCTTTCCAGAGAACATCTCTTCGGGGGTTTTGAATCCAAGTGCATTATGGGATAGTCTATTTTGGACATACACTATTGTTCTTGCTACTTCAACCCATAAGTGCATTGGAAGATCTTGATCATGGATCATAGTCTTCATTGCTTCCATTATAGTTATGTTATTTCTTTCTGCTACACCATTTTGTTGAGGATTGTACGGAGTGGTGAGCTCCCTCTTAATCCTGACATCTCTGCAAAAGCTTACAAATTCTTTTGAGGTGTATTCTCCTCCATTATCTGACCTGAGTATCTTGATTTTTCTTTAAGAGATATTATTTATCAAGGCTTTGAATTCCTTCAATTTTCCAAACACTTCATCTTTTGATTTCAAGAAGTAAACCCCAAGTCTTGCAAGAATAATCATCAATAAATGACACATAGTATACATACCCACTAAGAGAGGTTGATGGAATTGGGCCACATACATCTGATTGGATGAGCTCCAAGATTCCTTCTGTTTTACTATTGCTCTTCGGGAACAGATTCTTTATGTTCTTTCCTTACGCACATCCCTTACACACACCTTCATGATCAACCTTGAATTATGGTAGACTTGTCACTACCTTGCTTACATATGGTAAGGCTTTGTAGTTGATGTGAGCTAGTCTTCTATGCCAAAGTTCAGATGGACTCTCAGTGGACTGAGTCAAGGCTACATTTGAGTGACCTTTTAATTTATATAGGACACCTTCTTCTGTTCCAATAACAATTGCATCTTCTATGGTTTTTCCTTTAGGCCATATAAGGACTTCACCATCTATGAATGAAACCATGAAGCCTTTCTTATCTAAAGCTGAGATATAAAGCAAGTTCTTTGTCAAACCTGGTACATATAGTACATCCTTCATCTTCATTGGGGTCCCTAAATCAAGTTTGTAAGTGGATTCTCCCACTCCTTTGTTAGGGTACTGGTAATCATCTACGAGTGTGACTTTCTAGGGAAAGTTATTTTTTGTGAGGCTAGAGAGGATGTCTCTCTAACCTGTCATGTGCTTAGAAGCACCACTATCTATGAGCCAAGTGTCCTCTCTAGGTGACACAAGTCCTAAGAGGGCAGAGAATAAAACATAGTCTTCAATCTTTTCTTTTGTCATCTTTGTGGGTGGCTCATCATCTTCAACTGCATGGGCATGGTGTCTTTTGTTATTTCTATTCTTGTATTCTTCTCTTCTAGCTGGACAATTCTTAGCAATGTGTCCCATATTGTCACAATAGTAACATTGATAAGAGGAAAAATCATTTTCTCTTCTTTGACCTTTCTGAAACTTTTGGAATCTCCTTGGAGGGTGAGAATCTTTATGGAAATGGGTGAATCTCTTTGGGGAGTGAGATTCCTTATGTAGGTGGGTCTCCTTCTGGAAGTGAGACCTTTTCCTTCTTCCTTTAGCATGAGAAACTAGGGCTTGATCTTCATCCCTCAACAGTATTGCTTCTCAATTAGCTACTCTTGCTTCTTCTTAAACACATTTTTCCCAAAGATTGTCAAATTGGAGTTTCTCCTTTCTTGCACAGATAGTTTGGATGAAGGCATCCCAAGGTCTTGTGAGACCATTAAGAGTTGTCATTATGAGTTCATATTCATCTAGGTTGTCTCCAATTGCTTCTAGTTGTTCCTTGAATTGTGAAACCCTAGAGAAATAGTCATGAATGGTTTCTCCTTTCTCCATCTTTGTATTCTTGAGTTGGGTTCTCAGATTCATCTTTTGGTTGATATTCCTTCCTTCATACATTTTGGTTAGGGAATCAAACATTTATTTTGGAGTATTCTTTGAAGACACTTGAGGGATCAAGTGATCCTTAATGGAGTCTGCAATGATTCCTTTGGCCCTAACCATATCCTTCTAGTACTTTACTTTAGTTGCAGCATCTGCGGGTTCTTGTACATTTTCCTTGATGAATTTTTGCAAGGTCATTCTCTTCAAGAATGAGTGCAATCCTATACTTCTAGGCAAAAAAATTCCACACCTTATAACTTGTCAACAAGCTTGGTGCTTGCAGACATCTTGACCTGGAGTTGGGAAAATGACCAAAAATTGAAAGTGCTCAAAAATTAAATATGAACTTACCAGGATGTGCGCTTGGCTGGGGCGAGTAAGCTGGTGCAATCTGTTTTCAAAAAATCCAATTTTTTCCCCTTGAAACTGGGCTTGCAAAAATCTGGACCGGTACTTCTAGTACTGGTTCTTGTTTCCTGGTTTTCTAGTTTTTTAGTACCAGTGAAAACTAGGGTTTCACTTTCTAGAGGCTCTGGCCACTGAAAAGGTGCGCTCAAGTTTCCAATGAGTTTGCTAGGCTAGAGAGCACTTCCCTAAATGGTTTTTAAGTTGAAATTCCCTTCCAACAAAAAACCCATTTTTTCTTGTACGACAACAATGACATTTTTTATTACCTAATGAAAGGTGTTCTATTTAGTCAAGCTCTGATTCCATGTTAAATTTAGAGCAGTTATTAAGTTCTTTTCAATTTACTAGACAACAATAGCATAAGTAGGATCACTGAAAGAAACACAATCACAAGGTACCCAACATTTATCCTGAGAAACCCTCATAAGGAAGAAAACCCAACAAAAACTTCCTAAATATAGATTGTCAATACAATGTCAAGATAATAAACCAAACACTAGAGAATATCCAAGACTGAGCAATGTGCCTCTCTCTCCTTTTTCCGACAACTTCAGCTTCCTTCAAACTTGCACACTAGATGAGTGACTTGAGTGAGTGAGAGAATGAGGCACTAGCCTCTCTTATTTATACTAGCTGAGGAGCGCTAGGATGGTGTCTCTTCGTTAGGCAGGGCTGACTTCTCCAACTAGTGGCTAAAGCCACTTTAATTATCCCTAGGGGCCGACTTCTCAATTAGCATCATTTAATTAGGATTTGACCAATCCACAAAAGGGGATTTGGTCATACATAAGTCCCGACATGATCAATCCACAAAAGGGGATTGATCTATAAGATAATAACTCAATAATAATTAGAATATTCTTTGCAGTTACAATATTTCAACAAATATATTATTGAGAATGCAGAAAAAATAATGTTGTTTATTGATAGTGGTGGCATTTGTGGTAGTAAAAATGATCCACTTAATGATAGCGTTGTAAAACGATTGTGCATATTCTATAAGTTGTCATACTTTAAGCACATGTCCATTAGGCATATTGTCGACTTTATGCATACTGAGAAAAACATAGCTTTTGTTATTATATAAACTATTTTTGGTGCATATGATACAGTGTCATCACGTCTAGACTTTCAAGAACTAAAGATTCGTCGAAATCTTTGGGTTGAAAAACATGATGATGGAAAATATAGAAAACCTATTGCTCCTTATGTGTGGACAAAGGAACAACGTGCACAATTATTAAAGTTGATGTCTGATGCTCACTTTCCTATTGGATATGTAAGTAGTAATATTAGAAGCCAAACTAACAATAATAACTTAAGAGGCCTCAAGACCCATGACTATCATGTCATAATCGAGAATAGTTTACTTACTATGGTCATATCAAGTTTGGAAAAGGGGCCAAGATTGGAAATTATAAGGTTGGGCCTAATCTTGAAGAGAGTGAGTTTGCATGTGTTAGATCCTTCAAACTTTGATAATTTGAGAGGAGAGGTCGTTGAAGTCCTTTGTTTATTGGAATGAGAATTTCCACCAACAATATTCAATATTTCTATGCATCTTCTTCTACATATAGAATATGAACTAGGGAATTGTGGCGCAATAAGAACAAGATGGATGTATCCTATCAAACGATATATGAAGGTTCTAAAAACGTTTGTTCATAATAAGGAAAAATCATAAGGTAACATGTCTGAGGGATATTCAATGCAAGAGGCCATAGGATTTTTCACAAAATATATGAAAGATTTTAGTAATGTGAATCGATGTGTATGGGATGATGACGAAGACGAGAAAGTTGCAGATGAAGTATTAGAACACAATGGATATCGCTTCAAGCTATCACATGAGGAAAGAACTATGATACATGCCTATATTCTTCAAAACACATCCTCATTCGATAAGTGGCACATGTGAAATATTATTTACATGATAATTTATTTATTTAATTTCATCTAATAGCTAAATTATAATTATCATTCTCATTGTCTTGTATGTTCGTATTTTATGTAGGAAATATGATCAGAACAAGGATGCATCCATCTCGAAAGCATGGACTTTAGGATTAGAATATCGGAGGTGGTTCTTTTCCAAAATTTGATGATTGGATTGTTTGATGCAATCAATGATGCACAACAAGAAGGTCAAGATATAATGATCGAGGAAATTGAGCTTTCATGACCTCCACATATATGGGCTTGTCGTTTTAGTGGAATGTGGGCCTATGGTAGTCATTTAAGAGTGGAAGAAAACGACAAAGGAAAGGCAAATTGTGATTGTATTGTTAGTGTTGAATTCCATCATGACACTGAAAAGAACTTTTATGTTGGATTCATACAAGAAATTATTCAAGTTGATTATGGTGAAACTAGTCCTATATTATTAAATGTAAATGGGTCAAACCATTTACAGTACAACATGATGAGTATAGATTTGTACGTGTAAATACACATCAAATTTTATCAAAGAACGATGAGTCGTATGTTTCCCCTCTTCAAATTAACCAGTCATTTCTAATTGATGATGTAACAAGCCCGTGATGGTCATATGTAATTCAAATAGAGTCTTGTTTGAAAAGGAAATTCATGGAAGATGTTGATATAATGCTCGATGGGAAATATAATATTTTACAAGAAACATTGGAAGAAGCAATTGAAGATGATGATAGAGCATTTGAAGAAGAAATTGTGATTCCCAATGAAGAGTTTGAGAGAGAGAATGTAATGCATGATCAAGACAATTTATTGTATGAGGACGTGGAAGAAAATCAAGCAAATGCATAGACGAGTGATCATGATTTTGATCTTGATGGAAATGCAAATGTTCATGACGATGATTTGTCACCTTAAATTTATAGATCAAATTTTCACTAACCAAATAGCTTTTATTGTTTTGGCCATGGGATTAGCCAAATGGTTGTACTACACTCTATATGAAATTTATCCTTCATTTTTCACTCTATTGGATATGCAACATTTTCATTTTTATTTTCATGCATTTCTACATATATTTTATGTGGGTTATTCTAGTCATGGTCTACTTGTTTTCAGCTTTCTACATTGTTTTTTTCTTCTTTTCAAATACATAATGTATACTTGGTACCTCAAGAGACAATCAATTTCCCTCTCTTTCCATTGTAACTTCAAAATTAACTCTCTCGTGCATCCTAGTCACTATCAAATTCAAATAATTACATGATTTTCAGAAACTACTACGGTTTGAATTCCTATTCCTCGTGCCTTGATAACATTATCAGTGAGATGTCTTTGTAGTTGCAGTATATCCTCTTCATGTGTCCTAACCTTGAGAAACAAAACCTGCCTCACAAAATTTTAATGTGGCCTATAAGCTTTAAATATGAAGAATGTGAAAATAGTATATAAAAGTAATGTTAACTATATAGAGGATCAATACCTACTTCCATAAGATTTTTTTATTACTAATTTCAAGTGCATGCTTCAAATCTTGACTATATAAAGGAGGCCTGGAATCAAAATCACCTTCCCCATGGAATCTAAAAAAATATGGGAAAATCAACATGACTCAAAGCTCTCAAATTCAAGTGCTTTTATCCATATAGAAAGAAAGCTTGAGCTCCCACATTCCTTGCAACTTTTCAGGAAAATCTAGTCACTTAAGAGCATCTATGTCAATAGGGTGTTAAAATAAACCCTAACAATTTGAATCTTGAATATCGATTCAAATAAACAAACCTTGAAGATGAAGCAGAATTTGAGAAAAACCAGTACAATCAGTGGTAGCCTGACTTATCAACCCTTGATTCAGCCCTCTAGGACTAGCATTTAGTGTATTGTTTGCATAATCTAGAACATAAAAATTATTTCATGTGCTTAGTAATTTGAGAATATAATAATATAATTTAGTAATTGATATGAGATGCCTTTAAAATTACAATAGAAACCAATAAATAGGTCTACTAGTGTCGTCTCACATGGAGGGGCACGTCTTTAGTAATAGTTTCTAAATTAAATTATTATCTAGTTTTATATTATTGGTTGTTGATATTATTTATTGTTTATGTACATAAAATTTCCTCCATCTTTAAAAAATGCTTTGTCCTCAAAGCAAGGATAATGTAAGATATTGTTGACGAAACTTTTCTGTCTCCCAAGATGCATCCTCTTTTGGAAGATTCTTCCACTAAAATGACAATATTGATGAGTGTTCAATCTTTTTTTTTTCTCCACCAATTCTCTCGATGTAATCATAATAAATATGTTTCCAATGCTTCCAATGCTCCTTTAAATAGTCTGATGACACAAAAACGAGCCTTACTTTATTGAAAATTTCAACCTGGTATTCATTATCATGAAGTGTAATAATTTCCATGGGAATACAATATGGGAGATTGTCTATGGTGCATGACTTCCCTTCAGAAAATTATGTCATCCAATCCCTCTCATCTCTATTCAGTGATCCAATAAATCCTCTTAATTGCCTCCAAGCCTTTGGAGCGAACTTTGGTTTGATTTCCCCAAAAGAAGAATATTCTAGGATGTGGAAAAGAATGTGTACTAGTAAAGGATCGTGTGAATTTGTGTTCTTCAAAAAGTCCACTACAATTCTCATAACATATAACCCATCATCCAACCCATTCAGTTTTTTAGGAGACCATATTTCATGCCATGCTACGTGATTTGCCTTAATGTGGGTCATCCTGGAAACAACCTTTGTTATAGCATATCCATGACATTTTGCTATTCCATGGTTTTGAAGAGAGTTTAAGTGCAATATGCATAGGGTTATCCAAGGGACACCAAGAAGATTTGCATCTCTTCATGGCCCGAGTCCACAAACGATCACTAAAGTCCAATGTTTTCCGTATAGCGAAGGAATTATATTGAAATCAACTTATTTCATTTCGTTGTTTAGTGTGGTCTCCAAAATGTGGAGAGGCCCTACGTCTCTCCACTCATTGAGCTCATGCATGTTGAGGCTTATCATCTATGCAAAACATTGGTGAACTCATTGTTGGATTTTGTTGGGAAATAGCCTCAAATGAAAATACAGATAGGAGTCGATATATTGTGTTGATGCCCAGAAGGGCTTAAGACCCGTAGTTCTCAAATCTCTTCCTTTGACATAGCAATTGTGATCTCATCGACATCTTGTCTTAATCGCCAATATGTGACGTCATCTTCTTTGCTTGGAAGTTCTGAGAGGAAACTCTAAAACGTTTTCGTTACCTCATCACTTTCCCCCGTGAAAGGACTAGATGGGTTTTCGATAACAATTCGAGGATTATCAATACCTGAACAATGATAGAAGATCATTTCTCTGTAGAATCTCTTGTATGAATTATTTTCCTTTCCATCAAACAATTCTTCATCATCTTCAAAATATTCATTATCATTTTGTCCAACTTTGTTATCTTCATTATGTCCAACTTCATCATCTTCATTCTGGCCAACTTCGTTATCTTCATTCTATCCAAATTTGTCATCTTCATTATGTCCATGTTAATATCCATATTCATTCAATGGATCATTATGATAATAAATCTCTGCATTTTTATTATGTCATTTCTCTCTATATTCCCAGTATTCATTATGTATCTCTTGATATCGACGTTTTTTATTTTGAACTTCATGAGATTCATCAATCTCTGCAAATACATATTGATCTTCAAAATCACATTTATCCCCATAAGTGCCTTGATCTAAATAAGAGGATGATGAATGAGGAATATGAAGAGAAAGACGAGGAGAGGAGGGCCTAGAATTATTAGAAGGAGACTCGTTTGAATCTCTTGTAACTCCTCCAAATTTCCTTTCCTTGATTAATCTGACCTATCCAAGATTATGTTAGCAAGTTCAGGTTTTGTGTTTTTTTCATGTTTACATTTTTAAATTGTTTCAATAGTTTTATGTATATATGTCTCTATAGTATTAATCAATGTATTCCTCATTTCATAAAAAAATGGCAGTGATATTCTTCGTAGTTGTATCCATGATATATAAAAATTATTGATCACTCACTATATGATCGTTTAACTTGATGTCTGCAAATTTTCGCTCTGATACCAATTAGAAAATACAAACAATTTCTCGTGCTTAGTAATTTGAGAATATAATAATATAGTTTAACAATTGATATGTGATGCCTTTACAATTACAATCATAAACCGATAAATAGGTCTACTAGTGTTGTTTCACGTGAAGGGGCACATCTTTAGTAATAGTTTCTAAATTAGATTATTATTTACTTTTCTATTATCGATTGTTAATATTATTTATTGTTTATTTACATAACAAAATCACATTGACTCCTTGACAAGTTAGCTAGAGAAGGCATCATGGTTGTTATATTCAGGTGGATGACTAATGTTCCTTGTGAATCCACCTAGGATCTATTATCTAGTCACATTACTTTGTCTAAAGTAGGAACACCTCCAAGATCTTCCAAACCATGCTTTTTAGGAAAAGGAGGTTCTCCTGACTTCTGAGATGATTGACATGAACTTACTTTACGTTGCCTTGAAGGTGCATCTTCTTGTTTCTATCAAAGCACTAGAGAATGTAATAGTTTCCCAATATAAAATATGACATATCTCATAGATAAAATCAGGAAATCACAAGAAAAATGATTTAGACATAAAAAAAAAAATGGTGATTTCGTATATCTTATGTTGCACCATGTTTCCAAAAAATTGGATTGTACAAAAAATGAGCAGATGCAAAGGTAAAGCAAAGACATATTGATGCCAACTCATAGAATCCAATGCAATGGTAAATCAATACATGTAGATGAATCCGACAATACTAATGATAAACAACCTGATTTATCACCTGATCATGTCCAAGAGATTCATGATAGATTGGTATATGGACCATTAAATTTGTAAGAAATTTATTTAAAATTAAAGAAAATATTTGAAGGCACGTATGAGTAGACTGGTGAGCTACCTAATGCCACATCTGTTATGGAAAAGGAGTAACCAGTTCAACCTTCTGCCATAGAACAGACACAAATTACATCTCTTCCAAGAAAAGTGTTATAAGCTACACATGTTGTATCTACAAATCTTAGTGGATTTTCATCACCCAATTCTAGTTCTGAAGATGTATCAGCTTTCATCAAAAGATGAAGAATTAGTCAAGTTGTGTATAAGTCTACAGAAAGGGAAGCCAAAGAAATAAAATCAGAAGGGAAGAAGGCTTACTTGGTAGAGGTAAAAGATGGCTAGCCTACTGGACAAAATGCTTCAAGGTGGGCCTAAGAGTGGGGCACAAGAATCGGGTTTCATTTGGATGTTACCAAATCAAACTTTTCAGATCAAGATCCAAGAAATGTTGATCAAGTGATACAAAAAATGGAAAATATTTTTGAGACTATTGGTGCAAGGATATCCATTAAATATTACAATCAGAGAATGGGAATTTTGATAAATAATTTGAGACATAAATGTAGAAAATTAATCTTAGATGGAAAAGATAGGGAGAGCAGTTTGACTCCCAATCAGTGGAAATATTTGAAGGCAACTATGTGTTATGAATATTATTTGGTAAAGAGTACAAAAGGGAAGATAGCAAGAGAACTTGTGAAGGTTCGATATATTTATGGTCGAGGTAGGTTGTGAGCAAAAAAACATATATTTGTAAGTATATGGATTTTTCGTTGAATATTGTACATTGTGTTGTGCATTTTGATTTGTCTATCCAACTAATTGTGTGTTTACAATTATTTGTAGGCTAAATAAAATAGTAGAGAATTGGGTGTGAAAGGAATGGCTCAATATATGGCAAACAAAAATTCTAAAGATAATAAGATGACAAAAAATACAACAGAAAGTTCCTCGCCATATGTTGAAGTATAGAGAAGCCAAATAGGAGCCACATCAAATGTTGAAAACCCAAGTGATGATTGTAATCATGCAAAGAAATGTACAAATGGCTTGGCAGAGACAATGTCATCCCTAGTCTCCTCCATTAAACCTCTTGTTGATGCATGGAATGAGGCTGAGAGATTTATTGATTTAGATGAGGCAAGCTAATTTTCAATCCCTGCAACCATTTTTTCACTTGAATTTGTAATTTGTTGGTGTTTTTCTTCCATTTTCCTTCACTCACGAAGCCTCTCTTTTTTTAATAGCAATGCTTGTTAATCATAGGAAGAAACTGTAAATTTTGATGGTGCAAGAACGATGAAAGACTCAAAAAAGGGCCAAGAATTTTCAACCTCTTGTGTATTACATGCACCGAAACATGCAAAGGTATGGTCCTTACAACAACATTGGTGTTTCAGAATATTTTTAAGAACCAAAAGAGTTTGTCTTCAGTTGAGCCAAAAATTCTTTTTTCAGCCTAATCTGAGTCAAAGTCATGATTTAGCTAGTTTGAATTACAATTCCGGTGACATTGATTTATAATAAAATTGGATTTCTTATTTTATTTTTACCATCATGTTATCACCCAAAGGATCTGTCACCTCATAAGCTCCTCTCACTTTGGGTTGTTTTGTGCCAACACCAGTGGGGTATCTCTAGATATTGCCTCTGATCTATTGATTAGGTCGAGGAAAACAAGTCAGATCAATAAGCATATAAATTTCACAAAAATTAAATCAATATTAGTTTGGGATAGATTCAGAAAAGTAGTGGTTTCCATTTGGGTCATGGGATCAGATGAAAATTAAACAAATTTCCCTTTGGTGATGGAGAAATTCAATGAGGCATTCATGCTCCAAATGCATCTCTTCATATTCGAATGTCCTAATCCTAATGCCAATGCTAGGCTAAGAGAATCCCTATGCTAAAGGACAAAATCTACTCACAGCCCTATCTTGGTTGCTTGAAACCAAACCTAGAGAATTAATTTCTAACCCTATAAGCTTTATTTATGTAGTTGTCACACGTGAAAGAAACTAAATCACTTAGACAAGTGAACTCTAATTGAGATCTATCATGTTGGGATTAGATGATTAGAAACTTCAGAGTGTGTATGCTTTCGTGTGCTAAAAACAACAACAACCTCCCTAATGAACTCGCACATGCATCTATGATAAGTGTCCTTCCTCATGCCTACACTAAAAGGGATTTGTGAGAATGTGCATGCTACCACTATTTAAAAGTAGTAATTAGACCACAACTTGGACTAGGGTGCAACTTTTAACTTGAATTGCAAGCTAGAACAATAAGGAACTTTGCTAAAGTAAAAAAACTTTATGCATTGACACTCAACTGGAACAACTTAGAAATATCTACATGTTGATAACACTTCTCCTCGCGTGTAAATACACAATATGAGGTCTAACAATAGAATGCATAGGCTCTCTTCCAAGCATGTGCCCTCTCTAACAATGAGAGCACACTACTCTTCAAGACAATGAAACACACTTCCCATTTCTCACTATTATTCCCTTTAACTCCTCCGAGTAAGTGTTGATTTTCCTGCTGTGATATTTTATAGATTTGAATACTTAATCTCAAGGATGTCAAGGTAAGTAAATTTCACGTGTTTCAATTGTTTCTAGAACCTAGACTTAAAATAATTTCAATGCATGGCTTGAAGGCCTATAATCTCCAGTTATTAAGTGCCCTCATGCACATGGGAATGATCCAATCCAAGACGCAATCAATTACTGGAAATATGCTACAAGAGTTTAGGCTCTACATGTCATAAATCTACTACATGAATCAAGCTCCATGTATTGTAATAGGTGAGATATATTATATCCCTAAAACTATATATGTGATCTTCATCAATTAGGAATGTAAAAGCTTAATTTCCCAGAAGAATATGATAAATTTCAGGGTCACCTTTTAGTCAAAACTAAGCTTTTTGACCCTCATCTACAACAGAAACGCCAAGACAAATATTTTGTGTTCATTCTAGATACCATTTCGACATACATAGTAGATTACTTTCCCTAACTTGTTGATGCTAGATGAGATGTGGAACTGAAAGTGACTTCTGATTTTCAAAAACGATAGAATCCTTGCTCGATATTTGGAACATGATGATAGCTAGTAATATCATAGGAATAGATGCTTCCAACAATTTCATTGTATGAATTTGCATCCTTTATTCCATGACCTAATATTTTATTTGTGCATGATGAAATCACATGCAGAATATTAAAGAAAAACATGTTATCGCAAAAAATCTAAAATATGACAACATTGATGTGCCCAAACATTTACAGTCAGTGACAAGCCCTATTGGTATTTCAAATATTGACTCCACGGTGAGTGCATTCAATTTTGTTATTTAAATAATGATGTATGTTTTTAGAATATAATTGCAATAAATGTTTTCTAATATCTATGTACACTTTTTTGTTTTTAACAGTTCCCATCAATTCCATCAAGACATGAAGTACTCCAGGAAGGTGAGAAAATGAAACTATTAGATCCATATGATGGTGCTAGTGCCTGCATTGGACGAATTCACTCACTTTATGTGATCCACAGAGTGGAACTGAGTCCTAAAGATGCAAATGTAAATACCATTAAGGTCACAAGTAACATCCCCCTTCCATACGTTGATGAAATAAATGGATGTAGTTGTTCGAAGGAGAAGGGAGTTTCACTCGGTGGCCAAATAAGTATTTGGAAAAGTCGTCAATATAGATTATTTTCATGTTTTTGTCGCAAGATTGATGTTGTTGTTGAGAGTATGGACTAGTGTTGGATTGTTGTCATGGGGATCAATGATCATCATGTTTTATGAATTAGTGGATATTTAGTTCGAAACTCAAATTATATATTGTAGTACTTGACTTTTTGTATGGTATTTACATGGTTCAAATTATATATGTTTGTACTTGATATTATTTAGTGTTGTTAATTAATGCGACTTTGCATGTTTATATAAATTTAATCTCTTTCCACTAGTGATTCGCATATGTGACTCTAGTTATGTGGACTTGTTCTCATTCTTGGAGGGCATAACTAAACATTGTGGTCCAAACTTCCTCATCTTGCTTAGAAGTAGCAACAACATAAATTTATTGTGGCACACAAAATCTCTAAAGAGATTTGATGTTACCACAATGTCTACAGAAGGATTTTTAAATTGTAATGAGCCAAAAATTTGGCATTAACATACTCTGAAGTTCATCTATAAATGTTGATGTATACACATACTTAACTCTAGTTTTATTTTTTCTAGGATAGTGCAGTTCGTGATCAATAGCCAAGTCAATTAAATATACAGGAAACCATTTCAAATTTGTATGAAATGTTAGTCCACATATTTTATTTTATTGTTGGCCAATGAGTATAGGATTTTATTGCATACCATAAGATTTATTCGAGATTTTTTTTATTTGAATGGACATAGATGTTGTTGAATTTTCCTTTCACTATTCACTTGGACATCAGAATGCCCAAATCCAATGCAAGTAATGTCATTTACGAAATAGAAATACCTCAAATAAAAGAAGTACGATGCTCATGAATTATCCATCCAAATATAATTCTTGGTGAATATTTTAGGGTAAGAAGCACAAAAGAATTGGAGAAAGAAGAGTTGGAAAAGATTCTGAAGTTCAAGGCCAGGCCAATCAATAAAAGGGTAATGGGTTCTATTTTAATGCAAATTGTCTTTGTTTGCACTTACAAATTTGGGGTTTCATAAATATAAACAATGTAAAGGGTTTTGTATTAATGAGTCATTGTGTGCAGACCCAACAAATGCCAATATTTACTATGCAAAACGATGAGAATATGAATGATAGTGGCGTGCCTAAATATTTTGATGAACGTTTTTGTAGCGCAAGGAAGTAGAAAACAAAGCATGTGATCTTTAGTACTTAAGCATGGCTAGTGGCCTTTTGACATAATTCAATAGTCCATGTTTTCTGACGTAATTCTCATTTGGATATAAACAACTAAAATAGTCCATCATAATTTCAATAGTCCATGTTTTTTGACGTAATTCTCATTTGGATATAAACAACTAAAATAGTCCATCATAATTTCAATAGTCCATGTTTTCTGACATAATTATCATGGGGTCCCAGTGATAATTGATCATACTAGTGTGAACCCTCTTTTTCAAATTACAAAATTCATTGGGTTGTTAACAACTGGCATGAACGATATGATTATTCGCCTCGTCTCCCTACATACCCCTACCCTGTCATTGTATGATTCTGATAGATGAAATATCTCGCCATTTATTTTAGCATGCTTTGGATGATGAATGATGCTCTGGTTCACCATGACAAACGATATTTCATTTAAACACTCCATGCCATATTTATAAGAAGGATACATGTGTAATATGAAGGTTTTCAAAGAATTTTCAAAAATAGGTCTAGGTAAAATGGACTATTAAAACTCAAGTGGTTTTCCCTATTTGCAATTGAATACAGATCATTGGTCTAGCATGCATGAAATGAGGCAATAGAGTTCTGCTTCAAATGGGGTTATGAAATTCCTATGGACGTGTTATCTAGAAGGTATGGCTTTTGTTCAATTGATTTATCTAGATTTTTGTTTATTTTTGTGTTGAATATTCCTTTAACTTGTTCTCATACTAAGAAACAATCTCCAATGTCATTTAAGTAATATATTGTGATTCCTTAATGTATCTTGATTGATACTTTCCAGTATGTATACGCATGGTAAATCTTCCAAAAACATTCAACATTAGCTAGAGTTGTTATCAAGAAAATGGTAGCAATATTCACCCTGTAACATTCCATATCATCGATAAACCATGATTACTTTTTAAGCATGTAACAGATCCAAGTGTTGTTATAAGATATTATTGTTTTCATTGATGGGGCCATAGCCTGGAAAAGGACAAATATGTTTTGGAAAATAAATATATATATCTTTGACAATGGGTATGGACAAAGGGATAGGGGACAATAGTATAACCATTTAGAAATCGTGTATGTGTGTGATCTCTAGACTTGTGGCTTTGTTATTTAAGTGCTTTTATCTTGTAGCTCAAAGGTTTCATTGTTAGCACGAAACCAGTAGGGATGCCATCCATGAATGTGGGGAAGCATCCCTTTGGTCCTCATGTAAGGTTTTCTTGGAAAAACGTTGACATAATAAGGAATTTTCAATTCTTATTAGCACCCATTACAATCGAAGAATGAAATATGCAAGTTCTTTAATGGAATAGTAAATTTAGAAAAACGGGCTATATTAATTTCTTTTAAGTTTACCATGAAGGGGGTTGTAGAAATAGGAAGAATGTCTCGTAAGTTTTAAGAGGGTTTTCAATTTTCACCAAGTAACCATGTGTACACTACACACAAAGAGAGTAGCCTTTATGCCACACCAATGTTTGTATCCTTTTATGTAGTGTATCATCTTTTGAAATTTGCAAGTGTGTTGTGTCTACATGGCCAAGGATGAATATGCATTGGAACTAGATTTTGAATGCTTCAATGTATCTTTTCCCCATATGAAAAGGTCTTCATCGATTGACAATGGAATCCATTTTTTAAGAAAACAGCTCTTATCACGTCTCTTTCGTGGTGGAGAAAGCATGCAACCATTCTTGGATTTTATGCAAGGACCGGTAAATTTTGTTGTTTTCTTGTTCTATTGGTTTTGTGTCAAAGCTTAAACAAGATACCATAAGCAACTCACTTATTCATAGTTGATACCCAATACATAATAGGTATCATATACCTCACATTGAATATGAAAACAAAGTCCTATGATATTGTATTTGAAATCATATGGCATATTTGGATCATTTTCAAATGATATTTTTATTTTTTCACTTTTCGAGTATTGTCAATCTCCTCCCATCTCCCAAAAAGACTGAATCTTGATTTTTTCATCCATATCCATATGCACTATTGAATATTGGGTGAGAAATTAATCTGACCTTTGTCCTTTTATTTGCAAAAATTCATGGTAAATGAAAGCATAAATAGCCTTTTTAAGCTTCAATCGTCCCAGGGCAAGGCAGAGGAAATATTATCTAGCCTTCTAAAGGATACACTATATGAAGATTTTGATCATAGGTAACTTCTTATTCACTAGATGCTTTGTTTAGATTCTAAAAGAAAGTGTGAAATTCTTCAAGATTGACCACTAAAGACAAAATATGATGTATATTTCAATTCCATAGAAGACATTGGACTAGAGAAAGGATGGGGGAAATAATGCAGGCCATGCACTGAATATGATACAATCAGTCTTATAAATTTTGGAGGCACATGATCCAACTATTTTGGAAGTTTTTTTTAGGAAAAATACCCATTGTATTAAGTGTGGTAATATTATCACCTCATGGTTACTTTGGCCAGGTAGATGTTTTGGGATTACCAGACACTAGTGGGAAGGTACTATGATTTGCATATATATTTTTTCACTTCAAGATGCAGTACAATTTACAACCATGGAAAATGTTGCAACATTTTGTATTTGTATTTTAGATGAACATATTTCATCTTTCCCTTTCTCTCTATCTATCTATATACACCAAACATATGTGTTGAACAACAGAGATTGGACATATCAATCTACCATTGGAGACCTTTATTTTCCTTTACAACGACCATTTGAGTTTTAAGTAGTTGATTAGAGTAAATATTTAATATACTCCACAACTAATGTTTAGGGTTCAAGAATAACTATGTTCTTAAACATTGTTATGAAACAAAGGTTGTGTACATATTGGATCAAGTCAAGTCATTGGAAGAGGAAATGCTCATCAGAATTAAGCAACAAGGATTGGACATTACACCTAAATTTATTGTGGTAAGGCATGTTTTTGTATCATAAGATACTTACCTACCTGGCATATAGATCTCTAGTAACAAAGTAAAATTATTTTATAAAGTAGAATACCTGCTAAATTTTAATTCTCTTATTCCAAATCACTAATTTGCTACATTTTTAAATGTATAAATGTGCATCCTTACTTGATCCTGAATTATATGGTTGTCAGGTGGATTGGCTCATTCATGAGGCCCACGAAACTAAATGCAACCAAAGAATCAAGAAAATACTTAATACACAACATTCACATATATTGAGAGTATGATTCATAACAGAAAAAAAAAAAAGTGTTGCAACATTGGGTTTCTCGTTTTGATGTTTGGCCTTACCTTGAAAAGTTTGCAGAGGTAATATTCTCACTTATATAGGCACCCCCACACACAATTCAACACTAAAATATTCATTTTTGTTAGACTATATTTATAAATATAGTAGATCTGCATGGCATGCATCTCGTGGGCTTGCACAATATGAACTTGTTGATCTACAAAGCCAAAAGGCCTATGTAGCATGATCCAT
>ML792153.1:84530-100833 GCA_009831015.1 Picea engelmannii | reverse complement strand
AATAAAACATAGTCTTCAATCTTTTCTTTTGTCATCTTTGTGGGTGGCTCATCATCTTCAACTGCATGGGCATGGTGTCTTTTGTTATTTCTATTCTTG
Organism: Picea engelmannii; assembly: GCA_009831015.1. Taxonomy (NCBI): domain Eukaryota; kingdom Viridiplantae; phylum Streptophyta; class Pinopsida; order Pinales; family Pinaceae; genus Picea; species Picea engelmannii. Next base: position 100,734 of record ML792153.1, on the reverse strand, counting down.
TATTCTTCTCTTCTAGCTGGACAATTCTTAGCAATGTGTCCCATCTTGTCACAATGTTAACATTGATAAGAGCAAAAATCATTTTCTCTTCTTTGACCTTTCGGAAACTTTTGGAATCTCCTTGGAGGGTGAGAATCTTTATGGAAATGGGTGAATCTCTTTGGGGAGTGAGATTCCTTATGTAGGTGGGTCTCCTTCTAGAAGTGAGACCTTTTCCTTCTTCCTTTAGCATGAGAAACTAGGGCTTTATCTTCATCCCTCAACAGTATTTCTTCTCAGTTAGCTACTCTTGCTTCTTCTTGAACACATTCTTCCCAAAGACTGTCAAATTGGAGTTTCTCCTTTCTTGCACAGATAGTTTGGATGAAGGCATCCCAAGGTCTTGTGAGACCATTAAGAGTTGTCATTATGAGTTCATATTCATCTAGGTTGTCTCCAATTGCTTCTAGTGGTTCCTTGAATTGTGAAACCCTAGAGAAATAGTCATGAACGGTTTCTCCTTTCTCCATCTTTGTATTCTTGAGTTGGGTTCTCAGATTCATCTTTCGGTTGATATTCCTTCCTTCATACATTATGGTTAGGGAATCAAACATTTATTTTGGAGTATTCTTTGAATACACTTGAGGGATCAAGTGATCCTTAATGGAGTCTGCAATGATTCCTTTGGCCCTAACCATATCCTTCTAGTACTTTGCTTTAGTTGCAGCATCTACGGGTTCTTGTACATTTTCCTTGATGAATTTTTGCAAGGTCATTCTCTTCAAGAATGAGTGCAATCCTATACTTCCAGGCAAAAAATTTCCACACCTTATAACTTGTCAACAAGTTTGGTGCTTGCAGACATCTTGACCTGGAGTTGGGAAAATGACCAAAAATTGAAATTGCTCAAAAATTAAATATGAACTTACCAGGATGTGCGCTTGGCTGGGGCAAGTAAGTTGGTGCAATCTGTTTTCAGAAAATCCAAATTTTACCCCTTGAAACTGGGCCTGCACAAATCTGGACCGGTACTTCTAGTATTGGTTCTAGTTTCCTGGTTTTCTAGTTTTTTAGTACCAGTGAAAACTAGGGTTTCACTTTCCAGAGGCTCTGGCCACTGAAAAGGTGCGCTCAAGTTCCCAATGAGTTCTCTAGGCTAGAGTGCACTTCCCTAAATGGTTTTTAAGTTGAAATTCCCTTCCAACAAAAAGCCCAAATTTTCTTGTACGACAACAATGACGTTTTTTATTACCTAATGAAAGGTGTTCTATTCAGTCAAGCTCTGATTCCATGTTAAATTTAGAGTTGTTATTAAGTTCTTTTCAATTTACTAGACAATAATAGCATAAGTAGGATCACTGAAAGAAACACAATCACAAGGTACACAACATTTATCTTGAGAAACCCTCATGGGGAAGAAAACCCAACAAAAACTTCCTTAATATAGATTGTTAATACAATGTCAAGATAATAAACCAAACACTAGAGAATATCCAAGACTGAGCAATGTGCCTCTCTCTCCTTTTTCCGGCAACTGCAGCTTCCTTCAAACTTGCACACTAGATGAGTGACTTGAGTGAGTGAGAGAATGAGGCGCTAGCCTCTCTTATTTATACTAGCTGAGGAGTGCTAGGATGGTGTCTCTTCATTAGGCAGCGCTGACTTCTCCAACTAGTGGCTAAAGCCACTTTAATTATCCCTAGGGGCCGACTTCTCAATTAGCATCATTTAATTAGGATTTGACCAATCCACAAAAGGGGATTTGGTCATACATAAGTCCCGACATGATCAATCCACAAAAGGGGATTGATCTATAAGATAATAACTCAATAATAATTAGAATATTCTTTGCAGTTACAATATTTCAACAAATATATTATTGAGAATGCAGAAAAAATAATGTTGTTTATTGATAGTGGTGGCATTTGTGGTAGTAAAAATGATCCACTTAATGATAGCGTTGTAAAACGATTGTGCATATTCTATAAGTTGTCATACTTTAAGCACATGTCCATTAGGCATATTGTCGACTTTATGCATACTGAGAAAAACATAGCTTTTGTTATTATATAAACTATTTTTGGTGCATATGATACAGTGTCATCACGTCTAGACTTTCAAGAACTAAAGATTCGTCGAAATCTTTGGGTTGAAAAACATGATGATGGAAAATATAGAAAACCTATTGCTCCTTATGTGTGGACAAAGGAACAACGTGCACAATTATTAAAGTTGATGTCTGATGCTCACTTTCCTATTGGATATGTAAGTAGTAATATTAGAAGCCAAACTAACAATAATAACTTAAGAGGCCTCAAGACCCATGACTATCATGTCATAATCGAGAATAGTTTACTTACTATGGTCATATCAAGTTTGGAAAAGGGGCCAAGATTGGAAATTATAAGGTTGGGCCTAATCTTGAAGAGAGTGAGTTTGCATGTGTTAGATCCTTCAAACTTTGATAATTTGAGAGGAGAGGTCGTTGAAGTCCTTTGTTTATTGGAATGAGAATTTCCACCAACAATATTCAATATTTCTATGCATCTTCTTCTACATATAGAATATGAACTAGGGAATTGTGGCGCAATAAGAACAAGATGGATGTATCCTATCAAACGATATATGAAGGTTCTAAAAACGTTTGTTCATAATAAGGAAAAATCATAAGGTAACATGTCTGAGGGATATTCAATGCAAGAGGCCATAGGATTTTTCACAAAATATATGAAAGATTTTAGTAATGTGAATCGATGTGTATGGGATGATGACGAAGACGAGAAAGTTGCAGATGAAGTATTAGAACACAATGGATATCGCTTCAAGCTATCACATGAGGAAAGAACTATGATACATGCCTATATTCTTCAAAACACATCCTCATTCGATAAGTGGCACATGTGAAATATTATTTACATGATAATTTATTTATTTAATTTCATCTAATAGCTAAATTATAATTATCATTCTCATTGTCTTGTATGTTCGTATTTTATGTAGGAAATATGATCAGAACAAGGATGCATCCATCTCGAAAGCATGGACTTTAGGATTAGAATATCGGAGGTGGTTCTTTTCCAAAATTTGATGATTGGATTGTTTGATGCAATCAATGATGCACAACAAGAAGGTCAAGATATAATGATCGAGGAAATTGAGCTTTCATGACCTCCACATATATGGGCTTGTCGTTTTAGTGGAATGTGGGCCTATGGTAGTCATTTAAGAGTGGAAGAAAACGACAAAGGAAAGGCAAATTGTGATTGTATTGTTAGTGTTGAATTCCATCATGACACTGAAAAGAACTTTTATGTTGGATTCATACAAGAAATTATTCAAGTTGATTATGGTGAAACTAGTCCTATATTATTAAATGTAAATGGGTCAAACCATTTACAGTACAACATGATGAGTATAGATTTGTACGTGTAAATACACATCAAATTTTATCAAAGAACGATGAGTCGTATGTTTCCCCTCTTCAAATTAACCAGTCATTTCTAATTGATGATGTAACAAGCCCGTGATGGTCATATGTAATTCAAATAGAGTCTTGTTTGAAAAGGAAATTCATGGAAGATGTTGATATAATGCTCGATGGGAAATATAATATTTTACAAGAAACATTGGAAGAAGCAATTGAAGATGATGATAGAGCATTTGAAGAAGAAATTGTGATTCCCAATGAAGAGTTTGAGAGAGAGAATGTAATGCATGATCAAGACAATTTATTGTATGAGGACGTGGAAGAAAATCAAGCAAATGCATAGACGAGTGATCATGATTTTGATCTTGATGGAAATGCAAATGTTCATGACGATGATTTGTCACCTTAAATTTATAGATCAAATTTTCACTAACCAAATAGCTTTTATTGTTTTGGCCATGGGATTAGCCAAATGGTTGTACTACACTCTATATGAAATTTATCCTTCATTTTTCACTCTATTGGATATGCAACATTTTCATTTTTATTTTCATGCATTTCTACATATATTTTATGTGGGTTATTCTAGTCATGGTCTACTTGTTTTCAGCTTTCTACATTGTTTTTTTCTTCTTTTCAAATACATAATGTATACTTGGTACCTCAAGAGACAATCAATTTCCCTCTCTTTCCATTGTAACTTCAAAATTAACTCTCTCGTGCATCCTAGTCACTATCAAATTCAAATAATTACATGATTTTCAGAAACTACTACGGTTTGAATTCCTATTCCTCGTGCCTTGATAACATTATCAGTGAGATGTCTTTGTAGTTGCAGTATATCCTCTTCATGTGTCCTAACCTTGAGAAACAAAACCTGCCTCACAAAATTTTAATGTGGCCTATAAGCTTTAAATATGAAGAATGTGAAAATAGTATATAAAAGTAATGTTAACTATATAGAGGATCAATACCTACTTCCATAAGATTTTTTTATTACTAATTTCAAGTGCATGCTTCAAATCTTGACTATATAAAGGAGGCCTGGAATCAAAATCACCTTCCCCATGGAATCTAAAAAAATATGGGAAAATCAACATGACTCAAAGCTCTCAAATTCAAGTGCTTTTATCCATATAGAAAGAAAGCTTGAGCTCCCACATTCCTTGCAACTTTTCAGGAAAATCTAGTCACTTAAGAGCATCTATGTCAATAGGGTGTTAAAATAAACCCTAACAATTTGAATCTTGAATATCGATTCAAATAAACAAACCTTGAAGATGAAGCAGAATTTGAGAAAAACCAGTACAATCAGTGGTAGCCTGACTTATCAACCCTTGATTCAGCCCTCTAGGACTAGCATTTAGTGTATTGTTTGCATAATCTAGAACATAAAAATTATTTCATGTGCTTAGTAATTTGAGAATATAATAATATAATTTAGTAATTGATATGAGATGCCTTTAAAATTACAATAGAAACCAATAAATAGGTCTACTAGTGTCGTCTCACATGGAGGGGCACGTCTTTAGTAATAGTTTCTAAATTAAATTATTATCTAGTTTTATATTATTGGTTGTTGATATTATTTATTGTTTATGTACATAAAATTTCCTCCATCTTTAAAAAATGCTTTGTCCTCAAAGCAAGGATAATGTAAGATATTGTTGACGAAACTTTTCTGTCTCCCAAGATGCATCCTCTTTTGGAAGATTCTTCCACTAAAATGACAATATTGATGAGTGTTCAATCTTTTTTTTTTCTCCACCAATTCTCTCGATGTAATCATAATAAATATGTTTCCAATGCTTCCAATGCTCCTTTAAATAGTCTGATGACACAAAAACGAGCCTTACTTTATTGAAAATTTCAACCTGGTATTCATTATCATGAAGTGTAATAATTTCCATGGGAATACAATATGGGAGATTGTCTATGGTGCATGACTTCCCTTCAGAAAATTATGTCATCCAATCCCTCTCATCTCTATTCAGTGATCCAATAAATCCTCTTAATTGCCTCCAAGCCTTTGGAGCGAACTTTGGTTTGATTTCCCCAAAAGAAGAATATTCTAGGATGTGGAAAAGAATGTGTACTAGTAAAGGATCGTGTGAATTTGTGTTCTTCAAAAAGTCCACTACAATTCTCATAACATATAACCCATCATCCAACCCATTCAGTTTTTTAGGAGACCATATTTCATGCCATGCTACGTGATTTGCCTTAATGTGGGTCATCCTGGAAACAACCTTTGTTATAGCATATCCATGACATTTTGCTATTCCATGGTTTTGAAGAGAGTTTAAGTGCAATATGCATAGGGTTATCCAAGGGACACCAAGAAGATTTGCATCTCTTCATGGCCCGAGTCCACAAACGATCACTAAAGTCCAATGTTTTCCGTATAGCGAAGGAATTATATTGAAATCAACTTATTTCATTTCGTTGTTTAGTGTGGTCTCCAAAATGTGGAGAGGCCCTACGTCTCTCCACTCATTGAGCTCATGCATGTTGAGGCTTATCATCTATGCAAAACATTGGTGAACTCATTGTTGGATTTTGTTGGGAAATAGCCTCAAATGAAAATACAGATAGGAGTCGATATATTGTGTTGATGCCCAGAAGGGCTTAAGACCCGTAGTTCTCAAATCTCTTCCTTTGACATAGCAATTGTGATCTCATCGACATCTTGTCTTAATCGCCAATATGTGACGTCATCTTCTTTGCTTGGAAGTTCTGAGAGGAAACTCTAAAACGTTTTCGTTACCTCATCACTTTCCCCCGTGAAAGGACTAGATGGGTTTTCGATAACAATTCGAGGATTATCAATACCTGAACAATGATAGAAGATCATTTCTCTGTAGAATCTCTTGTATGAATTATTTTCCTTTCCATCAAACAATTCTTCATCATCTTCAAAATATTCATTATCATTTTGTCCAACTTTGTTATCTTCATTATGTCCAACTTCATCATCTTCATTCTGGCCAACTTCGTTATCTTCATTCTATCCAAATTTGTCATCTTCATTATGTCCATGTTAATATCCATATTCATTCAATGGATCATTATGATAATAAATCTCTGCATTTTTATTATGTCATTTCTCTCTATATTCCCAGTATTCATTATGTATCTCTTGATATCGACGTTTTTTATTTTGAACTTCATGAGATTCATCAATCTCTGCAAATACATATTGATCTTCAAAATCACATTTATCCCCATAAGTGCCTTGATCTAAATAAGAGGATGATGAATGAGGAATATGAAGAGAAAGACGAGGAGAGGAGGGCCTAGAATTATTAGAAGGAGACTCGTTTGAATCTCTTGTAACTCCTCCAAATTTCCTTTCCTTGATTAATCTGACCTATCCAAGATTATGTTAGCAAGTTCAGGTTTTGTGTTTTTTTCATGTTTACATTTTTAAATTGTTTCAATAGTTTTATGTATATATGTCTCTATAGTATTAATCAATGTATTCCTCATTTCATAAAAAAATGGCAGTGATATTCTTCGTAGTTGTATCCATGATATATAAAAATTATTGATCACTCACTATATGATCGTTTAACTTGATGTCTGCAAATTTTCGCTCTGATACCAATTAGAAAATACAAACAATTTCTCGTGCTTAGTAATTTGAGAATATAATAATATAGTTTAACAATTGATATGTGATGCCTTTACAATTACAATCATAAACCGATAAATAGGTCTACTAGTGTTGTTTCACGTGAAGGGGCACATCTTTAGTAATAGTTTCTAAATTAGATTATTATTTACTTTTCTATTATCGATTGTTAATATTATTTATTGTTTATTTACATAACAAAATCACATTGACTCCTTGACAAGTTAGCTAGAGAAGGCATCATGGTTGTTATATTCAGGTGGATGACTAATGTTCCTTGTGAATCCACCTAGGATCTATTATCTAGTCACATTACTTTGTCTAAAGTAGGAACACCTCCAAGATCTTCCAAACCATGCTTTTTAGGAAAAGGAGGTTCTCCTGACTTCTGAGATGATTGACATGAACTTACTTTACGTTGCCTTGAAGGTGCATCTTCTTGTTTCTATCAAAGCACTAGAGAATGTAATAGTTTCCCAATATAAAATATGACATATCTCATAGATAAAATCAGGAAATCACAAGAAAAATGATTTAGACATAAAAAAAAAAATGGTGATTTCGTATATCTTATGTTGCACCATGTTTCCAAAAAATTGGATTGTACAAAAAATGAGCAGATGCAAAGGTAAAGCAAAGACATATTGATGCCAACTCATAGAATCCAATGCAATGGTAAATCAATACATGTAGATGAATCCGACAATACTAATGATAAACAACCTGATTTATCACCTGATCATGTCCAAGAGATTCATGATAGATTGGTATATGGACCATTAAATTTGTAAGAAATTTATTTAAAATTAAAGAAAATATTTGAAGGCACGTATGAGTAGACTGGTGAGCTACCTAATGCCACATCTGTTATGGAAAAGGAGTAACCAGTTCAACCTTCTGCCATAGAACAGACACAAATTACATCTCTTCCAAGAAAAGTGTTATAAGCTACACATGTTGTATCTACAAATCTTAGTGGATTTTCATCACCCAATTCTAGTTCTGAAGATGTATCAGCTTTCATCAAAAGATGAAGAATTAGTCAAGTTGTGTATAAGTCTACAGAAAGGGAAGCCAAAGAAATAAAATCAGAAGGGAAGAAGGCTTACTTGGTAGAGGTAAAAGATGGCTAGCCTACTGGACAAAATGCTTCAAGGTGGGCCTAAGAGTGGGGCACAAGAATCGGGTTTCATTTGGATGTTACCAAATCAAACTTTTCAGATCAAGATCCAAGAAATGTTGATCAAGTGATACAAAAAATGGAAAATATTTTTGAGACTATTGGTGCAAGGATATCCATTAAATATTACAATCAGAGAATGGGAATTTTGATAAATAATTTGAGACATAAATGTAGAAAATTAATCTTAGATGGAAAAGATAGGGAGAGCAGTTTGACTCCCAATCAGTGGAAATATTTGAAGGCAACTATGTGTTATGAATATTATTTGGTAAAGAGTACAAAAGGGAAGATAGCAAGAGAACTTGTGAAGGTTCGATATATTTATGGTCGAGGTAGGTTGTGAGCAAAAAAACATATATTTGTAAGTATATGGATTTTTCGTTGAATATTGTACATTGTGTTGTGCATTTTGATTTGTCTATCCAACTAATTGTGTGTTTACAATTATTTGTAGGCTAAATAAAATAGTAGAGAATTGGGTGTGAAAGGAATGGCTCAATATATGGCAAACAAAAATTCTAAAGATAATAAGATGACAAAAAATACAACAGAAAGTTCCTCGCCATATGTTGAAGTATAGAGAAGCCAAATAGGAGCCACATCAAATGTTGAAAACCCAAGTGATGATTGTAATCATGCAAAGAAATGTACAAATGGCTTGGCAGAGACAATGTCATCCCTAGTCTCCTCCATTAAACCTCTTGTTGATGCATGGAATGAGGCTGAGAGATTTATTGATTTAGATGAGGCAAGCTAATTTTCAATCCCTGCAACCATTTTTTCACTTGAATTTGTAATTTGTTGGTGTTTTTCTTCCATTTTCCTTCACTCACGAAGCCTCTCTTTTTTTAATAGCAATGCTTGTTAATCATAGGAAGAAACTGTAAATTTTGATGGTGCAAGAACGATGAAAGACTCAAAAAAGGGCCAAGAATTTTCAACCTCTTGTGTATTACATGCACCGAAACATGCAAAGGTATGGTCCTTACAACAACATTGGTGTTTCAGAATATTTTTAAGAACCAAAAGAGTTTGTCTTCAGTTGAGCCAAAAATTCTTTTTTCAGCCTAATCTGAGTCAAAGTCATGATTTAGCTAGTTTGAATTACAATTCCGGTGACATTGATTTATAATAAAATTGGATTTCTTATTTTATTTTTACCATCATGTTATCACCCAAAGGATCTGTCACCTCATAAGCTCCTCTCACTTTGGGTTGTTTTGTGCCAACACCAGTGGGGTATCTCTAGATATTGCCTCTGATCTATTGATTAGGTCGAGGAAAACAAGTCAGATCAATAAGCATATAAATTTCACAAAAATTAAATCAATATTAGTTTGGGATAGATTCAGAAAAGTAGTGGTTTCCATTTGGGTCATGGGATCAGATGAAAATTAAACAAATTTCCCTTTGGTGATGGAGAAATTCAATGAGGCATTCATGCTCCAAATGCATCTCTTCATATTCGAATGTCCTAATCCTAATGCCAATGCTAGGCTAAGAGAATCCCTATGCTAAAGGACAAAATCTACTCACAGCCCTATCTTGGTTGCTTGAAACCAAACCTAGAGAATTAATTTCTAACCCTATAAGCTTTATTTATGTAGTTGTCACACGTGAAAGAAACTAAATCACTTAGACAAGTGAACTCTAATTGAGATCTATCATGTTGGGATTAGATGATTAGAAACTTCAGAGTGTGTATGCTTTCGTGTGCTAAAAACAACAACAACCTCCCTAATGAACTCGCACATGCATCTATGATAAGTGTCCTTCCTCATGCCTACACTAAAAGGGATTTGTGAGAATGTGCATGCTACCACTATTTAAAAGTAGTAATTAGACCACAACTTGGACTAGGGTGCAACTTTTAACTTGAATTGCAAGCTAGAACAATAAGGAACTTTGCTAAAGTAAAAAAACTTTATGCATTGACACTCAACTGGAACAACTTAGAAATATCTACATGTTGATAACACTTCTCCTCGCGTGTAAATACACAATATGAGGTCTAACAATAGAATGCATAGGCTCTCTTCCAAGCATGTGCCCTCTCTAACAATGAGAGCACACTACTCTTCAAGACAATGAAACACACTTCCCATTTCTCACTATTATTCCCTTTAACTCCTCCGAGTAAGTGTTGATTTTCCTGCTGTGATATTTTATAGATTTGAATACTTAATCTCAAGGATGTCAAGGTAAGTAAATTTCACGTGTTTCAATTGTTTCTAGAACCTAGACTTAAAATAATTTCAATGCATGGCTTGAAGGCCTATAATCTCCAGTTATTAAGTGCCCTCATGCACATGGGAATGATCCAATCCAAGACGCAATCAATTACTGGAAATATGCTACAAGAGTTTAGGCTCTACATGTCATAAATCTACTACATGAATCAAGCTCCATGTATTGTAATAGGTGAGATATATTATATCCCTAAAACTATATATGTGATCTTCATCAATTAGGAATGTAAAAGCTTAATTTCCCAGAAGAATATGATAAATTTCAGGGTCACCTTTTAGTCAAAACTAAGCTTTTTGACCCTCATCTACAACAGAAACGCCAAGACAAATATTTTGTGTTCATTCTAGATACCATTTCGACATACATAGTAGATTACTTTCCCTAACTTGTTGATGCTAGATGAGATGTGGAACTGAAAGTGACTTCTGATTTTCAAAAACGATAGAATCCTTGCTCGATATTTGGAACATGATGATAGCTAGTAATATCATAGGAATAGATGCTTCCAACAATTTCATTGTATGAATTTGCATCCTTTATTCCATGACCTAATATTTTATTTGTGCATGATGAAATCACATGCAGAATATTAAAGAAAAACATGTTATCGCAAAAAATCTAAAATATGACAACATTGATGTGCCCAAACATTTACAGTCAGTGACAAGCCCTATTGGTATTTCAAATATTGACTCCACGGTGAGTGCATTCAATTTTGTTATTTAAATAATGATGTATGTTTTTAGAATATAATTGCAATAAATGTTTTCTAATATCTATGTACACTTTTTTGTTTTTAACAGTTCCCATCAATTCCATCAAGACATGAAGTACTCCAGGAAGGTGAGAAAATGAAACTATTAGATCCATATGATGGTGCTAGTGCCTGCATTGGACGAATTCACTCACTTTATGTGATCCACAGAGTGGAACTGAGTCCTAAAGATGCAAATGTAAATACCATTAAGGTCACAAGTAACATCCCCCTTCCATACGTTGATGAAATAAATGGATGTAGTTGTTCGAAGGAGAAGGGAGTTTCACTCGGTGGCCAAATAAGTATTTGGAAAAGTCGTCAATATAGATTATTTTCATGTTTTTGTCGCAAGATTGATGTTGTTGTTGAGAGTATGGACTAGTGTTGGATTGTTGTCATGGGGATCAATGATCATCATGTTTTATGAATTAGTGGATATTTAGTTCGAAACTCAAATTATATATTGTAGTACTTGACTTTTTGTATGGTATTTACATGGTTCAAATTATATATGTTTGTACTTGATATTATTTAGTGTTGTTAATTAATGCGACTTTGCATGTTTATATAAATTTAATCTCTTTCCACTAGTGATTCGCATATGTGACTCTAGTTATGTGGACTTGTTCTCATTCTTGGAGGGCATAACTAAACATTGTGGTCCAAACTTCCTCATCTTGCTTAGAAGTAGCAACAACATAAATTTATTGTGGCACACAAAATCTCTAAAGAGATTTGATGTTACCACAATGTCTACAGAAGGATTTTTAAATTGTAATGAGCCAAAAATTTGGCATTAACATACTCTGAAGTTCATCTATAAATGTTGATGTATACACATACTTAACTCTAGTTTTATTTTTTCTAGGATAGTGCAGTTCGTGATCAATAGCCAAGTCAATTAAATATACAGGAAACCATTTCAAATTTGTATGAAATGTTAGTCCACATATTTTATTTTATTGTTGGCCAATGAGTATAGGATTTTATTGCATACCATAAGATTTATTCGAGATTTTTTTTATTTGAATGGACATAGATGTTGTTGAATTTTCCTTTCACTATTCACTTGGACATCAGAATGCCCAAATCCAATGCAAGTAATGTCATTTACGAAATAGAAATACCTCAAATAAAAGAAGTACGATGCTCATGAATTATCCATCCAAATATAATTCTTGGTGAATATTTTAGGGTAAGAAGCACAAAAGAATTGGAGAAAGAAGAGTTGGAAAAGATTCTGAAGTTCAAGGCCAGGCCAATCAATAAAAGGGTAATGGGTTCTATTTTAATGCAAATTGTCTTTGTTTGCACTTACAAATTTGGGGTTTCATAAATATAAACAATGTAAAGGGTTTTGTATTAATGAGTCATTGTGTGCAGACCCAACAAATGCCAATATTTACTATGCAAAACGATGAGAATATGAATGATAGTGGCGTGCCTAAATATTTTGATGAACGTTTTTGTAGCGCAAGGAAGTAGAAAACAAAGCATGTGATCTTTAGTACTTAAGCATGGCTAGTGGCCTTTTGACATAATTCAATAGTCCATGTTTTCTGACGTAATTCTCATTTGGATATAAACAACTAAAATAGTCCATCATAATTTCAATAGTCCATGTTTTTTGACGTAATTCTCATTTGGATATAAACAACTAAAATAGTCCATCATAATTTCAATAGTCCATGTTTTCTGACATAATTATCATGGGGTCCCAGTGATAATTGATCATACTAGTGTGAACCCTCTTTTTCAAATTACAAAATTCATTGGGTTGTTAACAACTGGCATGAACGATATGATTATTCGCCTCGTCTCCCTACATACCCCTACCCTGTCATTGTATGATTCTGATAGATGAAATATCTCGCCATTTATTTTAGCATGCTTTGGATGATGAATGATGCTCTGGTTCACCATGACAAACGATATTTCATTTAAACACTCCATGCCATATTTATAAGAAGGATACATGTGTAATATGAAGGTTTTCAAAGAATTTTCAAAAATAGGTCTAGGTAAAATGGACTATTAAAACTCAAGTGGTTTTCCCTATTTGCAATTGAATACAGATCATTGGTCTAGCATGCATGAAATGAGGCAATAGAGTTCTGCTTCAAATGGGGTTATGAAATTCCTATGGACGTGTTATCTAGAAGGTATGGCTTTTGTTCAATTGATTTATCTAGATTTTTGTTTATTTTTGTGTTGAATATTCCTTTAACTTGTTCTCATACTAAGAAACAATCTCCAATGTCATTTAAGTAATATATTGTGATTCCTTAATGTATCTTGATTGATACTTTCCAGTATGTATACGCATGGTAAATCTTCCAAAAACATTCAACATTAGCTAGAGTTGTTATCAAGAAAATGGTAGCAATATTCACCCTGTAACATTCCATATCATCGATAAACCATGATTACTTTTTAAGCATGTAACAGATCCAAGTGTTGTTATAAGATATTATTGTTTTCATTGATGGGGCCATAGCCTGGAAAAGGACAAATATGTTTTGGAAAATAAATATATATATCTTTGACAATGGGTATGGACAAAGGGATAGGGGACAATAGTATAACCATTTAGAAATCGTGTATGTGTGTGATCTCTAGACTTGTGGCTTTGTTATTTAAGTGCTTTTATCTTGTAGCTCAAAGGTTTCATTGTTAGCACGAAACCAGTAGGGATGCCATCCATGAATGTGGGGAAGCATCCCTTTGGTCCTCATGTAAGGTTTTCTTGGAAAAACGTTGACATAATAAGGAATTTTCAATTCTTATTAGCACCCATTACAATCGAAGAATGAAATATGCAAGTTCTTTAATGGAATAGTAAATTTAGAAAAACGGGCTATATTAATTTCTTTTAAGTTTACCATGAAGGGGGTTGTAGAAATAGGAAGAATGTCTCGTAAGTTTTAAGAGGGTTTTCAATTTTCACCAAGTAACCATGTGTACACTACACACAAAGAGAGTAGCCTTTATGCCACACCAATGTTTGTATCCTTTTATGTAGTGTATCATCTTTTGAAATTTGCAAGTGTGTTGTGTCTACATGGCCAAGGATGAATATGCATTGGAACTAGATTTTGAATGCTTCAATGTATCTTTTCCCCATATGAAAAGGTCTTCATCGATTGACAATGGAATCCATTTTTTAAGAAAACAGCTCTTATCACGTCTCTTTCGTGGTGGAGAAAGCATGCAACCATTCTTGGATTTTATGCAAGGACCGGTAAATTTTGTTGTTTTCTTGTTCTATTGGTTTTGTGTCAAAGCTTAAACAAGATACCATAAGCAACTCACTTATTCATAGTTGATACCCAATACATAATAGGTATCATATACCTCACATTGAATATGAAAACAAAGTCCTATGATATTGTATTTGAAATCATATGGCATATTTGGATCATTTTCAAATGATATTTTTATTTTTTCACTTTTCGAGTATTGTCAATCTCCTCCCATCTCCCAAAAAGACTGAATCTTGATTTTTTCATCCATATCCATATGCACTATTGAATATTGGGTGAGAAATTAATCTGACCTTTGTCCTTTTATTTGCAAAAATTCATGGTAAATGAAAGCATAAATAGCCTTTTTAAGCTTCAATCGTCCCAGGGCAAGGCAGAGGAAATATTATCTAGCCTTCTAAAGGATACACTATATGAAGATTTTGATCATAGGTAACTTCTTATTCACTAGATGCTTTGTTTAGATTCTAAAAGAAAGTGTGAAATTCTTCAAGATTGACCACTAAAGACAAAATATGATGTATATTTCAATTCCATAGAAGACATTGGACTAGAGAAAGGATGGGGGAAATAATGCAGGCCATGCACTGAATATGATACAATCAGTCTTATAAATTTTGGAGGCACATGATCCAACTATTTTGGAAGTTTTTTTTAGGAAAAATACCCATTGTATTAAGTGTGGTAATATTATCACCTCATGGTTACTTTGGCCAGGTAGATGTTTTGGGATTACCAGACACTAGTGGGAAGGTACTATGATTTGCATATATATTTTTTCACTTCAAGATGCAGTACAATTTACAACCATGGAAAATGTTGCAACATTTTGTATTTGTATTTTAGATGAACATATTTCATCTTTCCCTTTCTCTCTATCTATCTATATACACCAAACATATGTGTTGAACAACAGAGATTGGACATATCAATCTACCATTGGAGACCTTTATTTTCCTTTACAACGACCATTTGAGTTTTAAGTAGTTGATTAGAGTAAATATTTAATATACTCCACAACTAATGTTTAGGGTTCAAGAATAACTATGTTCTTAAACATTGTTATGAAACAAAGGTTGTGTACATATTGGATCAAGTCAAGTCATTGGAAGAGGAAATGCTCATCAGAATTAAGCAACAAGGATTGGACATTACACCTAAATTTATTGTGGTAAGGCATGTTTTTGTATCATAAGATACTTACCTACCTGGCATATAGATCTCTAGTAACAAAGTAAAATTATTTTATAAAGTAGAATACCTGCTAAATTTTAATTCTCTTATTCCAAATCACTAATTTGCTACATTTTTAAATGTATAAATGTGCATCCTTACTTGATCCTGAATTATATGGTTGTCAGGTGGATTGGCTCATTCATGAGGCCCACGAAACTAAATGCAACCAAAGAATCAAGAAAATACTTAATACACAACATTCACATATATTGAGAGTATGATTCATAACAGAAAAAAAAAAAAGTGTTGCAACATTGGGTTTCTCGTTTTGATGTTTGGCCTTACCTTGAAAAGTTTGCAGAGGTAATATTCTCACTTATATAGGCACCCCCACACACAATTCAACACTAAAATATTCATTTTTGTTAGACTATATTTATAAATATAGTAGATCTGCATGGCATGCATCTCGTGGGCTTGCACAATATGAACTTGTTGATCTACAAAGCCAAAAGGCCTATGTAGCATGATCCAT
>ML792153.1:47137-66340 GCA_009831015.1 Picea engelmannii | reverse complement strand
ACTTCAGGATACGAAAGACTCCTCGCGCTGCCACCTGGAATAACTGAATGGCTTGTTGAATAGGCGTGGAGGCCAGCGCGAAGGATGGGGCGCATGACAGGAGTGGTGGCGTCGGACTATGAGGGCGAGGCCTGAAAAGATAAAGGGGCGAAAAAGGTTATAGGAAAGATACATGGCAAAAGGAATAAGCGTAGGAGGCAAGAGGGCGGACGTAATGGACATGTTTTAATGGGAGGTTGACGTAGAGGGAATAGGACACATGGCGGGTGGTGAGTGGACGATGAGACGGGGAAAGGGCCATATGGACGAAAGAGTAGGGGAGGATAGATGACACACGGCAGCAGGGGAAAGGCGGCTCTGGAGGATGTCATGACGGGAGAAGGGCCCACGCTGGCTAAACATGGAGCAATTGAGAAGGACGGGATTGTTCAAGCGTCGTTGATCCGGGCGCGTCGATCTTGGCCATTGGAANCCCCCCCCCCCCCTCCGCTTAAAGGTAGAAAGGCAGGGGGGGTCCGGAATGGTCTTTATCGTCGTTGATCCGGGCGCGTTGATCTAGACCGTTGAAGAGATGCGCCCGCGATTCCGGACCCCCCCGCTTAAAGGTAGAAAGGCGGGGGGGGGTCCGGAATTCTATACGCGCCGTTGATCTGAGTGCGTGAATCGTTGCCGCTCGAACCTGCTCATCACTTACCACGGGCGCATTATCACCCAAAACTTAGGACAAGTGGGTTTTTCACCCATTCTTTTGCATTCTAACCCCCTTACAAGAAATATCGCTAACAGATAGTTTGACTCAATATGAGAGAAGGTCAGGCCAACACTTAGAGTATTTATAAGTGTGTACCATTGGGTATCGTAGGCAATTGAATGATGAATGATCCAACAAAGATAACCTTGTAGATTTGACACAATTAGACTTTCCCCATACTTAAAGAAATATGGTTGCATGGCCCAACAAGGTTGACCCAAGAGGGGTGACTCGATGGGATAACACTTAACTTAAGGATTTACCCATGGTTAACTCAACTCAACCAATCAAAGATTGAGTTATCAAGCCAGATCGAGGCTTAAGAACATGAATGTTATGACCTGATTGATGGGAAGGCTGATATGATGACACTTAGCTCATTTTGTAATATGTGTTAAGCTCAACAAGGCAACAAAAGTTAGGTAGGACAAACCATGAAGCACGAAGGTCAAATGATAGACTTAATAATATGCATGTGAACAATTAAATCCCGAAATCATACATCCTCGATTCCAAAAAATGAGACACCATTAAATCTGCACCTA
Organism: Picea engelmannii; assembly: GCA_009831015.1. Classification (NCBI taxonomy): domain Eukaryota; kingdom Viridiplantae; phylum Streptophyta; class Pinopsida; order Pinales; family Pinaceae; genus Picea; species Picea engelmannii. The sequence continues at coordinate 65,044 of ML792153.1, read as the reverse complement.
GTATATATATCAAAACATAACTAGATAGAAAATGTAGAAAATCTCAAAATAATGTAGACATAAAATTATTAGACCCTTGAGTGTTGGGAAAAAGCGCGATTTAGGACTACAAGTAGGGAAAAAAAGAGCTTCGAAAGGTACCCCTAAAAAAGAGGGTAACAAACATCCAACACCCTTCCCATTATATTGCCCATCTCCTTTGTAGCTTATGAAATCCTTTGTCAATTGGCTTTGGCTTAGGTAGTTGAGAGGAGTGTTATCCTCCACATCCAGGATCAATTCACACAAGTGACATGTTGAGCTCTTTATGGGTATATCTCTGTATCAACCTTGAGCCATGAACAATCTAGTTTACCTTTAGTACCATCCTAAAAATGAGAGGAGGTGTCGAGTGGGTTTCCTCGAGATGTGTGTTTCACGGAAAGGAAATAAAAAGCTTATGAAATTCTTTTGTTCTTTTGCCTACTCTCCATATTCAAATCCTCCGATTAACTGACTATGTGTGTCAATATTCCATGTTCTTTCAAGACATCTTCTAATATCCCTCTCATTTGTTTGATCCTTCTCCTCCATACACACACTCGACGCAACAAAGAACCAACAAATCTCTTACTTCATCTGTGATGTTTAATGGAAACGTTTCATTTGGGTCGCAAATGAGTACAACCCCTAAGATCTACCCCTCTACCTTCCTCACTTGTTCATGTCCTTAATTTCATGAGTTGCCTGTAAAATTGGTTTCCTTTCAAGTTTATTCTCAACGAATCCTGGATAAGTTTCTATTGTTTGATGTCCTTTAGGATTGGTGGTCGCATCATTCTACCCCATCTTTGGAATTTCCTCGATTCACCTCTCATTGTCCTCAAACTTTCTCTTATTGCATATTCATATCACCCCAATATTTTCATTGAATGCTTCCTTTTGGGGAGTAATTTGGTTGAACAGGTTGAACCCATGTTCCCAGCCAAATAGCATCAATCATGGTCTTCCCTCTCTACACCAAGGGAAGGTAAAGTAAGTGTTGAGACCTAAGTATGCACCCCTGCCCCTCCTCTCTCATTTCCCTATACCTTCATCAAAATCATTCCTCTTTTGGTTGGTTAAGTCGGTTTCCCATTACTAAATGACTCTGTTTTTTATCATTATCTTTCTTGATTGATTCTTTGCACCAATTATTTATGTTTTCTTGAAGCATAATTGCATGTCGTGGTTTGGATTCGAAATATTTGTCATCATGTTTACCATTGATTGAGCATGAAACAGGTTGACCAAGTCCTTTGTTTGCACAGGAAACATCCAAAAGAAAAACACAACAATTCAAAGCAGTGGATTTCAGACTTAGATTGTGAGCAAACAGACAGGTTAAATTTTGGACGGTAGAGATCCAACAGTCAATTAAGATCAACGACTCTTGTGCATCCGGGGTTTCAAAATCACGTGAGGTTTAACAACAAAGCACATGAAGTTTCACTCCATAACATTGTCACTTCGGGAGATTTCAATCCAGAACAAGCGCAAACCTCCGAAGTGTCGGAGCCCCGAATTGCCGAAGTGGATCCTCATTGCCATGTCACTTCGCGAGTTTGGTCATCTGGGAGATTTTGATCCAAAACAAACACAGAGCCCCGAACTGCCACATCACTCTCGGAGATCGATCATTCAGGAGATATTCATATTCTATAGTCAAAAGTTCTCGAACGCCGAAGTGCCGAAGCGCCGTAGCCCCTTTCTCATAAGTTCTTCTTCAACTGACGTGTCATATGCCACCTGTCGGTTGATTCCAAATGACACATGACACTCATTTCAGACATTTTGGTTACGTCATCCGCGTTATTTTCAGGTGACACATGTCACTCTCTTTTTATGACATGTCAGGGATTTGACAATAGGCTGCCATGTCACCCCTGAGGATTGTCACTCTGGGAGATTTCAATCTAGAACAAGTGCAACCCTCCGAAGTGTTGGAGCCCCGAATTGCCGAAGTGGATCCTCACTGCCACGTCACTTCGTGAGTTTGGTCATCCGAGAGATTTTGATCCAAAACAAACACAGAGCCCCGGAGCTCCGAACTGCCATGTCACTCCGAGAGATCGGTCATTCGGGAGATATTCATATTCTACAGTCAAAAGCTCCCGAACGCCGAAGTGCCGAAGCGCCAGAGCCCCTTTCTCATAAGTTCTTCTTCAGCTGACGTGTCATATGCCACCTGTCAGTTGATTCCAGATGACATGTGGCACTCATTTCAGGCACCTTTGGTTACGTCATCTGTACTATTTCAGTTGACACGTGTTAGTCTCCTTTTATGACACGTCACTGACTATGACATCATGCGGCCACGTCACTCCGAGAGATCGCCCTCCGGGAGATTCTCAAACTCTACAGTGAAAAGCTCCTCGAACACCGAAGAGCCAGAGTCCCGAAATCCTGAAATGTTTAATGACAAGATATATTAATCTCGAGTTAATTAGCAATAAGTGATGGTTAATGACTTCGCAAGTTCAGTCATTCGGGAGATGTGTATACTCTGCATTCAAAAGCTCTCGAACGTTGAATTTCCGAAGTGGCTTATCCTCATTAATTGCATGTTTTAAAGTTTTTAAATGATGCCAAATGAAGGGAACACCGAGCCAGTCTACGACATCATATTGCTCGTTTGGCAGCAACTCGACGATAGTCGACATGTACAGAACTGAAGCTTCAGATCCGGACCTTGCAACACCACAACCAAGAATTGGAGAAACTATACTCCAGACTACATAAGGAATATCAAAGACTCCAGAAGAAGCACTAGAAGACTTGCTGCTTTCTAAAGGATATAATTTGAAGAAGCTGGCAACACACCCAGTTATCTCCCAGTGGCCTCCAGTAGCGCACATGTACACCTGTACTCGACTCAGAATCTAGTTCTATCAGTCCTATTTAGTTCTGTCAAAGATTCAGTTCGATTCAACATATACATCAGTTTGGTTTATGATTAGTAGCAATTTTAGTTATTTAAGTTCAAGACTATTTTAGATTAAAGCATCATAAGTGGTCATTTGTGTGTGATATGAACCACTTCTCTTTGATTAAGTCAAGCTCAAAGTATACCTTAATATACTCCAACAATGTTTTTAGCTAAGTTAATAAGTTGTTTTACAACTGGTAGTGTAGAGTTAAGCCTCAGTCTAAGATGGACGAGAGCCTCTGCAACTCTGATAAATATGCAGTTTTTGTTTGTTTTGAGGGTTCGATTTTTGGGAAAAGAAGATCAATACATCAACTGGTTGAACCTGTTCTATGCATGGATTAAAGCTTTCTACCTGGTGAATATACTTTTGATGACAATGCTTTTGTCCAAATCTTCATGTTTTTTTTTTTTTTTTTTTTNCTTATCTTGAATGCAATTTTTGATCTATGCGAAGTACATTTCATTTCCTTCAGCTATTGTATAACTTATCTTTACTAATATGCAACCTGTAAAATAACTAATGCTTTGGTGAAGATTTGTTTTTATTGCAACGTGTGGGAGCAATTGTGTTTTTGATACACGTTTAATGTATTTAAATGATATTTTAAGTATTAAACTTCTTGCAGCAGATTATTCATTGAGTGGTTTGTTGTTTCCCTTTGTTTTTATCTCTATCATTTCACTTGTTTGTCATTTGTGTGCCACCAACCAAGGAGGACCCTCATCCATATCATTTTGCCAACCCCACCATGCTCTTGTGTTTATAAAACCAACCCTCTACTGACCAACAAAATAAAAAACCAGCCATTCTAAACTTGAGGTGGCCTAGCTCTGCTTTTTAACAATCAGATGCAAACTTTAGGACCAACAATAAGTTTGAGTTAAGCGAGTACCTTACCACAACACATACCTCATCCAATGACTTCCTATACTGAGTAGGACTTATTCAATTGAATCGTCAAGCCCCTCCTCTTGCTTCCCCTTTCACCCTGTCTAATCGTAAAGCTTAACCCCATCCATCCTTCCATTTATGCTCAATAATTTATCTATATATCTAAAACTTATTACAATTCCCAAAGAAAATACCATTATCATCCTTAATCACTCTTATACACACCTTTTATCAAGAGTCGTTTCTTCCCACAAACATGGCAACAATGATGAGACAATGATTTATGAACTATTGCATGCACTAAAAGCTAAGTCCATCATAGAACTAACAACACTTCGGAGTGCTGGTTGTACTTTGTGTGTGTTTGGAATGTGAGTGATACCTTCTTAGATTCCAGTTGAGAAGGCCCCTCCTTTAAGCATCATAATGTGACCCCACACTTGATACAAATGGCTCCTTATGAAAGGGAAAAAGAAACACAGTCATTAAACTGATTAATATACCAAATGTAAACTTTATTTTGTGCTTTTATTTTCGCTCGAAGATGATGAAGTTCCAGATGCAAATCCGAAAAGCTTAATACAGATCCAGTGATCAGATCTTCAAAATTGGTGTCTGCACATCTTCAGTTCGAAGGTCTCAAAGCTCATTTTCTTCTATCGTGGATCCTTTCAAGGTATGGCATCATAAACCACTTCTGAGAAATGCATTTGGCAAGGATGCTCTAATATACCGCCCATAATCGGTAGGAATCTGCGAGAAAAACCACGGAATTTTAACGACCCCTAACCCCACAACAAATTTATTTGATTTCTTTTTCGGTACAGAAATTAATGGACTGCACAGAATATCAAGCCATCTATTGTTTATGTGGTTTTTTCCCACTTTTATTTTAAATTGTTTTAAATATAGTCGGCTGGGCTGTGGTCAAGCGGTAGCCCAAGTTTGATTTTTTGAGCAGTCGTGCTTGGCAGTCCCCAATTATTTAAATGATACGCCCAGGAGTTTCGTACCCGGTCTGGCCCAAAATTTGGGTAGTGGAAAATCAGAAGGGATCTAATAAATTTGCTTCAAAGGTTGACTTCTTAGCAAATTATGAACAGAACTTAAATTACTCGTCTAAGGGGGCTTGGTTGGTTGGTAGAGGGGTGGCAATATTCGTCCAACAAGGTTCAAATTCCCAATGTTCATCCCTTGTGGCTGGTGCACCTGCGCAAGTAGGCCGTTTATTATGGATAGGGTTAAGTGCAAGTCCTTGGTGACCACTTCGGTAGAATAAATACTCCAGTCCATCCACATCCATAACTTCTTAGCTGAAAAAGCTTGAGCAGTTGAATATAGTTAATATTGTAAGTTAGCTTAATTTTATTAAATATATTTTCAGATTGAGAAGGTGCATGCTTGCCGCATTGTAATATAAAAAGTATCTGTTAAAAAAATACACTTATCAATCACTTGACCTATTGGAGAGCCTCAGCGATTGAATGTATTCTCGGTAACAAATGTTATATATCTTCAGTTGAAAGAGGGAAAACTTCTTGACTAGAATCAAGGTTCTCAATATTTTCACTGCTTGCAGTTATTCACAATGACGTGATTTTGGAAGCAATTCCTGGTCCATTCAAATAAATTCCTATGATTTTAGAAGAAAGGGAGCTGGACATTCTTGTATTAGACTTCAACAGATGTTTTCTACTATACCACCTGTAAGACAGAGAATGCTATGGTCTCATTTTCAACATCTCAAGTTAACTCCATTCTTTGCATTAGATGTGCTATATGTCTTTAAGGTCTTTTTTAGATTGTAGGGAGACATCATTGGGATATAGGTTATTGTGAGCCGTATCATGTTGACATTCCATAAAGTCATTGATGCCGGCAGTAATCTAGGGTTTCATATCTTATGTTGTTGTGCCGAGAGAAGCGACGTTTTGTGTCTTTGTGTAACGCCCATACTGACATAAAAAACTGAATATATATATATATATATTTGCACCTCATATTTTTTGATCCTTTGGATCTATGGTAGTAGATAAAGGTAACTCTTGCCTGGGAATCTGGATTGACACTGCAAAGAGAACCTAGGTTAGCATTGGTGCAAATCAAGGTCCAGTAATATTTGCTATGTCATTTAATGCTGATCCTACCAGAATTCTCCTAGCCTTCATCTGAATCATTTTGGTCTTGGAATTGTTACTTGTGAGACTCCATTATTTACCAGTGGGCAGATTGTTCTAAACATTTTCTATATTCTTTCTATCTTTACCCGTTTTACTATTTCTCCTTCTGCTTTTTTCTTCCCAGTATTTATGGTGTTTATGCATTTTCTGCTTTTTTCTTCCTAGCATGTATGGTGTTTATGCATTTTCACAATTTGTGTTCATCTGCTAAGCATGCAATTCGAGTTAAAAATAGTTGTATACGTATTATCGGAATTCAGGTTTAGGGGAGAATCCGTCATTACTAGTTTGGGGATGGAAAATTTATATTCTAAATGGTTGTGGAGATCTATAGTTTTAATTGTGGTCTGGGAAATCCAAGAGCATGCCTGTAGAATTGTAGCACAAGTCATATTGTAAATTAATTCTATATGAGTTGTCCTTTTTTGGTATTATTCATTACTCTTAGGTTCTAACATTTCTCAAACTTTATATAATGGCACGGGAACACCATGGAAGATTGCCAGTTATTTTCCTGGAATAATCTCATTTTCTTGATATAATCGCAATAATTTTTCTGCACCTATTTTGAAGGTTGTGATAATTTTTGTGGAGACATTCGTTTACAACTTTGATATTACTTGAGGCCCTTTCACCAGAAGTTTAATCTGTACAAGGCTGGAGGAAGACTGAAAACAAGGGAAGTACAAAAACACATGGAAGAAGGCTCCACTGAGGAAAACAAGGAGAGAGAAATAGAACAAAATAAATTATATGAAGAGGTTATTTTAAGACTATTCAAAAAATACTGAAAAACATGAGGCGATGAAATAGAGAGATCTACTTGATGATGGCAGAATTAGTCCTTGTGTGCATAGATGTTGTGTACTTTAAAAGTTTTGTTCTAAAGTATGACCATGATAGTCAAAGTTGAACAAAGTTCAAACATCCAACTATTAAGCATAAGAAGAACAAGCTCAAGTGCATTGTTGGGAGAATATGTTATGAACCCGAATAGTGTGAACTAGTGTTTCCAGGGCATGCGAGCGTTGCTTCTCGAAAAAATCTTGAGATTGAAGTGTCCCCTAGAGCATTACATACACAGACACACATTTTGACAAATGCTTCTCATATCACAATGTAGCAGGCATGTACCTCCACAGTTTGGGAATATATTCAATGAAGTTATGCCGACTTACAACTTTCGATCAAGCTCCTTTGGCTAAGAAGCCATCATAGGTGAGTATCTATTCCACCAAAATCACGTTACGGGGAGTGTTCTACAAACACACAATTTTTTTGAGAGGAGCGTCTTGTATTAGAATGTGGTAGGCGTGTACTTCCTCAATTTGGGAACATATTCAATGAAGCTAGGTTGACTTACAACTTTTAGTGAGAAGCCACGAGTGGCTATCTATTCCGCGAAAGTAGCCCGCGACTTGCATTTGGCGCCAAGTGCATGAAATGACCCACTTACAAGGGTGTGTTGGATGTCCTTGGGAAATTTGAACCTTGGTGGGGTTAATATCACCACACTCGCTTTACCAACTAACCAAACCCTTCGTTGACTATATATATATGTATACCGCACAGTAATGGGTAAAATTTATTTAAGAAGGCTATGGCTAAACCGTATAGCATAGAGATATAAAAAATAGATGTTTTTGAGCAACCATAGTTTGAAAACCACAGATAGGTGTAGACCTTCCAAAAAAATACTTTGAAGACCTATCTAGTTACTCCTACTAAAATTTTTATAGGTATACTAGTTCATAAATTGACCTAATAACAAAAATATTTGACAAAACATACTGAGAATTAGAAACCTATAAGATTAATGATCATTTCGGGCTTCAATGGCTGAGTCCATTTGGGTTGGCAAGTCTTCATTGTCTATGGTCGCTGGCAGCTGCAATAGAGTCCATATAGGTAGCATTTGTTAGCTTTGCGGTAGTGATGACTAGGGCCACAAACAATGCCTTTGAAATTCCACGTGAGGTAGAGTCAAAAGAGTTGTCAACATGTCTCTCTGGTCGAGTGGGGGAGAAAGCTGGGCTTTCACGGGTGGTTTGAATGAGCCATACCGTGGCCGACCAAGGCTTGTAAAGATGCCAAGGTAAAGGCCATTTCCAGTTACTTCCCTTTGAAAATAGTCATGGAGGCATGAGATTCAACTTCCTAATCCCTCAAAATAAGTAGTTGGTGGTTCCTTGTTGTTGGAGCAAATTGGTTATTGACTCGGTTGTTCTCCAAATTCTTCCCCTCAAAACCATCTTTCCACCTTGCTTATTAGATTGCCGAATAGGTTAGATTTCCTTGAGTTGCGACTACATCCCTCTCACATTGGTGGAACCCCTTTTGTATCCCTTTGAGCTTGCAAAGGATGCAACAACAATTATAACAACAACAATGCTCAATGGCACTTCCCAAAATCCAAGACAATTAGACCAGTGGGCACTAGGAACTTGGGAAGAATTGGAAGCACTCGGAGTGTTTGAATGGTAGGACTGGAAATAATTCCATCTAGGTTGACCTCCTAGATTAATATCCCTCTTGTTGAGGTTGTCTTCGATATTAGATAGGTCCAACTTTAATTTAGGGACAGATCGGTGAATCCCACACGCAGGAGCCATGGCTGTTGAAGTATACTTATTTAGAACGGGATCCAAGTAAATATGGAAATGGAGAGGGGGGAGTTGGGGCCATTTAAAACTCCTCCTCCACATCATCTCCATGACATGATATATGTAATTTGAGGGAATTGCCATTCTTAAATCACGACTCTTCATGGGAGGGGGCACATGAAGTTGGAATCTCTCACTCCCCTCCTTTACTCATAAATCTCCTTCTTGCATTTGGGCTCCTTGATTTGCTTGGCGTTCCACTTAGACATCTAGGATTCACAATGTCTGGAAGTAGAAAAGTTGGTCCGAATCAAGGCCCATAGATGTGGCTCATTGGCATAATTTGGCATTTTAGATTAGCAAGAGGCTTTTGAGAGAGGAAGTTATGAGTGATTACCATTGAGTCTATAATCATAGTCACCTTTCAAACCCCCTTGTTTTGGCAAACATTGAATCCTTGAAGGATTGCAAGCTCTTCTGCTTCATTGTTAGTGGCTATTCCCAGTCTCCATGCAAACTCCAAGACTTCTTATCCATTGGGATCATAGACAACATCCCCCGCACCTATCATCCTTATGTTACCCTTCGAAACTCCATCAAAGAATAGTATGTGCTACTTTATTTTGATCCTCCAATTGTTAAATTTTGTTACCTACAGCCTAATTTGCTAGTTTTCATCCTTTTGTGTTTGCTTAATCATAGTCAAGGTTTTGGCTGGAGACCTTAAGAGAAGCAAGCGGAGCCAAGTTTGCTCATGGGTTTTGTGAGTTGAGGATTGAGCGACACAGTTTCATTGGAGAAGATTGTCTTATCCACAAGTGACCTTGCGCAGTTTGCTATTTTCTTGAAGGAGGGGGTTTCTTTTTAGAATAGGGTGTGATTCCCGGCTATCCATATTTTCCAAGAGATGTATTTTGGTAGGGCCATCCATTCTCTTTCCATCAACATTTTGTTGGTTAGGTTCCTATCATAATATTTTTTCCAAGAGAGGATCATTTGCCTCCAATCCTTAGGGATGTCCACCTATCTTCCGAGATCCATGAGAGCATAATTCTAAACATGTTGTGTGAAGGTGCATTCTAAAAATAGATGGATAGTTGTTTGTTCAGCTGATTGACATAAAACACATCTTGTGGGGACTTTGATGCCCTGCTTTTGAAGATTATCTATTGTCAAGATCTTGTTCTGCACCATGAGCCAACAAAAGAATCTAATCTTTGGATAGGCAATCGCTACCCATAACTTTTTCTAAAAGGTCAATTTGGGAGGGAGGCTTTGACTTGCAAGGATAAATTCATAGCCTTTCTTGAAAGTGTAGGATTCCCCATTTGGGTCCTAGCCTCTCGAGTCATTGGTGATCTGATTAGTCGGGTTTGCTCCTTGAAGTAGGCTACAGAAGATAGATAGGTGTTCTTTGAGATCATTAGGAGGTTGCAGACTATAAATACATATGGAAAAAAACGTGCAAAATGCCAAATCAATTACCAAGAATCCCATAGCATAGTTTTGAGTGTCACTTCTAGATATATATTACATTATTAAGGAGTTAGAAAAGTTATCCGTAGTAAATTAGAGCATCCACCATTTAGTAAACATATAACATCAACTATCTAGCAGTACAAACTTACAAAGTTATAAACTAGATAACATAAACTAGAATATGAAATGAAATAGGCCATCACGACCAAAGAGTTATAACATGCACAGAATAATGTTTACGGAATAGGCCATATGCCTAATTTAAATAGATATTAGAAATTGATTCACTAAATTGAGCTAAAACCTGACAACTAAAGACATGAAAAAAGTAAAACAATTCTACTATCTACTTTTGTGTCCTCTTGCCATGAGCAATTTCTGTGCTAATTTCTCTTGATCGAGGACCACCATGAGCTGCATGACCCCCACATTGCTGTGGAGGTTGTGAAGCTGGAATTGTTGGAGTGCTGCGGACAATGTAGATGGGGGTGGCATCTGAACATGGTCAATCTCCTGACCCTTAGCAATAAGATCAGTCTCCAAGTCCTCCTTCCTCCAAAATGATCTTCTCTGGATTGTTGTCCCAATTCTTAAATGTTTCATTCATTGTTGAAAGAGACCAGAATAAGAGCGTTCCTTCCCAAAAAAATCCCAAGAGTGTTCTGTACACATACATCAAAATTTACTATATATTAATATATATGAGAATGCATATATATTAAAAAAACTTGTATAATGCAAATTTAGTTGTATAAAATATGTAAACACAGATTTGAGCTTGTAGACAGATACTACATTGTCAAGAAGTTTTAACTGTCATCCATAGCAGATATGTCAATGGGAGCTTGTTGGGTTGGTGAATGCGGGGTGTTGTTATTGCCCCCACCAGGGTTGCATTCCCCCAAGTGACATGTTCGCTCCACGTGGGTTGGCGCGCTCCCGCAAGGCAGCTGCTTGATTAGTGGAAGTGGTCATGGCCGTTAAGTTGGGCTGGGAGGTCACATGCCATTAAGTGCAAGATGATGTCCCACCTCTTGATAAGTGGTGAATGCTCAACAATCAAAGTACAAAGGAAACTTTCAATGCCTTCCATCCATATTAGATAGATTAGAGCACCAACCATTTAGTACATATATAACATTAACCATCTAGAAGTTACAAACTTACAAAGTTATAAACTAGATAACAAGAAGTAGAATATGAAATGAAATAGGCCATCTTGACCAAAGAGTTATAACATTATAGAGTATTGTTTACTAAATAGGCCATGTTCCTAATTTACAAAATAGATATTAGAAATTGAAACACTACGTTGAGCTAAAGTCTATGACAGGTAAAGAAATGAAAAAAGTGAAACAATTTTACTATCTACTTTTGTGGCGTCTAACCACAAGCAATTTCTGCTCAATCGAGGACCACCATGACTTGTATGTCCCTCATGTGGCTATGGAGTTTGTTTAGTTGGGACCTTTGGGGTGTTGCTAACAATGGCAGAGTATGGGGGTGGCATCTGAACACAATCAACAACCTCAACCTTAGCAATAAGATTGGCCTCCAAGTCTTGCCAAACCAGTGCACCATTCTCCAAATAGGCCTCCTCTGTCCCAATTCTTAAATGTTTTATTATTCTTCATCTCCACGTAAAAACGGGACAACAACCTAAAGTTATAGTGCACATATACTAAGCTATCTGACCGGTCTACATTCAATGTGTTTCTCTTCACACCATGGATGAAGTCATAGGTGCTCCAACACCTCTCTGCAGAAGAAGTGTTAACAACTTGTGAAAGCACCTTCTTTGTGAAATGCTGTTGCTGTCGGCAAGCATTGCCATACAAGTTCCACCAAGTGATAGAAGTCATCCTATCTCGATATTTAACTGCATGTTTAAAACCAAATGGTCCCTTCTCATTGATGTACATGCTCAATTGTTGTAGTATGAGATCACACTTAGCCTCATCGGATCATTTCCTCAAATGCAGTCATGTTTTCATTGTGAACCTCTATATCCATGTTTGGTCTTCGCTTCACCTCACCACTACTATTTAGAATAATATTTTCCAGCCATGTTGTAGAATAATATTTTGGTGTAAAGACACATACTAAGGCATGGAGTGGAATATTTAGCTTATCCCTCTGTTCATCCACCTTCTCATGAATAGCATCATACGACAACAGTCACATCTCTAGACTCAACAGCGTCTTTAATCTGGCCAGCATGGTGTCCATTTTCTCATCCACCTCCCTAATGATTCTCTGTTCTGAATTGCAAACTGCATATTCTTAATGGGCCAGATGAGCTGTTGAACATACTTACCCTGTGACCAAAAGTGACTATCCAAAATGGTTTCCCACACAGTGCACCTCACAAGCCTGCAGCCTCAACTATCTCATGACTCACTCAGCACCATATTAGCCAATCCCTGTCTTACCTTCAAAAGGCGCCTGAAGTTGAGGTAATAACGATAAAATCTAGTCTTTGCAAGATTAAGTAGCTGCAACTTAGAGTGAGTGCGATAAATGTATTGGACAAAACTATGATTTGTGATGAATTTAATGCCAGCCTTACCTCTCTTTTACGAGGTATTCATCCATTCACATTTTTAATGCTTAACAATATCCTGTGTCAAAAGGTTTAGTGTGTGCACCAAACACACAGAGCAAAGAATGTGAGGATATACCTGCTTAATAATTGCTCCTGCTGCCTTACAATTAGGTGCATTATCAGTTATCACTTGAACGACATTAAATGACCAAACATCTGAAATGGTTTTCAATAAGATGTCTGCAATATTAGTAGTGGTCTTGTCCACTGTCGATTAGTCATGGGCTGCAAGGAAGACCATATTACTGGCTGACACTCCAAGAGCATTCATAACTGGCATATTTTTGACATTTGTCTGGCCATCAGATACAATGGATACCGCATGTTTAGCCCAAGAGTTTGTAAACCATGCTAGAGTCCTCTGGATTTTGGAATTTTCTCTATTTAGTGACATGGTTTGGAGTCTGGACTTTCTCATACCCATGGTTCCTGTTTCCTTTAGGGGCATTAAGGGGGAGTGAAGAACATTGATTTGTATACCACATGCAAAGAGAAACCTCACCACATTTGCATCCACCTTGTCTGGACTACCAACATCAAGGAAATCTGCTCTAATGATTCACTGCTATCAACTGCCCTTTTATGCTTGGACAAAAAGAAATTGCCTACAAATGGTTGTTGAATGAATGCGCACTGAAAGGGGTAAATTAATCATCTGCATTTTGATCGAGCCCATGCCACTCTCAGAGAGGAAACCTAGTTCATACTCAAGGTCCTAAATAAGCAGACAAAAAATAGTATGGATTTTGAAAGAGTAATCTACATGTTTGAGGCTGTTAAGTTTTGAGCTTGATTTAATACTGTAAGTACTTCTTTAAAATTTGGATTGTACTTAGAACTTAGCTTGACATCATTCATAAATTAGAACAGCAATAACCATACGAAATTACCAGCATGCAAGATCACAACACATGTACCCTGGGGAAACCCTATACAGGGAGAACAAACCCAGCAAACAATCTCCTTTTATTGCATTAATAATGTATGACCACTTACAAATTTTCCACCATGAAATTCTGCTCTTAAAGAGCTTGCCAAGTTGATTCCGACCTGACTGTGTAACTAAGAGACCTTCCTGATTTATAATCACCTGTTACAGACCAGCACTGAAGATGTATCTTTGCTGATATATGTTGCCTCTTCTGGACTGTTATGCTGTCTCTTTATGGTCTGTTATTGCTGCCTCTTATTGACTGATACAGCTGCCTCTTATAGACTGATATACCTTTCTGTTATGCGCCCTGGACTGGACTGATATACCTCTCTGTTATGCGCCTTCTTAAGGACTGATATACCTCTCAGCTTCCTCACCTATTCACTGCATAACCCTGTGTATAGAAAAGAGGGTCGACCTCTTGCTTATATAGGAGTGGAGAGGTAGAGAGGAGGGGGCTCGAATTAAAGGCATGAGTGCATGCTTTTACAACTGAACTTAACTCAGCAACCAGATTTAGAACTGAACATTAACTCAGCAACCAGATTTAGAACTGAACTTTAACACTTCAGTTTGGAACTCACCCTTGACATGATATGCATGTGAACTCCTTAGCATGCACACGACATGCATGCATGCAACATGCAACTAGACATGCATGCAACATTCAACTAGACATGCATGCAATGCATGCAACAAACTTGACAACTTTGACTTTTACCTAGACATGCAACTTTGACTTTTTACAACTTGACTCTTTACAAGGCAATTCAAATTTCTTCATGGTGGAAGGTGTTACACGTGCCAACACACTAGATCAATACATTACATCATTTGCAATATCAGGAAGATTGTTTGTTTCTAGCTCATAGGAATTTTATGTTCAACCTATATTTTGCTAGATGCCTTGACTTTTGCTCATGGCTCACAAGGCTTGACTAGGCTCACAGAGGTTGTACATCCCCCCTGACTTTTGCACTAGTCTATCTATGCTCACAGAGGTTTTACGTTCCCCCTGACTTTTGCACTAGACTGTCTATGCTCACAGAGGTTGTACATTCCCCCTGAATTTTGCATTAGACTTACATCTTGACTTTTGTCTTAGACTTACAAGGCTTCTACCTTTGCCTTGGCTTGACTCACAAGACCATATAACATCTCGTTCGCCCTGGCTTTTGGTTTAACTCATAGAGGTTGTATGTTCCCCCTGGCTTTTGTCCATACCTCACAAGACTGGTTGATTCTCCAAATCTCCCTCGCTAGCCTCAAGGTGGCCCATATGGCTTCTCATTGGAGAATGACTGTCGATGCTGCCAAATTTAACACTCCCTCTCAATGAGGGAGTCATTCTTAGCCACACCAAGCTTGCCTCTCAACTGCACAAACTATCTTAGTGGCAATGGCTTGGTCAGGATA
This sequence comes from Picea engelmannii, assembly GCA_009831015.1. NCBI lineage: Eukaryota > Viridiplantae > Streptophyta > Pinopsida > Pinales > Pinaceae > Picea > Picea engelmannii. The sequence goes on along the minus strand of ML792153.1, from coordinate 49,985 downwards.
TCGGCTACCTGCTTGCTCTTGGCTATGTACTGTAGCTTTACAGTTTTTCTCTGGACCAAGTCTCGAATGTAGTGGTACTTCATGTCAATATATTTTGACTTGTCGTGAAATACCGGGTTCTTTGTCAGTTTTATGCAACTTTGATTATCACAGTGAACCACCGTCATCTCGAGCTTGTCACCAAACAACCCATAAACCAATTTTCTGAGCCATACTGCTTCCTTGCTAGCATCACTTGCTGCAATGTACTCAACCTCTGCTGTACTTTGTGCAATGGAACCCTATTTCCTGCTTGACTAAGATATCATAGTGGATCCTAAACTGAAGCAGTATCTGGAAGTACTTTTTCGGTCCACTAGGCTTCTTGCCTAGTCAACATCTGCATACCCATGCAGAAATAGACCACCACTGGATGTATATCTCAGACCATAGGTAATGGTCCCTCTGAGATATCTCAAGATGTGCTTTGCTGCCACCCAGTGTCTATGTCTCGGTTCAACCATGAACTGACTCATTGCAATCACTGCATAGCATATATCTGCCTTGGTGTGGATCATGTACATCAATGATCCAATCCGCTGCCTATACATGGTGGGATCCACCAATTCTGAACTTGTATCAAAATCATGCAGCTTCCTCAGGTTGGTAACCATCAGAGTAGACATAGATTTGCAATCCATCATACCAAACCTCTTTAATACATCCACTGTGTATTTTCCTTGTGCCATAAATATCTCGCCCTGTCTTTGCCACACTTCCAATCCTAGGAAGTAATGCATCAAGCCTAAGTCTTTCATCTCAAATTTTGAGATTAGCTCCCTCTTACACTAGGCTATTAGCCCTTCATCTCCTGTTAGAAAGAGATCATCAACATACAGGATTAGTATAACAGGTTGGTTCCCTCTTACCTTGAAGTATAGGTTTGCATCAACATCACTTTTCTGAAAGCCCAAGCTTTTAAGAAATCCATCAATCCTGTCATACCAAACTTTGGGAGCCTGCTTAAGACCACACATGGCCTTCCTTAGCTTGCATACATGACTGTCTTTGTTATGCAGTACAAAACCATTTGGTTGTTCCACAAAGACCTCTTGTTCAATCTTTCCATTCAAGAATGTTGTTTTTACATCCATTTGATGTAGCTTCCAACCAAGAACTGAAGCTAATGCAATAATAGCTGGAATGGAGGTATACCTGGCTACATGGGCAAAAGTATCGTCGTAGTCAATTCTTTCTTTCTGAGTGAAGCCTCTGGCCACAAATCGTGCCTTGAACTTTTCCATACTCCCATCGACTGCATGTTTGATCTTATAGATCCATTTGGAAGAGACCACTGTTTGTTCTTTGGCCTTGGCACAATGTCCCAGACATTTTTCTTTAGAATAGACTCGTATTCCTCAAGCATGGCATCCTTCCATACTTGTAATTTATTTGCTTTTTCAAATGAAGAAGGTTCAACATCACTGATTCTGCTCATCAATGCAACATAGCCTCCAAATCTGTGAGGCCTCTTACTTTCCCTAAAAGTTCCTTTGGGAGCAACTATCTTTTCTACTTCCTGCACTGTTTCTGTAAGCCATCTTGACTTCCTTTTGGCTGGAGGTTCTTCAAGAGTTCTTTCTAACTCTTCAGCAGGTTCTAGGGGCTCATCACTCGACCCTTCACGAGGTTCCTCCCTTTGATCATCTGACTCTTCATTTTCAGAAGAGGGTGAAGCTGGATGAACTGCTTCTGATTCCTGCTGAAGCTCTTTGGATTTCTTGAATGCGGTTTCCTCATGGAACGTCACATCCCTGCTTACCTCTATCTGCCTCTGACCTGGTACATATATCTTGTAAGCCTTGGAGTTCTCACTGTATCCCACAAAAAACCCTTTTTGTCCGAGGGTTCCATCTTTGTCTTCTTTTCCTTAGGGACATGAATATACACTGGACATCCAAATATTCTTAGATGCCCTACTTCAGGTTTGATCCCTGAGAAGACCTCTTCAGGAGTCTTGTCCTTCAAGATAGCTTGTGGACACCCGTTCTGAATATACACGATAGTGGAGGTAGCTTCTGGTCAAACATCATGGCTTTCGCCGCCTCACAAATTGTCTTGTTTTTCCTCTCAACAACTCCATTTGGCTGAGGGTTATATGGAACGATCAACTCTCTTGATTCCTGCTTCCTTGCAGAAATCCTCAAACTGGAGAGATTAAAACTCTCCTCCATTGTCTGTTCTAAGGGTTCTGATGTGTTTCCCTGTCTGCTTTTCAATAAAGGCTTTATACTCTTTGAATTTATCAAATGTGTCACTTTTAGCTTTAAGGAAATAGATCCAACATTTTCTTGAGTAATCATCAATAAAAATGACATAATACAAACAACCAATGAGTGAGGGAGATGACATGGGACCACATAAATCAGAATGAACCAGATCTAAGATGCCCTGAGCTCTGCTGTCACTACTAGGAAATGCTTTCTGTATATTTTTACCTAGCATGCATCCTTTACAAATTTCATTTTTACTAAGATAAATAGAGGGCATGCCACATACCATGTTCTGCAGATCTGGAAGTGCTTTGTAATGAAGATGTCCAAGTCTTCTATGCCACAACTTGCTGGAGCTAGTCGCATCATGAGCCAATGCCTGAACTGACTGTCTTGTCACGACGTACAGTCCTACTCGACGAGTCCTAATGGGTTTTGCTGTACTCAAGTGGTTACCTTTAGCCCACAGTAGTGCCTTCCTGTCCTTGAAGATCACCCAATATCCCTTGTCCTCAAGGGTTGCAACTGATAGTAGATTCTTCCTGAGCCCTGGAACATATAATACTTCATCAACATGAAGCCTAGCCCCAGATTCC
>ML792153.1:0-22643 GCA_009831015.1 Picea engelmannii | reverse complement strand
TATGACTATTTTTGAGTAAGTGACTAATAGTAGCAAATTTGCAGTCTCTTTTCCTCGACTAACTTTTAGTTGTATCTCACTTAGTCATTAATTGGTTGACTTGATTAATCACCTTGTAATATATTTAATTGTTTATTTAGTCATTGATTGCCGCCATTTTTTTTATCCAGATGGATGTCGGTGGCCTCCCACCTATTCCAACTGGCTCATTTTGGCAGTTTTCTAGTTTGATAGTTTTTTCCTAGTTTTCGGGTCCCTGACTTCCGGGGTCGTTTTGAGGCCCTAAATAGCGTTTTTAGGGCTTGCAATAGTCAAACTACATCTAGAGTTGGAGTCTGAAGGCAACATGTGTAGTCCTCGGATAAAGCTTTCCAATGGGCTATCATGCACCTAAAACAAAGATCGTATGCAAAAGTTATGACCCCGGGAAGTTGATGTACTAACTTACCCCAACGAGGCCCACATGACTTTTGGCGCTTCATCTGCTAGGGTTAGCTTTTTGGATGTCTAGGGTTTTGGCATTCCTGTTTATTGTAAAAAGGCTTGGAGAGCCTCATTGTAACCATCTTCTTGCGAATGAGCACAACCGTCACATCTCTTCTCAAAGATAAGCTGCCACCATTCTAGCAAGTTTGTTTTCCATTGCATTTTACAGTTTCAACACATTTTCTTATTGAATAGAAACCAATTTTACTGTATCTTTGTTATTATTCTGTCTCTGTGTTAATAATAATAATAATTTGTATTCATTTTCATTCTGCTCATAAAATCCAGATCAGTGGTATTAGAGCGGTCTGCTCCTTGTTGTTCTTAATGCATGTCCCTGACAAGGTCAAGGTACAAAGAATTAGGTCTCGAGCTTATTTCTCTTGAGAACAAAACCTCTCGCATGCCTAAGCAACCTCTCATGGCGAGAGAAAATAAAGACGGTGGGACAGGAGATCCTTTCAAAATGTTGCTCGAGGAAGTCCTCACGTAACAAAGGAACGAAATGATGGATAGTTTTGCGCAAATCCTTCGGCGACTACGAACAGGCGACGCATCTTCCTCGAACGGAGGTGTCACCCCCTTCAAGGTACAAATCAACTTTGATATTCCCATATTTGAAGGTCATATAGATGCATATGCTTTAGACAAATGGTTAAATCTGCTATAAGGGTATTTTTCTGTCCATAACTTTTCAAACAGAGAAAAGATTATGTTTACGCTCCTCAAAGTCGTCCCCCATGTCAAAAATTGGTGGGATAATTTATGTGAGCAAAAGGAAACAGAGAAACCCTCATTATTTACAGTCACGGTCACCTAGGATTCCTTCAGGGACGCTATCAAGGAACAATACTACCTTGTTAGAAGTTACGACGACGTGTATACAAAATGGACCACAATGCAGCAGGAAAGAGACCAAGTAGTGCCAAAGTTCACAAATATCTTCCATACCTTGCACACCAAGCTGGGTATCAAATATTCTTAGTGACATCTGGTGCTCAAGTATCGTGGTGGTCTGCATAGATACATCTAGGACGAAATGGAGTTTTTGGACATCTCGTCCTTGGGCGCAGCCTATCTATATGTCGTCAAAATCGAGCAAAATATTAAACAAAAGACACGACAATTTGGGCCTGGGAACCCCTCACATCAGAAGCAAGTAAAGGGAAGCCTGAACCCGTAGAACAAAGGACAGAGAAAAGACAGACAACCTCGGGATAACCAGTCTCGATCGCAAGCAAAGAAGGACACCAGAAAGAGAAAGAAGGATATCGGGAAGTGGTGCAACTTCTAGAAGAGCCCCTGACATAACACTATTGATTGTCGCTCCAATAAATTGTTGGTGGTTGAGGTGAAAGCCTTTGAATCAGATGTGGGTTCCAACTTCAAGTCAGAACCAGAAAGGGGGAGATGGATCATTGATGTGGAACCCAGTGCCACTATTTCTACCACCAAGGTCCAACTCAGTGAACCAAACGAGCCAGAAGAAGGCGAGCACCTCTTTCATTAACATATGTGGGTAAAAGGCACTTCATTGCACTTTATCATTGACAGCGGTAGCCAGAAGAACCTCATCTCCGAAGAGGTCGTCAAGCAGATAGACCTGCCGACAATGCCGCACCCGCAACCCTACACCATTAGATGGCTCCGCCAAGGAAGTGATCTCTGCTTTAGCCAACAGTGTCACATGTTGTACGACATCAAGCCCTTCAAAGATGAGCTATTGTGTGATGTTGCTCCTCTCGAAGTTTGTAATGTTCTTTTGGGCCAACTTTATTTATGGAAATGTCATGTTGTATATGAGTCTAGGCCTCGCAGTGTTATTATTACTTTGAATAGGAAATTATACAGGATACCCAAGGCAATCCCACCTAGTGTTATTTCCTTCATCTCTGCCAAGTAATGCAGGAAGGTCATCTCTCAGACCGGGAAGTTTGTCTTCTTCGTGATTCGCTCTTAGAGTGAGCGAAAGATTGCAGCCACATCCAGGGCCTCCGCGATCAACCTCTCCATGCAGCAGAAGCAAGTGGACAAGGTCATGGCATAATACAAAGATATCTTCTCCTCACCTATCGAGGAACCTCTGCACTGTCAGGTCAAGCATCCCATCGATCTGACCCCCAACGCATCACTGCCCAATGGGCCAGTCTATTGTCGTTCTCTGCTAGAGAATGAGGAGATCAAGTGATAGATCCAAGAACTGCTCCACAAGGGGTACATCCATCCCAGCTCATCACCTTGTGGGAGCCCAATCGTGCTGGTGGAGAAGAAAGACAAGGCCTAGTGACTCTGCATTGATTATTGGGCCCTAAATAAAATCACAGTCAGGAACCAATACTCGATTCCAAGAATCGACGATCTCCTTGATCAACTTAAGGGGGCCAAATACTTCAGTAAGATTGATATGAAGTCTGGCTACCACCAGGTCCCCATAGAAAAAAAATATGTATGGAAGACCGCCTACAAGTCAAAAGAAGGTCTTTTTGAATGGTTGGTCATGCCCTTTGGTTTGAAAAATGCTCCATCAACTTTCATGAAGATGATGGACGATATCCTGCGACCATTCACCAATAATTTTGTAGTGGTGTATTTGGATGACATCCTCATCTACAACAAGACTTGGGCAGAACACTTGCAACATATTCAGCAGGTTCTGCACACCCTGGGGCAGCACAAACTATATTCCAAATTGGAAAAATGATCCTTCGGCATGGAAAAGGTCCAGTATCTAGCCTACATCATGGATCAACATGGTGTGCATGTGGATCCAACCAAGATTTAGGTCATCCATGACTGGCCAGCCCCAACCACACTCACTGAGCTTCAGAGCTTCTTAGGCCTTGCCAATTTTTATCGCAGGTTCGTGTTGGGATTCTCCCATATTGCATGGGCCCTCATCCAAGTAACCAGGGGTGGTGGTAAGGCAAAATTTGTGCGGGGTTTGTCCCAACAACAAGCGTTAAATGATTTAAAGCAACACTTGTTCTTAGCCCCAGTACTTTTATTATCGGACCTGCAACAAACCTTTGAGATCGAGACAGATGCTTCGTACTATGTTGTGGGTGCAGTTCTCACTCAGAACGACCACCCTGTGGCCTATCATAGTGAGACACTATCAGATGTTGTCCGTAAGTACCCTACTTACGAAAAATAAATGTACTCCATTATGCAAGCCTGCCACCAATGGAGACATTACATTCTCGGGAAGGAGACAATCATCCACACGGATCATAAACCACTGCAGTTCATGCAGACACAAGGAAAATTGCAGAATGAATGCCATCAGAAGTGGTCCACATACTTGTAGCAGTTCCACCTCAACATCAAGTATAAGTATAAAACATGCAGTACCAACTAAGTCATTGATTGCCTCAGCCGACCTCCAATCGTGGTAATCACCACGGTGCTAGACTCTTGCGGCCATAAGACTTTCGAATGGACCAACCTCTATGAGATAGACCCTGACTTCGCCACCACATACCAAATGTTGGGTGCAAACTCAATGGTCGCTAATTTCCATATTTAGGATGAGATATTGTGTCGAATGGGCCATATCTGCGTTCCATCAAGTGAGCGAGTGAAGTTGATTTGGGAATCCCACTACAGTCGGGTGGTAGGACACTTCGACATCGAAAAGATAGTGGCAGTGTTGCAAAAAAATTTCTACTGGCCAAAACTTCGACAAGATGTCAGCAAGTATATCAGGTCCTGCACTGCCCGCGCTATTGCCAAACCGACCACTAAGAAACAGGGCCTGTACACCCCCCTGTCTACTCTTGATAGGCCATGGGAATCCATCTCAATGGACTACATGTCGGGCCTTCCGTCCACCAAGAGGGGAAATGACTGTGTCTTTGTGGTTGTTGATCGCTTTTCCAAGATGGCTTGGGTGCCTGCAAGAAGAGCATCGCAACAGAGGCCACTGCCAAGTTTTTCTTTGAATGAGTCTGGGTACATTTTGGAACCCCACAAACCATTGTCTCAGATTGGGACAGTCAGTTCCTCAGCACATTCTGTTCGAGCCTCTGGTCACCAAGCTCACCAAGTACACTGCCTTCCACCCCCAGACAAATGGCCAAACTGAGGTCGTCAATTAGATGATAGTGCATATCCCGCGCATGTACAATTCCAAGCACCCCCGCACATGGGATGAGAGTCTTCCCTATGTTCAACATAGCTATAACATAGCCCTACATAGCTCAATCGACCATAGCCCCTTTCAGGTCGGGTTGGGATTCCAACCATTGGGTCCAATGGATGTTGCACTACCTCTTGTGGCCACCCCGACCGATCCATCACCTACTCCAACTAAAGATGACGAAGCCTCCTGGTTCATTGAGCAGATCCAGAACATTCGTCAACAGGTTCAAGATATTTTACAGAAGTCTAATGCAAAGTACAAGCAACACCATGATCAACACCGGGTGCCACATAAGTTTCAGGTGGGAGAGAAAGTGTGGTTACACTTGCGGAAAGAACGCATTACAGGGCCCCATCGGAAGCTTCACCCACTCTATTAAACACCTTACACCATCACCAAGGCTGTGGATGACAATGATTTTGAGCTCAACATTCCCCCTTTCCTTGGCCTACACCCAATGTTCAACGTGGATCTCCTTTGGCCATACTTCCCACCATTGTTGGACACCTCAGAGATAGTAGAAAAGTTGACACCAATAGATCTCAACCCTGACTACATGCAACATGCATCCAGTGATCAGATTGTGGACACACAGGTCAAGGGCACTCGCCAACAAATGATCCAACTTTATCGAGTTGTCAAAGCAAGACAACTCCTGCACCAAGGCAAGTGGCTCATCCGAGGCCAAATTCAACAGAAATTTCCTCATCTGATGAGGGCACTCAATGCAATGGATACCATTGCTTCCTAAGGGGGTAGGATTGATCCAGATGGAAGTCGGTGGCCTCCCACCTATTCCAACTGGCTCATTTTGGCAGTTTTTTCCTAGTTTTCGGGTCACTGACTTTCGGGGTCGTTTTGAGGCCCTAAACAACATTTTTAGGGCTCACCATAGATAAACTATTCACAAAGTTAGATTCTGACAACAACATGTGTAGTCCTCATATATACCTTTCCAACGGGCTCTCGTGCGCCTAAAACATAGATCGTATGAAAAAGTTACGACCTCGAGAAGTTGATGTACTAACTTACCCCAACGGGGCCCACATGACTTTTGGTGCTTCATCTCATAGGGTTAGGTTTTTGGATGTCTAGGGTTTTGGCATTCCTATTTATTATAAAAAGGCTTGGAGAGCCTCATTGTAACCATCTTCTTGCGAATGAGCGCAGTCGTCACATCTCTTCTCAGAGATAAGCCACCACCATTCTAGCAAGCTTGTTTTCCGCTGCATTTTACAGTTTCAACACATTTTCTTATTGAATAGAAACCAATTTTATTGTATCTCTGTTATTTTTGTGTCTCTGTGTTAATAATAATAATAATCTGTATTCATTTTCGTTTTGCTCATAAAATCTGGATCAATTTTGTAGTACATTTACTCGTTTATTTGGACATTAATTGTCACCATTTTGCAATACATTTACTAGTTTAATTAGTCATTAATTTTTTGTCATCTTGTTTTAGTCATTTTTACTTGTATATTTAGTCGTGTTATAAAGCACTATGCAAATAGTATAATCTTAGTCCCTTATAACGTGACTAAAACAATAGTAGTATCTCTTGTTTAGTAGTTTCATATTCATTATATTTATTACTAATTTAGTAGTTTTATATTCATTTTATTTTTGTTCATCGTTATTATTCAATATAAATTAATATGATGTGGTAATTTAAAAAAAATGTCATACAATGTTGACGCTCATCTAATATCATGAAACAAATTATATATAAAATTATATACTTAAACAATAAATAAAGATTTCATATATTTAATTGAATCAATGGAAGTCAATTGGGTTTAGCCCGAGTGGTTTGTGTTGAGGGGTGTTTTCCCCCCACCTAGGCTCAATTCCAACAAGCGACATGTTGAGCTCTTAAATGAGCAAGCTATAGAAAAAGCCTCGGCTTTCTACAAAATTTGGTTTACCCTGAGTGCCATCCTCGAAATGAGGGGAAGTGCCTGATGGGTTTCCCTAAGCTCTATTCTGAAGTTAAATAATAATAATAATAATAATAATTTGAATCAGTGGAAAGAAATTAAATTTATATAAACATGTAAACTTGCAACATTAATTAACAATACTATAAATAAGATCAAGTACAAACATATATATTTTCACCACATAAATATTATATATAAAAAAATATGAAAAGTCAAGTACTATCATAATGCATTTGAGTTTCCAACTGAATATCCACTAATACATGATGGTCATTGATCATCTAGTTTACGACAAACAATGTCTCCATTATACTCTCAACAACATCAAGCTTTGGGACAAGTACATCAATGACTTTTCCAAATATTTCAACGGCTACTCATGACTTAAACTTCCTTCTTTAAGACCTCCCCACGATGGTAACCATAGGTCGGGGAATTTCAATAGGTGGATTCTCCTTCTCCATTGTTGTAGTCATAGCCTTGTAGGAAAGGTTGTGGACTACAAACTTGCAAAACAAGATGGTATCTATGGCTTCTTCCAAAGTGAGACTTCTTGAAAGATACTCTCTTGGAGGATCAATCTTGATAGCATGTTCTATGTCTTCTTCCAAAGTGAGAATTCTTGAAAGATACCCTCTTGGAGGATCAAAATTGATAGCATGTTCTACAAAAGATAGAAATTAATAAATTGTTAGAACGTTATGGATTATATGTTATTTTTAACCAAAAAAAAGAATGATAAAACTAACTATATACTCAATACCTCATTTACACAAAATTTGTCCAACTATTCCTAAAACAATGAACCTGTGTTTTCTAAGCTGACATTTAAAATGACATACTACCATAGTGTTTGTATCATTATCTTGTCTCATGAATTCCTATTTTGTCTTTGAGAAACATATTTCTGATGATTCATTGCAAGAATGTCTGCCATGAACTGACAAGAGAAATGGTACTTCTCATCAAACATTTTCCAGTTGATATATGAATATGCATATTTGGTCTTCTCCAAAGCATGTGTTTATTGCATTGAAGCACAAAGCAATAAAATAGAAAAACTAATTCATTTTGATTATTTTACCAGAAGACATGTGAGAAAGAAATTTCCATCCACTTGACATCTAGGAGAATGGTTCAGAGGAACATACCTGAGTGACCTCTAGTTTATTTGCAACCATATTCCCATCATTGTAGTTTCTAATAATTAGGCTTGGCTTATCTTGCAGCTTGGCAATTATTTCCTTTGATGAATCCTGAATTTTGAGATGATAATATCATAGCCAAGAAAACAAAATTAGATCACATAAACATAAAAGACACAAGACATTGCTTCTTAAGAGGAAATGTCAATGATGTGTTATTAGATGATCCACACAAATGGATACATGCATCCATAAGTACATACACACATATCAATATGAACTTGTGTATATATACAAGTTACTATATATTTAAGGTTGCTAGTGTATCCATGGGATGATTAGCATGCCTTGTAGACTTGTATGGATCATGCTACATAGGCCTTTTGGCTTTGTAGATCAACAAGTTCATATTGTGCAAGCCCACGAGATGCATGCCATGCAGATCTACTATATTTATAAATATAGTCTAACAAAAATGAATATTTTAGTGTTGAATTGTGTGTGGGGGTGCCTATATAAGTGAGAATATTACCTCTGCAAACTTTTCAAGGTAAGGCCAAACATCAAAACGAGAAACCCAATGTTGCAACACTTTTTTTTTTTTCTGTTATGAATCATACTCTCAATATATGTGAATGTTGTGTATTAAGTATTTTCTTGATTCTTTGGTTGCATTTAGTTTCGTGGGCCTCATGAATGAGCCAATCCACCTGACAACCATATAATTCAGGATCAAGTAAGGATGCACATTTATACATTTAAAAATGTAGCAAATTAGTGATTTGGAATAAGAGAATTAAAATTTAGCAGGTATTCTACTTTATAAAATAATTTTACTTTGTTACTAGAGATCTATATGCCAGGTAGGTAAGTATCTTATGATACAAAAACATGCCTTACCACAATAAATTTAGGTGTAATGTCCAATCCTTGTTGCTTAATTCTGATGAGCATTTCCTCTTCCAATGACTTGACTTGATCCAATATGTACACAACCTTTGTTTCATAACAATGTTTAAGAACATAGTTATTCTTGAACCCTAAACATTAGTTGTGGAGTATATTAAATATTTACTCTAATCAACTACTTAAAACTCAAATGGTCGTTGTAAAGGAAAATAAAGGTCTCCAATGGTAGATTGATATGTCCAATCTCTGTTGTTCAACACATATGTTTGGTGTATATAGATAGATAGAGAGAAAGGGAAAGATGAAATATGTTCATCTAAAATACAAATACAAAATGTTGCAACATTTTCCATGGTTGTAAATTGTACTGCATCTTGAAGTGAAAAAATATATATGCAAATCATAGTACCTTCCCACTAGTGTCTGGTAATCCCAAAACATCTACCTGGCCAAAGTAACCATGAGGTGATAATATTACCACACTTAATACAATGGGTATTTTTCCTAAAAAAAACTTCCAAAATAGTTGGATCATGTGCCTCCAAAATTTATAAGACTGATTGTATCATATTCAGTGCATGGCCTGCATTATTTCCCCCATCCTTTCTCTAGTCCAATGTCTTCTATGGAATTGAAATATACATCATATTTTGTCTTTAGTGGTCAATCTTGAAGAATTTCACACTTTCTTTTAGAATCTAAACAAAGCATCTAGTGAATAAGAAGTTACCTATGATCAAAATCTTCATATAGTGTATCCTTTAGAAGGCTAGATAATATTTCCTCTGCCTTGCCCTGGGACGATTGAAGCTTAAAAAGGCTATTTATGCTTTCATTTACCATGAATTTTTGCAAATAAAAGGACAAAGGTCAGATTAATTTCTCACCCAATATTCAATAGTGCATATGGATATGGATGAAAAAATCAAGATTCAGTCTTTTTGGGAGATGGGAGGAGATTGACAATACTCGAAAAGTGAAAAAATAAAAATATCATTTGAAAATGATCCAAATATGCCATATGATTTCAAATACAATATCATAGGACTTTGTTTTCATATTCAATGTGAGGTATATGATACCTATTATGTATTGGGTATCAACTATGAATAAGTGAGTTGCTTATGGTATCTTGTTTAAGCTTTGACACAAAACCAATAGAACAAGAAAACAACAAAATTTACCGGTCCTTGCATAAAATCCAAGAATGGTTGCATGCTTTCTCCACCACGAAAGAGACGTGATAAGAGCTGTTTTCTTAAAAAATGGATTCCATTGTCAATCGATGAAGACCTTTTCATATGGGGAAAAGATACATTGAAGCATTCAAAATCTAGTTCCAATGCATATTCATCCTTGGCCATGTAGACACAACACACTTGCAAATTTCAAAAGATGATACACTACATAAAAGGATACAAACATTGGTGTGGCATAAAGGCTACTCTCTTTGTGTGTAGTGTACACATGGTTACTTGGTGAAAATTGAAAACCCTCTTAAAACTTACGAGACATTCTTCCTATTTCTACAACCCCCTTCATGGTAAACTTAAAAGAAATTAATATAGCCCGTTTTTCTAAATTTACTATTCCATTAAAGAACTTGCATATTTCATTCTTCGATTGTAATGGGTGCTAATAAGAATTGAAAATTCCTTATTATGTCAACGTTTTTCCAAGAAAACCTTACATGAGGACCAAAGGGATGCTTCCCCACATTCATGGATGGCATCCCTACTGGTTTCGTGCTAACAATGAAACCTTTGAGCTACAAGATAAAAGCACTTAAATAACAAAGCCACAAGTCTAGAGATCACACACATACACGATTTCTAAATGGTTATACTATTGTCCCCTATCCCTTTGTCCATACCCATTGTCAAAGATATATATATTTATTTTCCAAAACATATTTGTCCTTTTCCAGGCTATGGCCCCATCAATGAAAACAATAATATCTTATAACAACACTTGGATCTGTTACATGCTTAAAAAGTAATCATGGTTTATCGATGATATGGAATGTTACAGGGTGAATATTGCTACCATTTTCTTGATAACAACTCTAGCTAATGTTGAATGTTTTTGGAAGATTTACCATGCGTATACATACTGGAAAGTATCAATCAAGATACATTAAGGAATCACAATATATTACTTAAATGACATTGGAGATTGTTTCTTAGTATGAGAACAAGTTAAAGGAATATTCAACACAAAAATAAACAAAAATCTAGATAAATCAATTGAACAAAAGCCATACCTTCTAGATAACACGTCCATAGGAATTTCATAACCCCATTTGAAGCAGAACTCTATTGCCTCATTTCATGCATGCTAGACCAATGATCTGTATTCAATTGCAAATAGGGAAAACCACTTGAGTTTTAATAGTCCATTTTACCTAGACCTATTTTTGAAAATTCTTTGAAAACCTTCATATTACACATGTATCCTTCTTATAAATATGGCATGGAGTGTTTAAATGAAATATCGTTTGTCATGGTGAACCAGAGCATCATTCATCATCCAAAGCATGCTAAAATAAATGGCGAGATATTTCATCTATCAGAATCATACAATGACAGGGTAGGGGTATGTAGGGAGACGAGGCGAATAATCATATCGTTCATGCCAGTTGTTAACAACCCAATGAATTTTGTAATTTGAAAAAGAGGGTTCACACTAGTATGATCAATTATCACTGGGACCCCATGATAATTATGTCAGAAAACATGGACTATTGAAATTATGATGGACTATTTTAGTTGTTTATATCCAAATGAGAATTACGTCAAAAAACATGGACTATTGAAATTATGATGGACTATTTTAGTTGTTTATATCCAAATGAGAATTACGTCAGAAAACATGGACTATTGAATTATGTCAAAAGGCCACTAGCCATGCTTAAGTACTAAAGATCACATGCTTTGTTTTCTACTTCCTTGCGCTACAAAAACGTTCATCAAAATATTTAGGCACGCCACTATCATTCATATTCTCATCGTTTTGCATAGTAAATATTGGCATTTGTTGGGTCTGCACACAATGACTCATTAATACAAAACCCTTTACATTGTTTATATTTATGAAACCCCAAATTTGTAAGTGCAAACAAAGACAATTTGCATTAAAATAGAACCCATTACCCTTTTATTGATTGGCCTGGCCTTGAACTTCAGAATCTTTTCCAACTCTTCTTTCTCCAATTCTTTTGTGCTTCTTACCCTAAAATATTCACCAAGAATTATATTTGGATGGATAATTCATGAGCATCGTACTTCTTTTATTTGAGGTATTTCTATTTCGTAAATGACATTACTTGCATTGGATTTGGGCATTCTGATGTCCAAGTGAATAGTGAAAGGAAAATTCAACAACATCTATGTCCATTCAAATAAAAAAAATCTCGAATAAATCTTATGGTATGCAATAAAATCCTATACTCATTGGCCAACAATAAAATAAAATATGTGGACTAACATTTCATACAAATTTGAAATGGTTTCCTGTATATTTAATTGACTTGGCTATTGATCACGAACTGCACTATCCTAGAAAAAATAAAACTAGAGTTAAGTATGTGTATACATCAACATTTATAGATGAACTTCAGAGTATGTTAATGCCAAATTTTTGGCTCATTACAATTTAAAAATCCTTCTGTAGACATTGTGGTAACATCAAATCTCTTTAGAGATTTTGTGTGCCACAATAAATTTATGTTGTTGCTACTTCTAAGCAAGATGAGGAAGTTTGGACCACAATGTTTAGTTATGCCCTCCAAGAATGAGAACAAGTCCACATAACTAGAGTCACATATGCGAATCACTAGTGGAAAGAGATTAAATTTATATAAACATGCAAAGTCGCATTAATTAACAACACTAAATAATATCAAGTACAAACATATATAATTTGAACCATGTAAATACCATACAAAAAGTCAAGTACTACAATATATAATTTGAGTTTCGAACTAAATATCCACTAATTCATAAAACATGATGATCATTGATCCCCATGACAACAATCCAACACTAGTCCATACTCTCAACAACAACATCAATCTTGCGACAAAAACATGAAAATAATCTATATTGACGACTTTTCCAAATACTTATTTGGCCACCGAGTGAAACTCCCTTCTCCTTCGAACAACTACATCCATTTATTTCATCAACGTATGGAAGGGGGATGTTACTTGTGACCTTAATGGTATTTACATTTGCATCTTTAGGACTCAGTTCCACTCTGTGGATCACATAAAGTGAGTGAATTCGTCCAATGCAGGCACTAGCACCATCATATGGATCTAATAGTTTCATTTTCTCACCTTCCTGGAGTACTTCATGTCTTGATGGAATTGATGGGAACTGTTAAAAACAAAAAAGTGTACATAGATATTAGAAAACATTTATTGCAATTATATTCTAAAAACATACATCATTATTTAAATAACAAAATTGAATGCACTCACCGTGGAGTCAATATTTGAAATACCAATAGGGCTTGTCACTGACTGTAAATGTTTGGGCACATCAATGTTGTCATATTTTAGATTTTTTGCGATAACATGTTTTTCTTTAATATTCTGCATGTGATTTCATCATGCACAAATAAAATATTAGGTCATGGAATAAAGGATGCAAATTCATACAATGAAATTGTTGGAAGCATCTATTCCTATGATATTACTAGCTATCATCATGTTCCAAATATCGAGCAAGGATTCTATCGTTTTTGAAAATCAGAAGTCACTTTCAGTTCCACATCTCATCTAGCATCAACAAGTTAGGGAAAGTAATCTACTATGTATGTCGAAATGGTATCTAGAATGAACACAAAATATTTGTCTTGGCGTTTCTGTTGTAGATGAGGGTCAAAAAGCTTAGTTTTGACTAAAAGGTGACCCTGAAATTTATCATATTCTTCTGGGAAATTAAGCTTTTACATTCCTAATTGATGAAGATCACATATATAGTTTTAGGGATATAATATATCTCACCTATTACAATACATGGAGCTTGATTCATGTAGTAGATTTATGACATGTAGAGCCTAAACTCTTGTAGCATATTTCCAGTAATTGATTGCGTCTTGGATTGGATCATTCCCATGTGCATGAGGGCACTTAATAACTGGAGATTATAGGCCTTCAAGCCATGCATTGAAATTATTTTAAGTCTAGGTTCTAGAAACAATTGAAACACGTGAAATTTACTTACCTTGACATCCTTGAGATTAAGTATTCAAATCTATAAAATATCACAGCAGGAAAATCAACACTTACTCGGAGGAGTTAAAGGGAATAATAGTGAGAAATGGGAAGTGTGTTTCATTGTCTTGAAGAGTAGTGTGCTCTCATTGTTAGAGAGGGCACATGCTTGGAAGAGAGCCTATGCATTCTATTGTTAGACCTCATATTGTGTATTTACACGCGAGGAGAAGTGTTATCAACATGTAGATATTTCTAAGTTGTTCCAGTTGAGTGTCAATGCATAAAGTTTTTTTACTTTAGCAAAGTTCCTTATTGTTCTAGCTTGCAATTCAAGTTAAAAGTTGCACCCTAGTCCAAGTTGTGGTCTAATTACTACTTTTAAATAGTGGTAGCATGCACATTCTCACAAATCCCTTTTAGTGTAGGCATGAGGAAGGACACTTATCATAGATGCATGTGCGAGTTCATTAGGGAGGTTGTTGTTGTTTTTAGCACACGAAAGCATACACACTCTGAAGTTTCTAATCATCTAATCCCAACATGATAGATCTCAATTAGAGTTCACTTGTCTAAGTGATTTAGTTTCTTTCACGTGTGACAACTACATAAATAAAGCTTATAGGGTTAGAAATTAATTCTCTAGGTTTGGTTTCAAGCAACCAAGATAGGGCTGTGAGTAGATTTTGTCCTTTAGCATAGGGATTCTCTTAGCCTAGCATTGGCATTAGGATTAGGACATTCGAATATGAAGAGATGCATTTGGAGCATGAATGCCTCATTGAATTTCTCCATCACCAAAGGGAAATTTGTTTAATTTTCATCTGATCCCATGACCCAAATGGAAACCACTACTTTTCTGAATCTATCCCAAACTAATATTGATTTAATTTTTGTGAAATTTATATGCTTATTGATCTGACTTGTTTTCCTCGACCTAATCAATAGATCAGAGGCAATATCTAGAGATACCCCACTGGTGTTGGCACAAAACAACCCAAAGTGAGAGGAGCTTATGAGGTGACAGATCCTTTGGGTGATAACATGATGGTAAAAATAAAATAAGAAATCCAATTTTATTATAAATCAATGTCACCGGAATTGTAATTCAAACTAGCTAAATCATGACTTTGACTCAGATTAGGCTGAAAAAAGAATTTTTGGCTCAACTGAAGACAAACTCTTTTGGTTCTTAAAAATATTCTGAAACACCAATGTTGTTGTAAGGACCATACCTTTGCATGTTTCGGTGCATGTAATACACAAGAGGTTGAAAATTCTTGGCCCTTTTTTGAGTCTTTCATCGTTCTTGCACCATCAAAATTTACAGTTTCTTCCTATGATTAACAAGCATTGCTATTAAAAAAAGAGAGGCTTCGTGAGTGAAGGAAAATGGAAGAAAAACACCAACAAATTACAAATTCAAGTGAAAAAATGGTTGCAGGGATTGAAAATTAGCTTGCCTCATCTAAATCAATAAATCTCTCAGCCTCATTCCATGCATCAACAAGAGGTTTAATGGAGGAGACTAGGGATGACATTGTCTCTGCCAAGCCATTTGTACATTTCTTTGCATGATTACAATCATCACTTGGGTTTTCAACATTTGATGTGGCTCCTATTTGGCTTCTCTATACTTCAACATATGGCGAGGAACTTTCTGTTGTATTTTTTGTCATCTTATTATCTTTAGAATTTTTGTTTGCCATATATTGAGCCATTCCTTTCACACCCAATTCTCTACTATTTTATTTAGCCTACAAATAATTGTAAACACACAATTAGTTGGATAGACAAATCAAAATGCACAACACAATGTACAATATTCAACGAAAAATCCATATACTTACAAATATATGTTTTTTTGCTCACAACCTACCTCGACCATAAATATATCGAACCTTCACAAGTTCTCTTGCTATCTTCCCTTTTGTACTCTTTACCAAATAATATTCATAACACATAGTTGCCTTCAAATATTTCCACTGATTGGGAGTCAAACTGCTCTCCCTATCTTTTCCATCTAAGATTAATTTTCTACATTTATGTCTCAAATTATTTATCAAAATTCCCATTCTCTGATTGTAATATTTAATGGATATCCTTGCACCAATAGTCTCAAAAATATTTTCCATTTTTTGTATCACTTGATCAACATTTCTTGGATCTTGATCTGAAAAGTTTGATTTGGTAACATCCAAATGAAACCCGATTCTTGTGCCCCACTCTTAGGCCCACCTTGAAGCATTTTGTCCAGTAGGCTAGCCATCTTTTACCTCTACCAAGTAAGCCTTCTTCCCTTCTGATTTTATTTCTTTGGCTTCCCTTTCTGTAGACTTATACACAACTTGACTAATTCTTCATCTTTTGATGAAAGCTGATACATCTTCAGAACTAGAATTGGGTGATGAAAATCCACTAAGATTTGTAGATACAACATGTGTAGCTTATAACACTTTTCTTGGAAGAGATGTAATTTGTGTCTGTTCTATGGCAGAAGGTTGAACTGGTTACTCCTTTTCCATAACAGATGTGGCATTAGGTAGCTCACCAGTCTACTCATACGTGCCTTCAAATATTTTCTTTAATTTTAAATAAATTTCTTACAAATTTAATGGTCCATATACCAATCTATCATGAATCTCTTGGACATGATCAGGTGATAAATCAGGTTGTTTATCATTAGTATTGTCGGATTCATCTACATGTATTGATTTACCATTGCATTGGATTCTATGAGTTGGCATCAATATGTCTTTGCTTTACCTTTGCATCTGCTCATTTTTTGTACAATCCAATTTTTTGGAAACATGGTGCAACATAAGATATACGAAATCACCATTTTTTTTTTTATGTCTAAATCATTTTTCTTGTGATTTCCTGATTTTATCTATGAGATATGTCATATTTTATATTGGGAAACTATTACATTCTCTAGTGCTTTGATAGAAACAAGAAGATGCACCTTCAAGGCAACGTAAAGTAAGTTCATGTCAATCATCTCAGAAGTCAGGAGAACCTCCTTTTCCTAAAAAGCATGGTTTGGAAGATCTTGGAGGTGTTCCTACTTTAGACAAAGTAATGTGACTAGATAATAGATCCTAGGTGGATTCACAAGGAACATTAGTCATCCACCTGAATATAACAACCATGATGCCTTCTCTAGCTAACTTGTCAAGGAGTCAATGTGATTTTGTTATGTAAATAAACAATAAATAATATTAACAATCGATAATAGAAAAGTAAATAATAATCTAATTTAGAAACTATTACTAAAGATGTGCCCCTTCACGTGAAACAACACTAGTAGACCTATTTATCGGTTTATGATTGTAATTGTAAAGGCATCACATATCAATTGTTAAACTATATTATTATATTCTCAAATTACTAAGCACGAGAAATTGTTTGTATTTTCTAATTGGTATCAGAGCGAAAATTTGCAGACATCAAGTTAAACGATCATATAGTGAGTGATCAATAATTTTTATATATCATGGATACAACTACGAAGAATATCACTGCCATTTTTTTATGAAATGAGGAATACATTGATTAATACTATAGAGACATATATACATAAAACTATTGAAACAATTTAAAAATGTAAACATGAAAAAAACACAAAACCTGAACTTGCTAACATAATCTTGGATAGGTCAGATTAATCAAGGAAAGGAAATTTGGAGGAGTTACAAGAGATTCAAACGAGTCTCCTTCTAATAATTCTAGGCCCTCCTCTCCTCGTCTTTCTCTTCATATTCCTCATTCATCATCCTCTTATTTAGATCAAGGCACTTATGGGGATAAATGTGATTTTGAAGATCAATATGTATTTGCAGAGATTGATGAATCTCATGAAGTTCAAAATAAAAAACGTCGATATCAAGAGATACATAATGAATACTGGGAATATAGAGAGAAATGACATAATAAAAATGCAGAGATTTATTATCATAATGATCCATTGAATGAATATGGATATTAACATGGACATAATGAAGATGACAAATTTGGATAGAATGAAGATAACGAAGTTGGCCAGAATGAAGATGATGAAGTTGGACATAATGAAGATAACAAAGTTGGACAAAATGATAATGAATATTTTGAAGATGATGAAGAATTGTTTGATGGAAAGGAAAATAATTCATACAAGAGATTCTACAGAGAAATGATCTTCTATCATTGTTCAGGTATTGATAATCCTCGAATTGTTATCGAAAACCCATCTAGTCCTTTCACGGGGGAAAGTGATGAGGTAACGAAAACGTTTTAGAGTTTCCTCTCAGAACTTCCAAGCAAAGAAGATGACGTCACATATTGGCGATTAAGACAAGATGTCGATGAGATCACAATTGCTATGTCAAAGGAAGAGATTTGAGAACTACGGGTCTTAAGCCCTTCTGGGCATCAACACAATATATCGACTCCTATCTGTATTTTCATTTGAGGCTATTTCCCAACAAAATCCAACAATGAGTTCACCAATGTTTTGCATAGATGATAAGCCTCAACATGCATGAGCTCAATGAGTGGAGAGACGTAGGGCCTCTCCACATTTTGGAGACCACACTAAACAACGAAATGAAATAAGTTGATTTCAATATAATTCCTTCGCTATACGGAAAACATTGGACTTTAGTGATCGTTTGTGGACTCGGGCCATGAAGAGATGCAAATCTTCTTGGTGTCCCTTGGATAACCCTATGCATATTGCACTTAAACTCTCTTCAAAACCATGGAATAGCAAAATGTCATGGATATGCTATAACAAAGGTTGTTTCCAGGATGACCCACATTAAGGCAAATCACGTAGCATGGCATGAAATATGGTCTCCTAAAAAACTGAATGGGTTGGATGATGGGTTATATGTTATGAGAATTGTAGTGGACTTTTTGAAGAACACAAATTCACACGATCCTTTACTAGTACACATTCTTTTCCACATCCTAGAATATTCTTCTTTTGGGGAAATCAAACCAAAGTTCGCTCCAAAGGCTTGGAGGCAATTAAGAGGATTTATTGGATCACTGAATAGAGATGAGAGGGATTGGATGACATAATTTTCTGAAGGGAAGTCATGCACCATAGACAATCTCCCATATTGTATTCCCATGGAAATTATTACACTTCATGATAATGAATACCAGGTTGAAATTTTCAATAAAGTAAGGCTCGTTTTTGTGTCATCAGACTATTTAAAGGAGCATTGGAAGCATTGGAAACATATTTATTATGATTACATCGAGAGAATTGGTGGAGAAAAAAAAAAGATTGAACACTCATCAATATTGTCATTTTAGTGGAAGAATCTTCCAAAAGAGGATGCATCTTGGGAGACAGAAAAGTTTCGTCAACAATATCTTACATTATCCTTGCTTTGAGGACAAAGCATTTTTTAAAGATGGAGGAAATTTTATGTACATAAACAATAAATAATATCAACAACCAATAATATAAAACTAGATAATAATTTAATTTAGAAACTATTACTAAAGACGTGCCCCTCCATGTGAGACGACACTAGTAGACCTATTTATTGGTTTCTATTGTAATTTTAAAGGCATCTCATATCAATTACTAAATTATATTATTATATTCTCAAATTACTAAGCACATGAAATAATTTTTATGTTCTAGATTATGCAAACAATACACTAAATGCTAGTCCTAGAGGGCTGAATCAAGGGTTGATAAGTCAGGCTACCACTGATTGTACTGGTTTTTCTCAAATTCTGCTTCATCTTCAAGGTTTGTTTATTTGAATCGATATTCAAGATTCAAATTGTTAGGGTTTATTTTAACACCCTATTGACATAGATGCTCTTAAGTGACTAGATTTTCCTGAAAAGTTGCAAGGAATGTGGGAGCTCAAGCTTTCTTTCTATATGGATAAAAGCACTTGAATTTGAGAGCTTTGAGTCATGTTGATTTTCCCATATTTTTTTAGATTCCATGGGGAAGGTGATTTTGATTCCAGGCCTCCTTTATATAGTCAAGATTTGAAGCATGCACTTGAAATTAGTAATAAAAAAATCTTATGGAAGTAGGTATTGATCCTCTATATAGTTAACATTACTTTTATATACTATTTTCACATTCTTCATATTTAAAGCTTATAGGCCACATTAAAATTTTGTGAGGCAGGTTTTGTTTCTCAAGGTTAGGACACATGAAGAGGATATACTGCAACTACAAAGACATCTCACTGATAATGTTATCAAGGCACGAGGAATAGGAATTCAAACCGTAGTAGTTTCTGAAAATCATGTAATTATTTGAATTTGATAGTGACTAGGATGCACGAGAGAGTTAATTTTGAAGTTACAATGGAAAGAGAGGGAAATTGATTGTCTCTTGAGGTACCAAGTATACATTATGTATTTGAAAAGAAGAAAAAAACAATGTAGAAAGCTGAAAACAAGTAGACCATGACTAGAATAACCCACATAAAATATATGTAGAAATGCATGAAAATAAAAATGAAAATGTTGCATATCCAATAGAGTGAAAAATGAAGGATAAATTTCATATAGAGTGTAGTACAACCATTTGGCTAATCCCATGGCCAAAACAATAAAAGCTATTTGGTTAGTGAAAATTTGATCTATAAATTTAAGGTGACAAATCATCGTCATGAACATTTGCATTTCCATCAAGATCAAAATCATGATCACTCGTCTATGCATTTGCTTGATTTTCTTCCACGTCCTCATACAATAAATTGTCTTGATCATGCATTACATTCTCTCTCTCAAACTCTTCATTGGGAATCACAATTTCTTCTTCAAATGCTCTATCATCATCTTCAATTGCTTCTTCCAATGTTTCTTGTAAAATATTATATTTCCCATCGAGCATTATATCAACATCTTCCATGAATTTCCTTTTCAAACAAGACTCTATTTGAATTACATATGACCATCACGGGCTTGTTACATCATCAATTAGAAATGACTGGTTAATTTGAAGAGGGGAAACATACGACTCATCGTTCTTTGATAAAATTTGATGTGTATTTACACGTACAAATCTATACTCATCATGTTGTACTGTAAATGGTTTGACCCATTTACATTTAATAATATAGGACTAGTTTCACCATAATCAACTTGAATAATTTCTTGTATGAATCCAACATAAAAGTTCTTTTCAGTGTCATGATGGAATTCAACACTAACAATACAATCACAATTTGCCTTTCCTTTGTCGTTTTCTTCCACTCTTAAATGACTACCATAGGCCCACATTCCACTAAAACGACAAGCCCATATATGTGGAGGTCATGAAAGCTCAATTTCCTCGATCATTATATCTTGACCTTCTTGTTGTGCATCATTGATTGCATCAAACAATCCAATCATCAAATTTTGGAAAAGAACCACCTCCGATATTCTAATCCTAAAGTCCATGCTTTCGAGATGGATGCATCCTTGTTCTGATCATATTTCCTACATAAAATACGAACATACAAGACAATGAGAATGATAATTATAATTTAGCTATTAGATGAAATTAAATAAATAAATTATCATGTAAATAATATTTCACATGTGCCACTTATCGAATGAGGATGTGTTTTGAAGAATATAGGCATGTATCATAGTTCTTTCCTCATGTGATAGCTTGAAGCGATATCCATTGTGTTCTAATACTTCATCTGCAACTTTCTCGTCTTCGTCATCATCCCATACACATCGATTCACATTACTAAAATCTTTCATATATTTTGTGAAAAATCCTATGGCCTCTTGCATTGAATATCCCTCAGACATGTTACCTTATGATTTTTCCTTATTATGAACAAACGTTTTTAGAACCTTCATATATCGTTTGATAGGATACATCCATCTTGTTCTTATTGCGCCACAATTCCCTAGTTCATATTCTATATGTAGAAGAAGATGCATAGAAATATTGAATATTGTTGGTGGAAATTCTCATTCCAATAAACAAAGGACTTCAACGACCTCTCCTCTCAAATTATCAAAGTTTGAAGGATCTAACACATGCAAACTCACTCTCTTCAAGATTAGGCCCAACCTTATAATTTCCAATCTTGGCCCCTTTTCCAAACTTGATATGACCATAGTAAGTAAACTATTCTCGATTATGACATGATAGTCATGGGTCTTGAGGCCTCTTAAGTTATTATTGTTAGTTTGGCTTCTAATATTACTACTTACATATCCAATAGGAAAGTGAGCATCAGACATCAACTTTAATAATTGTGCACGTTGTTCCTTTGTCCACACATAAGGAGCAATAGGTTTTCTATATTTTCCATCATCATGTTTTTCAACCCAAAGATTTCGACGAATCTTTAGTTCTTGAAAGTCTAGACGTGATGACACTGTATCATATGCACCAAAAATAGTTTATATAATAACAAAAGCTATGTTTTTCTCAGTATGCATAAAGTCGACAATATGCCTAATGGACATGTGCTTAAAGTATGACAACTTATAGAATATGCACAATCGTTTTACAACGCTATCATTAAGTGGATCATTTTTACTACCACAAATGCCACCACTATCAATAAACAACATTATTTTTTCTGCATTCTCAATAATATATTTGTTGAAATATTGTAACTGCAAAGAATATTCTAATTATTATTGAGTTATTATCTTATAGATCAATCCCCTTTTGTGGATTGATCATGTCGGGACTTATGTATGACCAAATCCCCTTTTGTGGATTGGTCAAATCCTAATTAAATGATGCTAATTGAGAAGTCGGCCCCTAGGGATAATTAAAGTGGCTTTAGCCACTAGTTGGAGAAGTCAGC
>ML792152.1:198768-226531 GCA_009831015.1 Picea engelmannii | reverse complement strand
TATCTAAAACAAGGTCCTCATTTATCCATAGAGGGTTAGGGTTGGAATCATTATTTAAGATAATAGCAAGTGGTTAGTTTAAATTTTAGAATAAAAGTTTCCTAATAAGAGGATATTGTCTTCATTTCTAAACTTGTGAATATTTTCTTCTAAGTCATTGTAAGAACAATTTTTATTTAGATTGTTTTTCTTTAGAGTTAATAGTTGCAAAATAACATATTGTTACATAAATCTTCTTAACATTAATGAATTCAATATTTTTTAATATTTTTAAGTTATTTTATTTATAATATTTGTGTAGATATTTAGTAAATAAATAAATTAAGAAATGAAAAGTTTAAATTTATTTATTTAAATGTTTATTTTTATGCAAAATAATTTACAATAAAATCTTCAAATTTAATTTGATTATATTGATTTAAGTTTCTATAAATTCAATGATAATTTATAGATATTACTATAAATATATCTCGTATCATTATAAAACATTTTCAAACTAATCTTTGAAAATTAAAAAACAACGATATTGTGTTTCAATGCAACACAACACATCACACCTTTAAATGTAATTTTTGTTTTCATATTGTAACTAATATCCTCATAAACGCGTATGCAACACACTCCAGAAAAAGATTAGGGATGGTGCTTCTATTGAAAAAAATTGAAAGGAAAAGGTGTGTTTACAAATCGTAATGAATTTGTGCCCTTTTTTAATCCTTAACTCGATTGTAGATTTGGGTCATTACATGGTTAATAGCAAAATCAACCATTAGCTTTGCTATTGGACTCTTTGATGATCCAAAACTACAATCGGGTTGTGGTCATGGAATTTGATCTAGTCTTGCTCTGTGAAATATCGTGGATATTCCACTAGAACGGTTTGTCACAACAAATCTAATAAATAAAACTAAAATCTACACCATGAAGGTTAAATTCCCTAAATTTCCAGAATATTTAGTTATTGATTTTATGCTTATGCATGAAATAGAAAAAACAAGGAAAATAGAGAACAATCAAATACAATCACACACCATCCACAAAATAACACAAATATTTTTTTCTGGGAAACCCTTAGGGGAGAAAACCCAACTAGAAGATGAGGTTGCTATGCTCTCTTTTCTCTAGCATGGAAATAATGCACGTACAAAGGAGAAGGCACTCTCTATGGAGTTACCTAAGACATGTGGCCTATTAGGCTGCTACAAAAAATTAACCCCCTTTATTATGCTCTCTAATTTCCCACTCCATGTTGTTCTTCTTTGCAATGGAAGAAAATACAATAACATAGAATGGAACCTCTTCTCCTCCTAGTGGCTCAGTATTTAACATAGCCCAATATCCATTACTTATTCAGTTGCAACCATACTATGTCTTCCACTCTAAATTTTCTCTCTGTTCAGTTTTGGTCATGTCTATCCTTGTACTTTTCCTGTGACTTCTTCAACATCTCTTGGACTTGCAAATGGATCCACCTGATCTTCTCAACAAAAACTTATGCTTTAGATGCATCTCATATGAGGTCCTCCCTCACTCCTCCTTATTGTCCATATACAACATCTAAGGGCGAAGGTGGAAAATATCCAAAGAAAGTTTCAAAAGATGCCTTATCAGTAGAAGTGTGGACTTCTCTATTATAAGAGTGTTGTATATAGATCAGATTTTCATTCGAGGTCTTCAAATGCTTTCGATTATAACCCCCCAAAAGATGCACCAAAGTACTGTTGACTACTTATGTCTTCCCATATGTCTGGGTATGGAATGTTGTAGATCACTTGAGTTTAGTGTCCATCTTCTCTCATAATGTAGTCCAAAAGGCACTCAAAAATATGGTGTCCCTATATGAAATGATGCTCCTTGGTAACCAAAAGTGCTCCCAGACTTTTTCAAAGAACAAGTTTCTTGCTTCTTGTCACTTGATGGTCTTTTTGCAAGGCATGAGAATGCACATTTTGTTGAACCTATCAACTACCAAAAATGAATAGTCATGTCTCTTTCATGTGGTTGGTAAACCACCCACAAAATCCATGGAAATGCTTTCCCAAGGTCTAGTGGGTACTAGTGAGGGATAGTATAGACCTTGTTTCATATTACTGGGCTTCCTGGTACAACAAAGTATACATCCTCTAATATATCATGCTACATCTTCTTGCTTATGGGCTAGTACACATACCTCTGTAAGTTGGAAACTGTCTTTGCAACACCAAAATGTCCTACAACCTTGGAGGTGTGAGCCTCTATAATAAGCTGCAATCATTCATCTTTAAGAACACAAAGCTTGTCAAGCTGCCGAAACACCTCCTTGAATTCCTCATCTTGTATGTATGCCTCTTTGTATACATCATGGGTAAAAGGATCCATGTGCATCAAAGTTCCCAAAGCTGCAATCTTAGATGTGGGTGGTCGTGAAAGCATGTCTACCAAATTGTTTGTGCTACCCTTATTATACTTTATGACCAAATGAAATTGTTGTAAGAATCTCATCCATTTATAGTGCATGGCTTGTTGTAACTTACTCTAGGCCTGCAAATACTAGAGAAGGTAGTGATCTGTGTGGATGATGGTCTCCTTTCTCATCAGATCGTGCTTCCACTTTTTGACAACTTGTACCAAGGAATAGATATCCTTTTCGTATATAGGGTAGTTGAGGACCGCCCCATGAAATACATAAAAATTATAGCAGACATGCCTTCCTCCATGCATCAGGACTACTCCCATGGCATACCTGCTTGCATTTGTCTCCATTTGTGATCCAGATTTATGAGCGAAATGAAAAGAATAACAGACTGGATACAATAAAACAGATATACTGAGAACAACAACAGATATCCAGTGAAAATAACTTCTATTGAATAAATAAAATAGGTTGAAACTGTAAAACTACATAACTAAAAACAACTTGCTCGAATGGTGGTAGCTATCTCTGAGAAGAGATCTGAATGCTAGCCGCATTTGTCTGAGCAGAATGATTACAATGAGGCTCTAGAGGCCTTTTTAACATTACTCATGAATTCCAAAACACTAGACATCCAAAAACCTAACCCTAGGAGATGAAACGCCAAAAGTTATGTAGGCCCCGATGGGTAAGTAGGTACATCAACTTCCTGGGGTCGTAATTTTTTCATACGACCTTCATTTTAGGCGTGTGATAGCCCATTGGAAAGGTATTTTTGAGAACTACACATTATGTCATCAAACTCTTACTCCATCTACAATTTGACTGTGGAAATCCAAAAAAACTTTGTTTAGGGCCCCAAAACAGCCCTGGAAGTACAGAAAGATGTGTTGACATGAAAACATCCAAAATAAATCATTTGGATTAGGTGGGCGGCCACCAATATCCACCTGGAAGATGTGTAGGGATTCAGACAACCACGGAAGTGTAGTACCCACAATTACAAATAATTACACAAGAATGTGTTGAACTAAAAACTGTCAATAGGAGCCAGTTGGAATAGGTGGTTGCCCACCAATATCCACCTGGATCAATCCTCCCCTCTTAGGAAGCAATGGTATCCATTGTGTTGAGTTTACCCATCAGATGAGGAAAATTCTACTGAATTTGGCCCCGGGTGAGCCACTTGCCTTGGTGGAGCAGTTGCCCTACCTTGACAACCCAATAAAGTTGGATCCTTTGTTGGAGAGTGCCCTTGACCTGTGTGTCCACTATATGATCAGTGGATTCATGTTCCATGCAGTCAGGGTTGAGCTCTGTTGGTTTCAATTGTCCTTCGATCTCTCAGGTGTCCAATAATGGTGGAAAATATGGTCGAAGGAGGTCCACATTGAACACTGGGTGCAAGCCAAGGAAGGGTGGAGTGTTGAGCTCAAAAGCATTGCTACCCACGGCCTTGGTGATAGTGTAAGGCACATAGCGAAGTGGGAAGAGCTTCCTATGGGGCCCTATAAGGTGCTCTTTCTGCAAATGTAACCAAATCTTTTCTACCACCTGAAACTAGTGCAGTACCCAGTGTTGATCATGGCACTGCTTGTACTTAGAATTGGATTTCTGCAAAATGTCATGGACTTGTTGGTGGATGTGTTGAATCCACTCAAATATGGTGGCTTTGTCGACCTCAGACCGAACATGGGAATATTCTCCATGTGTGGTTGCAAGAGGTAGTGCAACATCAATGGGACCCAAGGGTTGGAATCCCATCCCCACCTAAAATGGGCTATGGCAGGTGGAGCTATGGAGAGCCTTGTTGTAGTTGTGATGAACATAGGGAAGACTCTCATCCCATGTACGCATATGCTTAGAGTTTTACATGTGCAGGATGTGCACAATCATCTGATTGACGACCTCTGTCTGGCCATCGGTTTGGGGGTGGGAAGTAGTGGATTTAGTGAGCTTGGTGTCCAACAGTGACCAAAGACTTGACCAAAATGTGTTGAAGAACCGGTTGTCCTGATATGAGGTGGTGTTTTGTGGTATCTCAAAATGGACCCACACTCGTTCAAAGAAGATCTTGGAAGCATATGTCGATGTGATTCTCTTCTTGCAAGCTGCGATAATGGCCATCTTCGAAAATCGATCAACCACCACAAATACACAATCATTTTCGTTCTTGGTGGACTGAAGGCCAGACATGTAATCCATCAAGATGGATTTCCAAGGCCTCTCGGGAGTAGGAAGAGGGGTGTATAAACCTTGCTTCTTGATGGTTGGCTTGGAAATGGCATAGCCAGTGCAAGATCTGATATACTTGTTGATGTCTTGTCGAATTTTTGGCCAATCAAAATGTTTATGTAGAACGACCACAGTTTTCTCCACGCCAAAATGCCATGCCATCTGACTGTAGTGAGCCTCCCAAATCATCTTTTCACACTCACTTGTGGGAACACAGAAGTGTCCCAGATGGCATAACAGTCCATCCTGGATGTGAAAATCGGTGACATTCGCTCATGTACCGAAGAGCTGATAGGTGGTGGCAAAGTTAGGGTCAAACTGATAAAGTTGGGGCCACTCATATGTCTCATGCCCACAGGAATGGAGCACTGTTGTGAGTGCAACAACAAGAGGGTGACTGAGGTAGTCAGCGACACAATTTATGATCCATGTTTTATACTTGATGTTGATATGGAACTGTTGTAGGTATGTGGACCACTTTTGATGGCGGTCATTCTGCAACTTCCCCTGTTTCTATATGAACTGCAAAGGCTTGTGATCAATGTGGATGATTGTCTCCTTTCCCAGAATGTAATATTTCCATTGAAGGTAGACTTTCACAATGGAATACATTTATTTGTCATAGGTGGGGAATTTTTGGATAATATATGAGAGTGTCTCACTATGGTATGCTACTGGATGACAATGTTGAGTGAGAAATGCACCTACAGCATAGTCGGAGATAGCAGTCTCAATATTGAATGGTTGTTGTAGATCGAGTAAGGAGAGTATTGGAGTTGAGCACAAGTGATGCTTGAGATCATTAAATGATTTTTTTTGTGCCTACCCCCATGCAAAATTTTCCTTGCCACCACCCTTGGTTACTTGGTTGAGGGCCCATGCAATATGGGATAATCCCAGCACAAAACTTCGGTAGAATTTGGAAAGTCCCAAGAAGCTCTAAAGCTTGGTTAGTGTGGTTGGGGCTGGACAGTCATGAATGACTTGGATCTTAGTTGGATCCACATGTAGCCTGTTCTTATCAACAATGTAGCCCAAGTATTGGACCTTGTTCATACCAAAGGAGCATTTTTCCAAGTTGTCATATATCTTGTGTTGTCGCAGAGTGCCCAAAACTGTTGAATATATTGCATGTCGTCCTCCCAAGTTTTACTAAAGATGAGGATGTCATTCAGATATACCACCAGAAAGTAGTTGGTGAAGGGTCTCAATACATTATCCATCAATCTCATGAAAGTTGTTGGTGCATTTGTTAAGCCAAAGGGCATGACCAACCTTTTGAAGAAACCTTCTTTAGATTTGAAAGTTGTCTTCCATACATCAGTTGGTTCGATGGAAACCTAGTGGTAGCTAGAATTTAGTTCAATCTTGTTGAATAACTTTGCCCCCTTGAGTTTTTCAAGAAGGTCATCAACTATGGGAATTCAGTACTGGTTCCTGACTGTGATTGTGTTTAATGCTTTGTAATCAATGCAGAGCCACCAGGTCCCATATTTCTTATGCACCAGCACAATCGAGCTTCCACAAGGGAAGGAGTTGGGTCGGATGTGCTCCTTTTGAAGCAACTCTTGGATCTGTCACTTGATTTCTTCATTTTCCATCAACGAGCAATGATAGACTACTCCATTAGGAAGCAATGCACAGGGGGTTAGATCAATTGGATGCTTGACTTGGTAGTGCATCGGTACCCCGGTGGGTGAGGAGAAGATGTCTAAGTACTCTTCCACGATCCTGTCCACTTGCTTATGCTACAAAGAGAGGTTTTGTGTAGAGTTCATGGATGTGGCGACGACCTTCTACTTATTACTAGCACGGATCACAAAGAAGACAAACTTCCCAGTTTATGAAATGACCTTACTGCATTTCTTAGCAGAGAAAAGAAATAGTAGTAGGAAGCGTTTTTCTCTGTTATCATGTACAATTGTCTACCCAAAGTAATAATAACACTATGGGGTCTAGAATCATACACAGCATGTTGCTTCCACAAAAATGGTTGGCCTAAAAGAACATCACAAAATTCAAGGGAAGCAATATCACACAATACCTCATCTTTGAAGGGCTTGATGTTGTAGGGCATATGACATTGTTGGCTGACGCGGAGATCTCATCCTTGGAGAAGCCAGCCGATGGTGTAGGGTTGCGGGTGTCGTGTTATTGACAAGTTCAATTGCTTGATGACCTCTGCTGAAATCAGGTTCTTCTGACTATTAATATCGACAATGAAATGCAATGGGGCCCCCTTTACCCACATATGTGAGTGAAAGAGGTGTGCCCCTTCCTCTAGTTCTTTTGGTTCGCTTGGTTGGAATTTAGTGGTAGTGACAATGGCACTAGTTTTGACATCGATGATCCACTTCCAACTTTCTGGATTTGATTCGGAGTCAGAATATGCCTCTGACTCGGAAGCTTTCAGCTTGACCACCAGTGACTACTTGAAGCCACATTCTTTAGTGTTGTGCCAAGGGATTTTATGGTATTCACACCATTTTCCCATGTCCTTCTCTGACTTCTCATTGCCCTTCTTGGGTTGCGGCTTGGACCGGTTTCCCTGAGAGCGACCATATTTTCTCTGTCCCTTGTTTTGTGGGTTGGGGCCACCTTTTCCCTGCTTTGGCAGTGAGGAGTTTGCAGATCCAAACTCTCACCTCTTCTGCTTAAATTTATGCTCGATCTTGATATCATATCTATAATCCACACCTAATGATGTGATGTTCAGAAATTCCATTTTTGTTTGAATGTATCTATGCAGACATCTATGGTATTTGAGCACCAGATTTTGTTCAGAGTGTTTGATACCCAATTTGGTGTGCAGGGTATGGAAAATATTGGTGAAATCTAGTATTTTTTGGTCCCTTTCCTGACGCAGCGTGGTCCATCTTGTGTACTGGTCCTCATAGCTTCCAACATGGTTGTATTGTTATTTAATGGCATCCCTGAAGGAATCCCATGTGGGGGCGATCGCAAATATTTCAAATTCCTCTATGGCCCTTTTCTCATAGTAAGTATCCCACCAATCCTTAACATGGGGGACGACCTTGAGGAGTGCAAAAGTAATATTTTCCCTGTCGAAAAAATTGTGGACTGAAAAATACCCCTCAAGAAGATTCATCCATTTTTCTACAACATCCGCATCTATCAGTCCTTCAAATAATGGAATATCAAATTTTACTTGTATCTTGAAGGGGGTTGCATGGTCGCTTGATGAAGATGCATCTCCTGTGGGCAGTCGTCGAAGGATCTATGCAAAGTTGTCCATCATTTTGTTCCTTTGTCACGCAAGGGCTTCCTCAAGCAACATTTTAAAAGGATCTCCCACTCCATCATATTTCTTCTTGTTCCCCATGGGTTGTTGTCAGGCTCGGTGAGGCCCAACTTCTTGTACCCAGATCGTGTTGGGGACATGCACGAAGAAAAATAAATGAAGAGCAGACTAATCTGATACCATTGATCCGGATTTATGAGTGGAATGAAAATAATAACAGACTGAATATAATAAAACATAGATACTGAGAACAACAACAGATATCTAGTGAACAATAACTTCTATTGAATAAATAAACTAGGATGAAACTGTAAAACTGCGGAAATGAAAACAACTTTCTCAAATGGTGGTAGCTATAAGATGGGTAAGTTACAAAGTGTTATCAGAGCCCTCATGTTCAAACACTAGGCTTGAATGGGCCAAGAACAGATGTGAATTGAGTAATTCATTGTTGCAAACTTCAGTCTCTGTAAAATTAGGGAGAAACGGAGAAGCTGGAGTGAAATCCCCAATTTCATGAGTAAGATCTGAGTTTGAACGACTCTGAATGGTTTAAGAAGGTTAATGGAGTAGAGTGGTAAAGTTGCAAAGTGGAATTCGACTTGGAATGGTCGAAATTTGAGTTTTAATAGTCGTTTGTATAGTTGCAAGTAGTTTGGAAAATCGAGAGTTGAGATCATGTTTGATCTCAAGATCGACGGTCGAAATTCTCCATGATAAATTTAAAAATCCATAATGTATTGGCCATTTGAAAGGTTGATCAAATCGACGGCCAAGATTCATTTTGGGGATTTTTGAAAGGGATCATATTAACGGTCCATATTAATTAGAGGAATGTCAAAAATATTCTAAGTGTTGGAGTTCATCGAAAGATTTCACCGACCGTCGATGGTCAAATCGAAAAGATTTACAGAGGGTTTGTATTTTTTCAGCTGAACTCACCGATGGTTGATGGTCGAATCATCAATTTTGGCAAAGAGTTGAGTTTGGCCAAAAGAAGTCTCTGATCATCGATGTCTAATGGTCTGGGATCAACAGAATTTGGCCAAATTTTCTAAAGTGTCAAAATTCACCAACGAAACTTGTTGATGGTCGATGGTCATGGTCAACAGGATTTGATGAAAGTTTCACGCGTCCATAGAGGATCGTCGATGGTCGACAGTTGGCGTCGACAGAATCCTGTGAAGTATTTTCAATCACGAACAAAATTCGTCGATGGACAATGGGTCAATGGTTGGGCATCGATTGAATTTGAAAAAGTATTTCAAGTCAAGCAAGAGAAGTCATTGGTGACCGACACACCGATGGTTGGGCTTCGGTCAATTTGGAAAAGTGTTTTGGTCATCCAAGAGAATCGATTGATGGTTGATGGAGGGAAGAGGATGATGATGTCAGCATCCACATGTCATGACATGAAAGCATCTACATGTCATGCCAGGTCACCCAATTTGACACCTTAGGATGACATGGCATGCCACATAAGCATCCATGTGTTGTGCCACATCAGCAGTTTCCACGTAAACCTTGAAGTGGTCGATGGTCGCTGGACAAGTCAGTCGATTTGGGGAAGTGTTTTCAACAGACATCGGGGATTGTCGATCGTCAATGGGCTGATGGTCGAGCATCAGTCAAATCAGTGAGGAGTTCCTTTTCCCAACGAATATCGTTGACGACCGACAATTGAATTGGTCGATTTAGAGTTGTGTGCAAATCGATTGTCGGGGAGTTGGGTCGATGGTCGACAGTCGTGTTGGTAGATTGAAAAAGGAGTTCCACACGTCCAAAGGAAACTTTCGATCATTGATTGCCAATGGAGTCAAATCAACAGTTGTTTTTTCCCCTGATTTTATATTTACAGTTCATATTTAAAGGGTTGTTACAGTAGTAAAATAGTTATTTTTATGTGAATTTTTTGTGGTTTTTGAAGGTCATTAACTTGTGAGGAATTCTTGAGTCCCTAAATGAAATTTGTTTCCAATCAAAACCCAGAAGAAAAAGGTGTACCAAGTTACACTCTGTCTCTATAGCTCAGGTAAAAGAACTAGGAAAGATCTATCCAATGAGCTAAACAGTTCACAAAACGGAGCTCGTATGAAGAAGTTACAACCAAAATAGTGAGGGTAAAATTTTGGCACCAGTTTTACTTCCAGAGGGCATAACTCCATGCTCAGAGTTTTGATTGGAGCATAGGAGCAGTCGATGGAAATATTATGACCCATAGAAGCCAAAAGTGGAGTCATGTTCTGTTTATGGGTACCTAAAAATGTGTTGGAAGAGAAATAAGACACATGTAGCATACAGGGGTAATTTGGGTAAAACCACCTAAACTTCTCCAAACCATAACTTTCAGCTCGGAGCTCAGATTTGAGAAAATGAATAGTTTTTGGAAAGGAATTGAGGATTTGAAGACATATGTCATCCCATAATTTTGATTTGGGCAAGAAAATTTTCCAGAAATCAATAAAGAGATTTATGTAGCAGCAAAAGAGTGGGAATTGCAATTTATAAATGTTGTAACTTTTCACTAAGAAATTAGATTGGGGCATGATTATAGTTTTCAGAGAGATGTTTCAAAGAGGAATGCATCTAAGGAATCATTTTTTTTATTCGGTGCATTGTGTCCTTCATCAATTAGGATAAATAATGACATGTAGCATTAACTGACAAATTTCTATACTATCCATAGATCTAACAAAAATGGTTGCTTGCACATGGTGCATAATTAGAGGTATAATCAGGTAAATTCAAGCCTAGGGTTGAAAATCAAAGAAATGGAAATATGGAAGAGATTTTAGAAGCTTTTTTAGGCAATAACGAGCTATAGGGCAAGTAACAGAAAGTGGAATTGGATTCCATGAACCGTGTAACCACTCAATGTGAAGATTTTTCCAAATGGTTTCAAATTTTGGAAAAACCTTCCCAGACGATAGAGGTGAGTTCCAAAGGTGATTGTTGTGTAAGGAAGAGTGTATATGCTTAGGATATACCTTTCAATAATCCTATAGGCACACTTGAAGTGAAATATTTTGACAAATAAAGAGAGGTTGATCTTACTAACAGGACATTTTTATTAAGCAAAAGAACACGTTGTAGAGAGCGTTGTGTGAAAGAGATTTCTAGAATGAGGATAAGATTCCACAATTGATCATTGTGTGGGTATGTTCCATATTAATTCCAAATTCCATATGATATAGAAGCATGTCAACCTTGTACCATTGGTTGAAGCATCAAGAGCTACAATGGAAAGCTCAGGACTATAGAGCAGGTGATGCAAGGTTGACAAATATCTGAGGAAGAATAGGGGAATATTAGTATTCAGCTTCTATGGAGCTCGAATGGTTTACAAGGTAAATCTAAGAGAGATTCTCACAATAAATCATGAAGCCAATAAGTGAGAAAATTCATTGCATGCGCAGGGAGTTAAGAAGAACTCCGTAGCCTTGAAGGTAGAATTAAAGTGAAGGTTGAGAGAGAGAGAGAAGGCTTGCTACAAGAGAAGGAGAAAGGATATCATGAGATGAGGTGTGACTCATGGAGTGGATGAGTTGTCTCTATGTGCAAGTATGGGAATGCATGAAAAAAGTAATTTTTGGGTATGATCTAAAAACGTTTTTATAAAAATACCCAAAGCAAGGAGGTTGCATCTATCATCAGAGTGCACAACAAAAGCAGGGCATAGGTGAAAATGGAGGATGTGTAGCATTCCATTTGGAGCAAAGTGGTCTTGAGTGTCCAAGTAGTGCTTCACAATGGATCACTCAATGAAGTATTTAAAATTGAGCAAAGCCATGGATGACAAAGAATAATAGAAAGATGACATAAAATAAATATTTCAAAATATTGAAATGTCAATAAATGATAATGGTGTTTCAAGACCAGTGTGGTCAAGGAAATGGAAGTGGCTAATTATATTGCAATGTTAATATTCAACTGGAATAATGCATGTTATAGCACTATGTATATTAAGAATTATGGCCCAAAATATGTTGGGACAGTATTTCTTTACATAAAGGAATCAGTTGTGAGATGACAACACTAGCAGCACTATGTATATTAAGAATTATGGCCCAAAATATGTTGGGATGGTATTTCTTTACATAAAGGAAGAAATTGTGAGATGACAGCACTAGTGGATCTAGTGGCTAGAAATGCATAATGGCCAAGTGAGGCTTGGATAGAAGGTGTAGAATAGGGGCCAGTGGTGCACAGTTGAGCAGAATAGCAGTGCAGAGGGCAGCAGGGTTCTACATAAATTAAAGGACATTCATCTACAACAATAAAGATAAATAATTAATTAGTATGAAATAGATATGCATTAGAGTGCACGATGCATAGAATAAATATAGAATGCATGTGCATAAAATATGCATGAAATTTCAAATGCTTGGTGCATATTGATGTGTGTTTTTGTTATTATTTTAGAAGTTACAATTATCTTCTTTAACATTCATTAACAATTGCATGTAATAGGATCACTAAAATACAAACAATCACAGAACACAAGATATATCATGGGAAACCCTCGTGGGGGAGAAATCCCAACAACCAATTCTTCAGTATAGATTCCTTCAACCAGAACAATGTCATGTTATAGCTCTCCATAAATAGACCAAGAAACCAAGACCTCATGCGGTAGACCTCCTTTGTTATGCTCCAAATACACCAGAGAAGGTGAGTTGTGTGTGTACAAATGAGAGGAACTTGACCTCTATTTATACACATAACCGACTCCCGAAAAGATGCAAGCCTAAGAGGGGTCATTTTGACTTTTACAATAAGGATAAAAATAAAATAATAATTTATTTTGAGCCGATTTATACAATAATATTACAATAACCTTCTCAAGGTTTGACCAATACAAATACAAAAGAATATCTTATGTAGTTACATCAAAATATAAACACTCCCTCTTAATTAGGAAGGTATTCTTTGTTTCCACACGATCTCATGACCATTGAATGTTGAACATATGAATCTATACATCAACGGATATCCATAGTACAACATGACTTCACAACCAATACATCCAAGGCATGTGGGTAGCTCTCAAATAGATTCAACATGTCACCATGACATCCACTACCCTGCAATGCATATGTACCTCATCATGTGCACCACTGTGACTTCACAGCCAATGCATCCAAGGCCTGTGGGTAGCTCTCAAATAGCTACAACATGTCTTCGAGACATCCACTACCCTGCAATGCATTTGTACCTCGTCACTCCCTCTGAAGAGGGACCACGCCAATCTTGTCCTTGAAGTGCTCTAACTTCATC
Organism: Picea engelmannii; assembly: GCA_009831015.1. Classification (NCBI taxonomy): domain Eukaryota; kingdom Viridiplantae; phylum Streptophyta; class Pinopsida; order Pinales; family Pinaceae; genus Picea; species Picea engelmannii. The sequence goes on along the minus strand of ML792152.1, from coordinate 213,365 downwards.
CTCTACAAAGGCTTGGTCAACACGTTCGCAACCTTCTCCTCGGTAGTCACGTACTAGAGCCTCACTACTCCCCTCTGCACTATATCCTTGATATAGTGATATTTGATCTCGATATGCTTCAACCTATCATGGAACATTGGATTCTCTGACAACTTCATGCAACTCTGGTTGTCACACCAAATGCAGGTCGTCTCCAGTTTGAGACCAAATAACCCAGACAACATCTTTCGAAGCCACATTGCTTCTCCACATGCTACCACATATTCAGGCTTAGCCATACTAAGTGCTGCACATAACTACTTCTTTCTTCTCCATGAAACCATAATGGAGTGATCTAGGTGGATATCGGTGGCCACCCACCTTTTCCAACTGGCTCAAAACAGTTTTCTGGCAATTTTGGTAATTTACTATTTTTAGCAGTTTTTCACTTCCGGAGCCGTTTTGAGGCCCTAAACGATGTTTTTTGGGAAAACGGGGTGCAGTATGGAAGTTACTTCCATATTTTCCCTAAAATGAATCGTCTCAACGATACCTTTCCATTGGGCTATCATACGCCTAAAACGGATCTCGTATGCAAAAGTTACGACCCCGGGAAGTTGATGTACTAACTTACCCAAACGGGGCCCACGTGACTTTTGGCGCTTCATCTCCTAGGGTTAGGTTTTTCGATGTCTAGGGATTTTGGAATTCCTATTTATTGTAAAAATTCCTTCAGAGCCTCATTGTAATCATCTTCTTGCGAATGAGCGCAGTAGTCACATCTCTTCTCAGAGATAAGCCGCCACCATTCCAGCGAGCTTGTTTCCATTGCATTTTACAGTTCCAACTTATTTCCTTATTGAATAGAAAACTAGTTTTATTGTATCTCTATTATTTTGTGTTCAACATCTGTTAATAATCTGTAGTCATTTCGTTCTGCTCATAAAATATGGATCAGTGGTATTAGAGCAGTTTTCTCCTTGTCGTGTTAATGCATGTCCCCAACGAGGTCGGAGTACAAAGAGTTGGGTCTCGAGCTTGTTTCTCTTGAGGACAAAATCTTTCTCATTCCCAAGCGACCTCTCATGGAAGAAGAAAAGAAAGATGATGGGATAGGATATCCTTTCAAACTGTTGATTGAGGAATCCCTCACGCAATAGAGGAACGAGATGATGGATAGTTTCGCACAAATCCTTCGGCGGCTACCAACATGTGACGCATCTTCTTCGAGCGGAGGCGCCGCCCCCTTCAAGGTACAAATAAAATTTGATATTACTATATTTGAAGGTCAGATAGATGCAGATGTTGTAGACAAGCAGTTGAATCTACTAGAAGGGTATTTTTCTGTCCATAACTTTTTGAATAGAGAAAAAATTACTTTTGTGCTCCTCAAAGCCGTTCCCCATGTCAAAGATTGGTGGGAAACTTTTTGTGAGCAAAAGGAAACAGAGGAACCCTCATTATTTACAGTCATAGCCACATGGGAATCCTTCAGGGATGCTATTAAGGAACAATACTACCCTGTCGGAAGTTATGACGACTTGTATACCAAATGGACCACACTGCGGCAAGAAAGAGACCAAGCAGTGCCAAATTTCACAAATATCTTCCAGACCTTGCGCACCAAGCTGGGTATCAAATATTTGGAGTGAGATTTGGTGCTCAAGTATCACGGTTCTCTGCATAGATACATCCAGAATGAAATGGAATTTCTGGACATCTCATCCTTGGGTGCGGCCTATCGATATGTCGTCAATATCGATCAGAAGCTCAAATAAAAGACGCGGCAATTTGGGCCTGGGAACCCCTCACAACAAAAGCCGGGAAAGGGCGGCCCCAACCCACAGAACAAAGGACAGAGAAAATATGGACAGTATCAGGACAACTAGTCCAATCCGCAAGCAAAAGAACAACATCGGAAAGACAAAGAAAGATACCAGGAAGTGGTGCGACTTCCATAGAGCCCTTGGCATAACACTGTTGATTGCCACTCAAAGTAGCCACTAGTGGCCGAAGTGAAAGCCTCTGAATCAGATACAGGTTCTGACTCTGAGCCAGAACCAGAAAGGGGAAGATAGATCATTGACGCGGAACCCAGTGCCACCGTTTCTACCACCAAGCTCCAGCGTGGTAAACCAGACAAGTCAGAAGAAGGAGAGCGCCTCTTCCATTCACAGATGTGGGTTAAAGGCACTTCGATGCACTTCATCATTGATAGAGTTAGTCAGAAGAACCTCATCTCAGCAAAGTTCATCAAGCGGTTGGCCCTATTGACAATTTCACACCCACATCCCTACACCATTGGATGGCTCTGCCAAGGAAGCAATCTATGCATCAGCCAACAATGTCGACTGTCATACGGCATCAAGCCTTTCAAAGACGAGGTATTGAGTGATGTTTCTCCTCTCGAAGTATGTGATGTTCTTTTGGGCCAAACTTATTTATGCAAACTTCATTTTGTATATGAGTCTAGGCCTCGTAGTGTTATTATTACTTTGAACAAGAAATTGTACATGATACTCGAGGCAATCCCACCTAGTGTTATTTCCTTTATCTCTGCTAAGAAATGCAGGAAGGTCATCTCTCAGATAGGGAAGTTTGTCTTCTTCGTGATTCGCTCTTAGAATAAGCAAAATATCACAGCCACATCCAGGGTCTCTACGACCGACCTCTCCACACAGCAAAAGCAAGTAAATAAGGTCGTGGAAGAATACTCGGATATCTTCTCATCACCTACCGGGGTACCTCTGCACTATCAGGTCAAGCACCCCATCGATTTGACCCCTGGTGCACCGCCTCCCAATGGGCCAGTCCATTGCTACTCTATGTTAGAGAATGAGGAGATCAAGCAACATATCGAAGAACTGCTCCACAAGGGGAACATCTGTCCCAACTCATCACCTTGCGGGAGCCCAATCGTGATGGTATAGAAGAAATATGGAACCTGGCAACTCTGCATTGATTACCAGGCTATGAATAAAATCACAGTCAGAAATCGATACTCGATTCCCCGAATCGATGACCTTCTTGATCAACTCAAGGGGGACAAATACTTTAGTAAGATTAATCTAAATTCTGGCTACCACCAGGTCACGAAAGAACAGACAGACGTATGGAAGACTGCCTTCAAGTCAAAGGAAGGCCTTTTTGAATGGTTGTTCATGGCCTTTGGTTTGACAAATTCTCTAGCCACTTTCATGAGGATGATGGATGATATCATGTGACCATTCACCAATACTTTTGTAGTGGTGTATCTGGATGAAATTCTTATTTACAGCAAGACTTGGGCCGAACACTTGCAGCATATTCAGTAGGTTTTGTACACCCTGCGGTAGCACAAGCTATACGCCAACTTGGAAAAATGCTCCTTCAGCATGGACAGGGTCCATTACCTGGGCTACATCATTGATCAACATGGCGTACATGTGGATCCAACCAAGATCCAAGTCATTCGTGACTGGCCAGCCCCAACCACACTCACTGAGCTTTGGAGCTTCTTGGGCCTTGCCAATTTCTACCACAGGTTCGTGTTGGAATTCTCCCATATTGCATGGGCCCTCGGCCAAATAACTAGGGGTGGTGATAAGGAGAAATTTGCGTGGGGCTGGTCCCAACAACAAGAGTTCGATGATTTTAAGCAGTGCTTGTGCTCAGCCCAATACTTTCACTACCAGACCTACAACAACACTTTGAGATCGAGATAGTTGCTTCAGACTATGTTGTGGGCATTGTTCTCACTCAACACGGCCACCCCATGGCATATCATAGTGAGACACTATCAGATGTTGTCCGTAAGTACCCTACTTACGACAAAGAAATGTACTCCATTGTGAAATCCTGCCGCCAGTGGAGACATTACATTCTTGGGAAAGAGACAATCATCCACACTAATCATAAGCCACTGCAATTCATGCAGACACAAGGAAAATTGCAGAATGATCGCCATCAAAATTGTTCCACATACTTGCAACAATTCCACCTCAACATCAATTATAAAATAGGAAGCACCAATCGCATCACTGATTGCCTCAGCAGACCACCAGTCGCGACACTCACCACAGTGCTAGACTCTTATGGCCATGAGACCTTTAGATGGCCCCAACTCTATGAGATAGACCTGGACTTCGCCACCACCTACCAAATGTTGGGTGCAAACGTAGTTGTCGATAATTTCCATCTTCGGGATGGGTTGTTGTGTCGTCTGGGTCATATCTATGTTCCATCAAGCAAGCGAGCGAAGCTAATCTGGGAAGCCCACTACAGTCAGGTGGCAAGACACTTCGGCATCAAAAAGATAGTGGCAATGTTACAAAAACATTTCTACTGGCCGAAACTTCGACAGGAGGTCAGCAAGTATATCAGGTCATGCAGTGCCTATGCTATTGCCAAACCGACCACTAAGAAATAGGGCATGTACACACCTCTTCCTACTCTTGACAGGCCATGGGAATCCATCTCAATGGACTACATGTCGGGCCTCTCGTCCACCAAACGGGGAAATGACTGTGTTTTTTTTGTTGTTGATCTCTTTTCTAAGATGGTGATTATGGTTTCCTGGAAGAAGAGCATCACAGCAGAGGCCAATGCCAATCTCTTCTTTGAACGAGTATGGGTACGTTTTGGAATCCCACAAACCATTGTCTCAGATCAGGACAGTTGATTTATCGGCACATTTTGGTTGAGCCTCTGGTCACTACTGGACAGAAGGCTCGACAAATCCACGGCCTTCCACCCCCAGACAGATGGCCAAACCGAGGTCATAAATCGAATGATTATGCATATCCTTCGCATGTATAACTCCAAGCACCCTCGCAAATGGGATGAGAGCCTTCCCTATGTCCAACATAGTTTCAACCGATCCCTACATAGATCAACCGGCCACAACCCCTTTCAGGTGGGGTTGGGATTCCAACCATTGGGTCCCATAGATGTCGCACTTTCCCTTGTGGTCACCTCGACCGACTCATCTCCTACTCCAATTGAAGCTGACAAAGCCACCTGGTTCATTGAGTGAATCCAGCATATCCGCCAACAGGTTCAGGATATCCTACAGAAGTCCAATGACAAGTACAAGCAGCATCATGATCAACATCGGGTGCCACATAAGTTTCAGGTGGGTGACAAAGTTTGATTGCACTTGCAGAAAGAACGCCTTACAAGACCCCATCAGAAGCTTCATCCACTCTGTTATGGGTCGTACACCATCACCAAGGTTGTGGGGGATAATTCTTTTGAGCTCAACATTCCTCCTTTCCTTGGCATGCACCCAATGTTCAACGTGGATCTCCTTCACCCTTATTTCCCACCATTATTAGACACCTCAGAAGTAGCAGAACAGCTAAAACCAACAGAGCTCAACCCCGATTGCATACAACAGGCATCCAGTGATCAGATTGTGGACACACAAATCAAGGGCACTCGACAACAAAGGATCCAGCTTTATCGAGTCGTCAAAGCAGGGCAACTCCTGTACTAAGGCAAGTGGCTCACCGAGGGCCAAATTCAGCAGAAATTTTCTCATCTGATGGGGGAACTCAACACAATGGAGACCATTGTTTCCTAAGGAGGGAGGATTGATCCAGGTGGATATTGGTGGCCACCCACCATTTCCAACTGGCTCAAAATAGTTTTCTGGCAATTTTGGTAATTTACTATTTTTAGCAGTTTTTCACTTCCGGAGCTGTTTTGAGACCCTAAACGATGTTTTTCGAGAAAACAAGGAGAAATATGGAAGTTCCTTCCATATTTCCCCTAAAATGAATCTCCTCTAAGATACCTTTCTAACGGGCTATCATACGCCTAAAACGGAGATCGTATGCAAAAGTTACGACCCCGGGAAGTTGATGTACTAACTTACCCAAACGGGGCCCACATGACTTTTGGCGCTTCATCTCCTAGGGTTAGGTTTTTGGATGTCTAGGGTTTTTGGCATTCCTTTTTATTATAAAAAGGCCTTCAGAGCCTCATTGTAATCATCTTCTTACGAATGAGCGCAGTCATCATATCTCTTCTAAGAGATAAGCCGCCACCATTCCAGCAAGCTTGTTTCTGCTGCATTTTATAGTTCCAGCTTATTTCCTTATTGAATAGAAAACCAGTTTTACTGTATCTCTGTTATTTTTTGTTAAGCACCTGTTAATAATTTGTAGCCATTTCATTCTTCTCATAAAATCTGAATCATGGAGCCTAGACTAAAGCAATATGTCTAAGTACTCTTTCGATCATGAATAATGTCGGCCTAGCCTGAATTTGAATATCCATATAACCCGAACTCATGGTCTGTCACATACCTGAGACCATAATCCAATGTACCCTTAAGGTACCTCATCACATGTTTTTCTACTACTAGATGAGCTTACCTAGGTTTCTCCATATACTAACTCAAGGTGTTCACAGCAAAACATATATCCAGTCTTGTGTTCATCAAGTACATCAACAACCCCACCATCTTCCTATATAAAGTAGCATCCACAGTCTTTGAATTCGTATCATGTAGCAACTTCGATTTGATACGATAGGTGTAGCCATTGCCTTCCAATCCAACATCCTAAACCTCTTAAGGATTTCCACTGCATACTTCCCTTGATTCAAAAATATCTCATCCTATCTTTGCCATACCTAGAGACCCAAAAAGTAATGCATCATCCCAAGATCTTTCATCTCAAACTCAGCAACCAGTTTTCTCTTACACTATGATGAGATTTTCCACACCTGTTAGAAACAGGTCATCCACATACAACAATAGTATTACCAGACCATCATCCACAACCTTAAATTAAAGGCTAGGATCTGCATTTCTCTTTGTAAATCCTAAGCTCATCAGAAAACTGTCGATCCTTCCATACTATGCTCTAGGTTCCTGCTTTAATCCATATAAATCCTTCTTCAATATGCACACATGCATCTCCCTATCATGTACCTCAAACCCTTGTGGCTTCTCCACATATACTTCCTCTTTTATTTCACCATTCAAGAAGGTTGTCTTCACATCCATCTAATGCACCTTCTAATTCATTACTACGACCAACAAAAGTATAGTCCTGATCAAGGTATATCTTGCCACGGGAGAAAATGTCTCCTCATAGTCAATGCCCTCCTTCTAAGACAATCCTCGAGCCACAAATCTAGCCTTATACTTTTCAATACTACCATCGGTTGCATATTTCATCTTGTAGATCCATTTTGAACTTACTATTGATTTATCCTTCAGTCTGGGGAACACATCCCAAACATCATTCTTTACAATGGAACAATATTCCTCCCCCATGGCATCCTTCCATACCCTCTTTTTTGTAGCCTCTTCATAACTGGATAGTTATGCATCCATGATATCACACAAACATGCCACATAGTACGAATACAGTTTCGACTTCTTACTTTCCCTGAGATATTTTTTTGGGGCACCATATCTTTTTGCATATATGATGATCTCATGTGCCCAAGCTGGTCTTCTCTTGCGAGAAGGAATATCTGCTAGCCTTTGATGTTCTTCCATGTCCTTATCCTCATGAATGAATTCCTCGAGTTCAACTGCTTCTTCCTGTGGAACTCTAGTAACTTCATTATCCTCCTCATGAACCTCTTTTTCACAGTCCTATTTTGATTTTCTTAAAGTTGCACTCTCATCGAAGGTGACATCTTGGCTAATCTCAACTTTCCAGTGACCGGGAATATATATCATGTATGCCTTTGATGTGTCACTGTAACCAACAAATATGTCATTATTTCCGTATGGATTCAATTTTATCCTCTTTTCCTTGGAGACATGCACAAATACGGGGTAACCAAATATACTTAGATGGTTGACTTTCGTCTTCTCTCCTGAAAACATCTCCTCTGGTGTCTTGTTTTCAAGTACTTTGTGGGGACTTATGTTCTGCACATACACTGCAGTCTTTGTTGCTTATGCCCACATATGAATAGGTAGATCTTGATCATGGATCATAGCCTTCACTGCTTCCATGATCATATGATTCTTCCTTTCTGCTACTCCATTCTGTTGAGGATTGTAGGGAGTAGAAAGCTCCCTCTTAATCCCAGTTTCCTTGCAATATTCTTTGAATTCCTCTGAAGTGAATTCCCCTCCATTATCTGATTACAAGGTCTTTATCTTCTGCTCTGTTAGGTTTTCTACCAGTGCCTTGCATTCTTTGAATTTTTCAAACACTTCATTATTTTCCTTCAACAAATAGATCCAAGTTTTACATGAGTAATCATCAATAAAAGACACATAATATGCATACCCGCTTAGTGACATTGCTGACATCGGTCCACACACATCCGAGTGCACGATGTCCAATACTCTTTTGGCTCTTCTATCATTGTTGGGAAAGGAGTGCTTCATGTTATTTCCTTATGCGCAACCTTTGCACATGTCGTCTAGTTTTTCTTGGATCTTTGGTAGTCTTGTCACCATCTTGTTCACACTCGGTAGGGCCTTGTAATGTAGGTGAGAAAATATCCTATTCCATAATTCATTGGGATTCACATTGTTGTGAATTAATGTTTAATCTGATCACCCTTTCAATTTGTAGAGTCCTCCCTCTTGAACTCCAATCACCACAACATCATCAAAAGTCTTCCCTCTATGCCACATAAGAACTTGTCCATCAACAAATGCAACTTTGTAACCCTTCTCATCCAATGTTGAAATTGATAGAAGGTTATTCTTCAATCTAGGAACATAGAGAACTTCCTTCATCTTCGTTGGCTTTCCTGAGTTTAACTTGTAGGAGGCTTCTCCTACTCCTTTGATCGGATATTGATAGTCATCTCCCAATTTCACCTTGTACGATGAATCCTTATGAGTAAGTTTAGACAAGGAGTCTTTATAACCTCTCATGTGCTTGGAAGCACCATTTTCCACTAGCCAAATGTCACTTCCATGAGTGACAGTTCTTGTAAGGGCTGAGATAAGAACATACTCCTTATTACTTGATTCATCTTCTTTTGCAAACTTCTTGGGTGGCTCATCATCTTCATCTATATGAACATGATGTCTTTTACCTCCTTTATTTTCCCTTGGTCTCTAAATGAGGGAATAATTCCTAGCAATGTGTCCCATTTTTTGACAACAGAAACATCTGATATTTGGGTTATTTCTTCGGCCCGGTGAGGAGGGTTCTTTCTTTATCTTTCCTTTCCTAGTGTGGGTGGCTAGGGCTTGATCATCATCTGACATCTTCTCTTCTCTTGATGTCATCCTTGCTTCTTCTTGGTTGCAATCTTCCCATAGCCTACTGAACTTGGGTAGCTTCCTTCTTGAGCATATCCCTTGAATAAATTCATCACATGACCTTGGAAGGCCATTCAAGGTGGTCATAGTCATTTCTTCTCCATTCACTGTATCACCAATGGCTTCTATCTATTCCTTGATCTAGTTCACTCTTAAAAAGTAAGAGTGGATGGTTTTTGAATTCTCCATCCTCACGTTCTTTAACTGATTTTTCAAGGTGATTCTTCGGTTGATGTTGTTTCCTTCAAATAGTTGGGTTAAGCAATCCATCATTTATTTTGGAGTTTATAACGAAGGTATGTGATGAATGAAATGGTCCTTAATGGAATCTGCAATAATCCTCATTGCTTTGACCATATCCTTCATATACTTTGCTTTAGCCTCATCTCCCTCTGGTTCTAAAACCTCTTCTTTAGTGAACTTCTCTAGATCATGTTGTTCTATGAGGAGGGATACTATATACCTCTAGGCTCTAAATTTGTCAGCTCCCTCCAACTTCTCATCAATCTTGGTTCCAGTAGTCATTATGCCCCTAAATCACAAATTTTGGATTTTGAAGATCCAATCCAGGGAAAAGATGAGCTCCACTAGGGCACAATTGTTGGTTCCCTTGCCTTATTCAGCAACCACTACTATAAAAAAAAACATATGCTTTTGTCTTCTAGATATGTGAATTGTCTTCTATTCAGACCTGCTCTGATACCATGTTATTATTTTAGAAGTTACAATTATCTTCTTTAACATTCATTAACAATTGCATGTAATAGGATCACTGAAAGATAAACAATCACATAAAAAAAGATATATCATGGGAAACCCTCGTGGGGGAGAAAACCCAGCAACCAATTCTTTAGTATAGATTCCTTTAACCAGTACAATTTCGCAGTATAGCTCTCCACTAATAGACCAAGATACCAAAGACCAAGAAACCAAGACCTCCTACGCTAGACCTCCTTTGCTATGATCCAAATACACAAGAGAAGGTGAGTTGTGTGTGTGTACAAATGAGAGGAACTCGACCTCTATTTATACACATAACTGACTCCTGAAAAGACGTAACCCTAAGATGGTTCGTTTTGACTTTCACAATAAGGATAACAATAAAATAATAATTTCTTTTGAGCCGATTTATACAATAAGATTACAATAACCTTCTCGAGATTTCACCAATACAAATACAAAAGAATATCTTTCATAATTACATCAAAATATCAACAGTGTGTGCATGTAAATATGCATGAACATGTTGGTGGCATGATTATATACTAAGAGTAGTCTGTTGATATATATATATATATATATATATATATATATGAAATAATGATGCTATTATATTTGAATAAAACTAATGATGGATCATGTATCCATGAAACATGATTATAGCATGATGATATTGTTTCTTAAAGTACCCATACATACAAAGACAAGACGAGGATGGTGGGAATGTTGATCAAGAGATTGGAAAAAGGAGAATGTGAGCTTCTATAAAGTACCAGTTGATCAGGCAGCATCAAGTAAATTGATGGCAACCATACAGGTATGTATTTGAGGTTGTTAAGACGTATAATTGATTAAGGGAATTGAGGTAAGAGGTAGGAGGCCTTGAGTATGAAAATAATATTTTTTACTTGAATGCATTTATGGAAAATTAATTGCATACTGTGTTATGTTGGTTATGAGGTCATAACCGAGTTAAGTTAGGAGACATTACTCTTGTTGTAGTAATGAATGCCATTAGAGATGGTCATGTGTGAGGCCATGATGAGAATGGATATGGAAAGGCTATAGTGCCATCCAAGTGCATAATGGTTTTCCTCTATGTAACTGAGGTTTGGACTGCAACCTTTTTTCCTACACTAAATAGCATTAAGGGATGATGTTCCTAGTGTTGTGTATGGGTTGAAGAGAAAGGTATCCAAAGGATCGGACGGGTTGTGTAGAAGATTTTGGATCAGGTATTGAGGCATGGGTCATACCTTCCAACTCACATGGTGGAATACATGACATGAACATATGGTATAACATAGTCAATGTAAGGATGCATTGTGTAGTTGTGGCCATGATTATTGGCACAGTGGTTTTATTTATTGGTAAAGTTTGATTGCATTATGAAAAAATTGGTGTGTTGATCATGCATATACCATGAATGATAGTTTCATTCTAAATAATCTTATTAATGGAAAATTTTCATTTTTTATATGAATAATATTTGGAAGTAATGAAATTTTTAGAATGGTCTTGGATATGGAAATAATGTAATCCCATAAGGAAGACTAATATATATCACTGCAAGGAAATCGGGACATCTAGCGCAATTGGAAAAACACCCACGAGGCCCTAAACATTCCCAACGAAATCAACATTCAACCTTTACTGGATCACTTGGATGCAAGGAAAATCCTAAACCAACAAGGCAACGACACTCTTAGATGGAGGCATACCTCCACAGGTACCTTCAACATTCAAGAGGCATATAGGCTCAAAGCCAGGCACGGCTCCCTACGGATAGAGGCAATATGGAGCAAGATCTGGGAAATGAATTCATGGCCAAAAATCAGTACCTTTCTTTGGCTAACTGCGCACAGTAGCATCCTCACTTGGGACAATTTAAGAAAAAGGGGATTTATAGGGCCTTCTTGGTGCCAACTCTGTGGTTCAGAGGAGGAAACACAAAATCATCTCCTAAATCTCTGCTCCTATAGATCAAATATCTGGGACTACAGTGCCAACCTCATGCGCACCACGGACAGAAAGCGTACAGGCATTCAAGAAACCTTAGAAGCTTGGCGCACCTCGATCTTCCACTCCCCTATCCTCAACAAAATCTGGCAGCTTCTACCAGGCTTCATCCTATGGCAAATCTGGAAAGAAAGAAATCGACGAATCTTCAAATCCAATACTAAACCTTGGCAGCTAGTTTGGGAAAGTATTCACTCCAACATCAAAGAAACAATCGCCCTCCATCCCTGGAATGATCAAGATTGGAACTGCCCGGCAAACGAACGCATCATCCTCCATCATTGGCAACTTCAACCATAGTCCATGCCCATCAACTCTAGCACCAAGACACATCGTGAGCCAAGTCCCACAATGTGGAAGGCACCAGAAACAAGGTACCACAAGATGAATTTCGATGGGGCCTCCAAAGGGAATCCAGGCCCAGCTGGCTACGGAGTAGTTATTCGCAACAGTAAAGGGGAAATCCTACATATTGTAGCAGGTAATATTGGGCACAACACCAACAATGCTATGGAAATATGGGGTCTCCTCAGAGGTCTACAAGCAGCCAAAGACCAAGATCTCTTCCCAATCATTGCAGAGGGAGATTCTCAAGTTGTCATCCATCTCCTCAGTCGTCTCCTGAATGGAGTTGACCCGGAGAAAATCTCCCCCAACTGGAGACTTATGAATGGGCTCCTAAGAATAAAATTTCTTTTACAGCCCAGCCGGGTAATCCTACCATCCCACATTAGAAGAACAGCAAACAAAGTGGCTGACTTGTTGGCGAATTATGGAGTTGATTTGACCGAAGGGGAATTCTCATGCACCCCGCCCTCCACCAACTCCCACCCTTGGGTAATAGCTTGCAAATCCATTGCAAGAACCAAAGATCGTCCCCCGGATGGGGTGATACCAGGCAACCGGTGCGCACAAGACATGGAGAGGCCAACCGGCCAGCAAGTCAGTCAGTTGGCGCTCGTAGGTACCAGCACTCCCAGCACGTCCCATCCCCCTCCTGGCACATCACCTCACAATTTAAGTTTCCACACCGCCACCATGTCGAACCTTCAAGCTAGGAGCCCATCACACAAGTTGGAGAACTTGCAGGGAGAGATCGCGCATGGAGAGACACATGTCACCTCAGTGGTCACCTCCCCATCCCGGACCAGGAGCCCTCATAGTCGAACTCAAGGGCACTTTCACTATAGCATCTCTCGACGCCTTCCCTCCTCCTCATAGGTTTATGTTGATCTTCAAGCTCTGCGCATCCACCCTCCCAGCCTCGACATCCTTTATGCCACGCCTGAGAGGCAATTCTAGAAGAGGCGCAGCTTGGTACGCAGCCAGGGGAAGAAAAATGCCAAATTCGGCCCACCTCTCAGACACTGAAATTCCTTGCGCGGATATCCCTCCAGTTTTTGATGCACTTCATGTCCTGCCTCCTATTTTGGCTCCGGCTCCAGCAGAAACGCAGCTTGAAGCCACTCAAGAACTTTCACCCCTATCAAATGAGTATGGTTGATGGGTTGAATGGTTTGACGCCTTCGGGAACTCCCTGGGCTACGCACCACCCCCACCTTCTCCCCCTCCACCGCGACGACCATCTCCTGCCTTTACCCAGTCACGCCACCTTTCTGAAGCCACATCTGCTAATTCGACAGACTCCCCAATTCGTCCCCCCTGCCACAACCATGCTAACCAGGAAGAGATCACTCAAGCTTTGAGTGATTTGGCCAAAGGACAGCAGGACATCAAAACAACCCTCAGGGATTTACAAACGGAGGATGAAGAGCAAAAGAGAAGGGTGGACAAACTGCTACTCTTCCTCCAAGACCTCAGGCAGGTGAGCATTGAACAAGACAAAGGCAAACTGAAGAATACCCAAGTCTTCGCAGGCCCATCCTATGGTCCAGGGTTCTGAAAATTTCTCTTTTTTTCTAGTCTTTTTGTTTTATCAGTTGGTTAGGAAAATGTATAAACAGTCAGTTATGCTTAGATTAAAAATCAGACAGCCCAGAGCCCTGTGCGGCATAATAGGTTTTCTTAGAATGATCACTTCTGCTCATTTTTGGACAAGTGTCATCATATTTTGGACAAGTGTCATTAAATTTTTGAACCAGGGCCAACAGTGGTTTCCCATCCGGGCACTGTTGACACCTAGAACAAACAGATTGTAAATTTTCAGAAGGCTCTAATTTACTACTAACTTACAAATATATATATATATATATATATATATATATCACTGCAAGAGCCAAACATAATGAGAATAAATCTCGTGCATGGGCCAAGGATTCGACCCTGAAACCTCATTCGAGCAAACAACAGCACTCGTCCAATTAAGCTAACCCACTCGGCTTCATCATCATTATGCTACAGTGGTTACGGTATTATCCACCATGTCCACTCTCAGTCATATATGGGATTCATGCTATCTTAATCATTATATATTAAAGGAACAATGATGGTAGGAAGTGGCATGGACATTTATGGTATTTTCGTATATTAATTAAAATATTTCCCAAGGAAATCAACATCACATGATTGATTACGTCGGTAGGCATCTACAATTATATGTAGATTAATTTTCTTTAAATGTTATTTTGGAATGGAGTGACAAGATTGAAGAATACAATATGCTTTGTCATGTGTAGTAAATGCA
>ML792152.1:180036-198718 GCA_009831015.1 Picea engelmannii | reverse complement strand
GTTATGAGGTCATAACCGAGTTAAGTTAGGAGACATTACTCTTGTTGTAGTAATGAATGCCATTAGAGATGGTCATGTGTGAGGCCATGATGAGAATGGATATGGAAAGGCTATAGTGCCATCCAAGTGCATAATGGTTTTCCCCTATGTAACTAAGGTTTGGACTGCAACCTTTTTTCCTACACTAAATAGCATTAAGGGATGATGTTCCTAGTGTTGTGTATGGGTTGAAGAGAAAGGTATCCAAAGGATCGGATGGGTTGTGTGGAAGATTTTGGATCACGTATTGAGGCATGGGTCATACCTTCCAACTCACATGGTGGAATACATGACATGAACATATGGTATTCCATAGTCAATGTAAGGATGCATTGTGTAGTTGTGGCCATGATTATTGGCACAGTGGTTTTATTTATTGGTAAAGTTTGATTGCGTTATGAAAAAATTGGTGTGTTGATCTTGCATATACCATGAATGATAGTTTCATTCTAAATAATCTTATTAATGGAAAAATTTCATTTTTTATATGAATAATATTTGGAAGTAATGAAATTTTTAGAATGGTCTCGGATATGGAAATAATGTAATCCCATAAGGAAGATTAATATATATCACTACAAGGAAATCGGGACATCTAGCGCAATTGGAAAAACACCCACGAGGCCCTAAACATTCCCAATGAAATCAACATCCAACCTTTACTGGATCACTTGGATGCAAGGAAAATCCTAAACCAACAAGGCAACAACAATATCAGATGGGGGCATACCTCCACAGGTACCTTCAACATTCAAGAGGCATACAAGCTCAAAGTCGGGCACGGCTCCCTACGGATAGAGGCAATATGGAGCAAGATCTGGGAAACGAATTCATGGCCAAAAATCAGTACCTTTCTTTGGCTAATTGCGCACAGTAGCATCCTCACTTGGGACAATTTAAGAAAAAGGTGATTTATAGGGCCTTCTTGGTGCCAACTCTATGGTTCAGAGGAGGAAACACAAAATCATCTCCTAAATATCTGCTCCTATAGCTCAAATATCTGGGACTACAGTGTCAGCCTCATGCGCACCACGGACAGAAAGCATACAGGCATTCGGGAAACCTTAGAAGCTTGGTGCACCTCGATCTTCCACTCCCCTATCCTCAACAAAATCTGACAGCTTCTACTGGGCTTCATCCTCTGGCAAATCTGGAAAGAAAGAAATCGACAAATCTTCAAATCCGATACTAAACCTTGGCAGTTGGTTTGGGAAAGTATTCACTCCAACATCAAAGAAACAATCGCCCTCCATCCCTGGAATGATCAAGACGGGAACTGCTCGACAAACGAACGCATCATCCTCCATCATTGGCAACTTCAACCACAGTCCATGCCCATCAACTCTAGCACCAAGACACATCGTGAGCCAAGTCCCACAATATGGAAGGCGCCAGAAACAAGGTACCACAAGATGAATTTCGATGGGGCCTCCAAAGGGAATCCAGGCCCGGCTGGCTACGGAGCAGTTATTCTCAACAGTAAAGGGGAAATCCTACATATTGTAGCGGGTAATATTGGGCACAACACCAACAATGTTGCGGAAATATGGGGTCTCCTCAGAGGTCTACAAGCAGCCAAAGACCAAGAGATCTTCCCAATCATTGCAGAGGGAGATTCTCAAGTTGTCATCCATCTCCTTAGTCATCTCCTGAATGGAGCTGACGTGGAGAAAATCTCCCCCAGCTGGAGACTTATGAATGGGCTCCTAAGAATAAAATCCCTTTTACAGCCCAACCGGGTAATCCTTCCATCCCACATCAGAAGAACAGTAAACAAAGTGGCCGACTCATTAGCGAATTATGGAGTTGATTTGACCGAAGGGGAATTCTCATGCACCCCGCCCTCCACCAACTCCCACCCCTGGGTAATAGCTTGCAGATCCATTGCAAGAACCAAAGATCGTCCCCCGGATGGGGTGATACCAGGCAACCGGTGCGCACAAGACACGGAGAGGCCAATCGGCCAGCGATTCAGTCAGTTGGCACTCGCAGGTACCAGCACTCCCAGCACGTCCCATCCCCCTCCTGGCACATCACCTCACAATTTAAGTTTCCACACCGCCACGATGCCGAACCTTCAAGCTAGGAGCCCGTCGCACGATCTGGAGAACTTGCAGGGAGAGATCGCACATGGAGAGACACACGTCACCTCAGTGGTCACCTCCCCATCCTGGACCAGGAGACCTCATAGCCGAACTTAGGGGCACTTTCACTCTAACAGCTCCCGACGCCTTCCCTCCTCCTCATAGGTTTTTGTTGATCGTCAAGCTCTGCGCATCCACCCTCCCAGCCTCGACATCCTTTATGCCACGCCTGAGAGGCAAGTCTAGAAGAGGCGCAGCCTGGTACACAGCCAGGGGCAGGAAAATGCCAAATTTGGCCCACCTGTCGGACACTGAGATGTCTTGCGCGGATATCCCTCCAGTTTTTGATGCACTTCTTGTCCTGCCTCCTATTTTGGCTCCGGCTCCAGCAGAAACGCAACTTGAAGCCACTCAAGAACTTTCACCTCTATCAAATGAGTATGGTTGATGGCTTGAATGGTTCGACGCCTTCAGGAACTCCCTGGGCTACGCACCACCCCCACCTTCTCCCCCTCCACCGCGACGACCATCGCCTGCCTTTACCCAATCACGGCACCTTTTTGAAGCCACATCCGCTAATTCGACAGACTCCCCAATTCGTCCCCCCTGCCACAGCCATGCTAACCAGGAAGAGATCACTCAAGCTTTGAGCGATTTGGCCAAAGGACAGCAGGACATCAAAACAACCCTCAGGGATTTACAAACGGAGGATGAAGAACAAAGGAGCAGGGTGGACAAACTGCTACTCTTCCTCCAAGACCTCAGGCAGGTGAGCGTTGAACAAGACAAGGGAAAACTGAAGAATACCCAAGTCTTCGCAAGCCCATCCTATGGTCTAGGTCTCTGAAAATTTCTCTTTTTTTCTAGTCTTTTTGTTTTATCAGTTTGTTAGGAAAATGGATAGACAGTCAGCTATGCTTAGATTAAAAATCAGACAGCCCAGAGCCCTACGCGGCATAGTAGGTTTTCTTAGAACGGTCACTTCTGCTCATTTTTGGACAAGTGTCATTAAATTTTTGAACCAGGGCCAACAGTGGTTTCCCATCCGGGCACTATTGACACCTAAAACAGACAGATTGTAAATTTTCAGAATGCTCTAATTTACTACTAACTTACAAATATATATATATATATATATATCACTGCAAGAGACAAACATAATGAGAATAAATCTCGTGCATGGGCCAAGGATTCGACCCTGAAACCTCATTCGAGCAAACAACGACACTCATCCAATTAAGCTAACCCACTCGACTTGATCATCATTATATTACAGTAGTTACGGTATGATCCACCATGTCCACTCGCAGTCATATATGGGATTCATGCTATCTTGATCATTATATATTAAAGGAACAATGATGGTAGGAAGTGGCATGGATATTTATGATATTTTCGTATATTAATTAAAATATTTCCCAAGGAAATCAACATCACATGATTGATTACGTTGGTAGGCATCTACAATTATATGTAGATTAATTTTCTTTAAATGTTATTTTGGAATGGAGTGACAAGATTGAAGAATACAATATGCTTTGTCATGTGTAGTAAATGCAATGGCTTGATTTATTGCCTTAACCTTTGCACACTTACTAATGTGAGCATTACTAGCGTGGTTTTTGGACAGCCTCTGTGCTTTATTTGAAAGGAATTTGTATTATTTTCGAGGGTTCTATCCAAATTCAAAACGCTATTGGATCACAAGCATGCAGGTGTGTGTTTGATCGTAGGTAAAATTCACATGGAGATTTAGTTGGGTTTCATTTTCATGTTTTTCTTTTTAGTTAATTGCTAAACTAATAATCCTTTCCAATTTAATTATATTTGCTTAAAGGTTGTAATTTTAAAAGTATTACGGCACTTTAGCGCAGAGATTGAGCATGTACGCATCTTGTTATTGTTTTCTAGTTTAAGGCTCAATTTGCATGGAGATTTTGCTTGGAATTCATCTTATTTTTTTCTTATTTCTAATTTAAGACTATAATTTTGAGATTATTATGGTAAAATAGCAACGAACAAATAAATGTCTCGAAATTAAAAGTTGATATCTTCATTTTAAAGGTGGTGTTGTTTTTTTTTCCAAATGCTCATGGTATGGTGATCACATACTGGTAATTTTTTGTTCTTAAACAAATATTTATAATGTGTTCCAAACATCCCATGTTCTTCATTTAAATTATAATCCCAATACAATATTACAGTAGTGTAATGGATTTAGAAATTAAACATAACATGGTAGGTTATAATTCCCACATGTCTACTATGTATAGTGTATATGTTTATTGGTATTGTTGAGCAGTTGTTATAACCTCTAGATTATTGTTTATGTAAACAAGTATTTGTTACTTCTAGTAGAGGTTTAACCGCATGTATATCCTTATGTGTTTTCAAACAAGAATGTTTTGACAAAACTTGCCATATAATAAATTAGGTAAGATTATTTTATCACTATCTAAAAATCTTTCAAAACCTTTAATTTCCCCTAAATGCATTCCGTAAATTATCCATAGTTTAATAAGAGATTAATATGTTTTACCTATGTATTGATAGGTTATAATTAATGGTTTAAACTTTGAACTTTTTTATATTGCAACAAAATCTAATTACTTACCACTAATATATGAAATGTTAATTTTTAATTTACATTTTTTTGGAGTTATAAGTGAATTATTTTACACTTTGTATATACAAAAACACAAGTAAATCTAATTAGTTGAAGGTGATTGCATTGTCAAATTTGTTGAGGACACATTCATGGAGGTCTATATACATTGTATCACAATTGTAAAAAAACACACACTCAAATAATCCTAATGAATTAATGAAACAAATTGTATGCACTCAATTAACACGGATAATAAAATGATATGGATACCATGAAAGATGGTATTGTAACAATTAATTCATTTTACAATGAATATTTATTTGATCCTAAACTTTGTTTAAAAAGTTTCAAATTGTTGAACAATTTGCTCAAACAAACAATGGACAAGATAACTGGTTTCAAATTTCAATTGCGGTGGGTTTTTCCGCTATGCAAACTTGTTATAATACATATTTAAAATTTGACATTTCTCTTTAAGTAAGAGTGGAAATATAAATTTTACTTTTACATACTGTGTCAATTTTTCTCAAATTTTAAAAACTTTTCAATTTCAATAATTAAAAATATATTCATTGGTTGGGTACTTCTGACAATATGATGCAACAATAAGCTTAATTAATCTAATTTTAATTGCAAAATGTGTTGGAAATTGCAAACAATGTTATGTCATTTCTAATTGTGCAATGTTTTTGGTATCATTGGTGCTCTAGTATTTAGTTAAGGGATTGTGTCATTTCTAATTGGGAAAAGAAATTATTGGTGATATTAAGTCATTTTTAATTGTGGAATGTATTGGAGATTACAAATGACATTGTGATTTAGATTTCTACATGTTATAGTTTAAAAAAATTCTAACAAAGTGTTTGTTTTATTTATCAATTTAATAAAACTACACAACATAATTTTAAAGTAAGAACTAACTACTTTACAACTATTATCCTTGTTATAATATTCATATCTTATTATATATTAAAATAAAAATAATCATGAATATGACACCATCGTTTAGTAGATTATTCATACAATAAACAACTTTGTTAAGGATATGGCACAACAATGTAGTACATTATTAAATAAATAAATAACTATGAATTCAAATTTATAGTCATAATTATTATTTGTATGTAACCGTTTTTGGGTTGTTTTGATTCATAATTGTTAAAAAAAAAAAAATATTTTTTCTTAACTGTATGGGATTATAAGATAATTTTTTAGCTTATAAAAAATCTTTATATAAAGTGTATGAAATACATTTAAAGACTTTTTTATATTTCTTTTTTAATATGGTTTGTTAGAGTGTAAATGATAAACTATAATAATTATTATTTGTATGTAACCGTTTTTGGGTTGTTTTGATTCATAATTGTTAAAAAAAAAAAAATTATTTTTTCTTAAGTGTATGGGATTATAAGATAATTTTTTTAGCTTATAAAAAATCTTTATATAAAGTGTATGAAATACATTTAAAGACTTTTTTATATTTCTTTTTTAATATGGTTTGTTAGAGTGTAAATGATAAACTATAATTATTGTTCAGATGGTTTTGACATATATTTATTTGTCATCTATGATGTCTAGTTAAAAAGGCATAGAATACATATGTATATATTCAACCTCGAGAGAAAACGTGGGCGGTGGGGCATGAGTATATGTATGTGTGTTTTACACACATACATATCCTCACTTCAAAGAGGGTGGGTGATGGGGTGAGGATATGTACGCATAAGAATATTAAGGTGAGTGGTGGAGCAGAAATTGTTTAGTTATTTATGACATAAAGCTATTTGTAATTTAAGATGTTTTTGGTTAAAAATGGTTTTATTGATAATTGTTATTACATATAATAGAATTAAGTTTTTTTTTCTTCTTCAGTTCACACAAGATTTTGTTCTAATCTATAAAGTTCATAGTGTTTTGAATGTTACATATTTTAATAATGTTTCTTTACATAATTAGAGAAAATTGATAGTCATAGTGAGAGGCACCTTCTACAACTCGGTATGGGGGAGATGTGTAAATTAACATAACACTTACATGGCATTAGTCAATCAACTATAATAGTTAAAATAATTAAATTGAAAAAAAAATTGTGTGAATTAAATTTTATATATGTGTGTTTGGCCAACATGGCTTCATTGATAATAGTTATTGCATAAAAGAGAATTAAACCTTCTTCTTCTTCTTTTTTTATTGGTTCACACAAGATTTTGTTCCAATCCATAAAGTCCATCGTGCTTGAACACTACATATTCTAATGGTATCATTGTACACAATTAGGGGAAATTGTTAGTCGTGATGAGAGGCACCTTCTACAACTCGGTGTGGGGGAGATGTGTAAATTAACATAACACTTACATGGAATAGGTCAATCAAATATATTAGTTAAAATAATTAAATGGAAAAAAAATGTGAGAATTATATATATATATATATATATATATATTCAATCCCATAAAGTAGTTAAACATAAAATAACTAACTAATTGATGCTTACAAATATAACTAATGCTTGCAAATAAAACTGGAGACTAACCTTGTATTCTAATTTTGATGTTGATCCACCATTGAATATTTTCTCTAAAGTTCCAATCCTTTCTCTAATTACTTGCAGACACACACACAGAGAAATATGTTGCAAGAAGGAGGTAGTTATCTAAATAACTAAATTTAAAGAAAATGACAATTAAAGCCAATTAGTATTCTAAATTACTAAAAATTAAATGAAACAAACATTCAAGACAATTTAGAAGTGGATAGGAAATATTTGTCTTCATTAAATTAAGAATAGAAATAGGATTGTTACAACATGCGTTTGTTGGTGGCACTACTCCAAAACCTACATCCAGATTTATCCACTCATGCCACTAAATATAGGTAGCATCTAAGACTCCGATGCTTGTGCGAGCCCAAATAAGAAAAATGGGATTCTTATTGACCAGATATATATAGAAAAGGAAGGATGGAAACAAGGGTTTCCAGGTCTGAGGAGATGAATCAGCAGTAAGGGAATAAGGGCTTGCAGACGGGGCAGGAAATTGCCAACATTATGTTGCTTCAAGTATCATAGTTCTTCTCCTCTAGCCTTAGGCTCATTTTATACCTTCTCCAAGTGGTTGGAGTGGTTACAAATGGTTGTATATGGGAAAAGGGGAGTTAGGAAACTAAAAAACCCATAACCCCGCTCAAAAATATGAAAAATTATATTTTTTTGAGAAAAATTAAGGTGTACGTGTTTTGCTATGGAGAAACACATGTATGTACATGCCTTAAATAGCTATTAGGGTGTGTCCATGTCCAAAAAGAGTGTTTTTTAAGAATCCAAAGGAGGAAAGGAGGATTAGTGTCTGTAAGTAGGAAAAGGAAAAGCCAAACATGTCATCAATGCATATGTGGTGGCAATTGATGTTATAAAAGATTCCCCTTAATGTGTGAGGTCAAAAAATAAACTAATGGCTTAAATACATTACAAAATATGAGAGGTATGGATGCAGTAGGCTCAGGTGAAAGTCACCAAAATTAGGTCCACGAACAGAACCTGCAACAGAAAACAAGTAAGAGTACTCTCTTCTCGAGGTGGGCATACATGTTCTCGTGAGTGACAAAAGCATGGCCGCCAAATCAAGTACACTATGGATCGATGAAACATGTATATGCAGAAGCAAGGATCGTGGCCATGAAAATGAATACACAGTGGATCCATGTCAAAAGAGATCATAGCCACGAAAGGGATACACAGTAGATCTATATATTAGAATCAGAGGAGGATATCTAGAAACAAGAGTTGAACAAACTAATCCCCCACAAGTAACAATGTCATAGAGTGGAAATGGTACTACAGACCTGAGGTCTTCAATTCAACCACCGATGGTACAAGTCTACACCATGAAAATATATGTGTTTAAGTCGAACACAATGAGACATTGTTTTATCATTGATCATTGATTTATACCATTAACAAGCATGTGACAACCCACCGATAATTATAATGGGTGTCAATATACCCAGTACATTCTAGAAAGTGCGAATAAAGGAGCTTGCATCGAACACTTTTAGAATCTATCAATCAAGGGACATTGATGTATTCCCACTATAAATAGTGAGGAAATATGCCACTGATGATTGCAAGCCCCAAGGTACTAATAAAGAATCTAGATCCCAATCCCAAAGCAAGATGTGTCGAAGTCAATACGAAGAGATCCACTGGAAGGAGGGCATTAATGCATCCCCCATCATCCACAAGTACCAATTTCATAGAATGGAAGTAGTACTATCGACCCAAGATCTTCAAATCAACTATTGATGGTACGAGTCTACACTATACGAATAGATGTGTTGAAATTGAACACAATGAGACAGCATTTTATTATCAATCATCAATGTATATTGTTAACAAACATAAGACAACCCAACAATGATGATAATGGGTTTCAAGGTACCTAGTACATTCTAGCAAGTGTGAATAAAGGAGCTTACGTTGAACGCTTGTAGAATCAAACAATCATGGGACATTGATGTATTCCCACTGTAAATAGTGAGGGAAACTGCCATTGATGAATGCAAGCCCCAAGGTACTAATAAAGACTCCATATCCCTATCTGAGAGCAATATGTGATGAATTCAATAGGAAGATATTCGTTGGAAGGAGGGAATTAAGGCATCCCCCGTCATCCAACATGAGGAACAGCAGAAGGCCAAAGATTTGGAAGAACTCAGATGAAATATTGAAAGGACCCACCACCAAGTATGGCTCTCATGTGCATTAGATAGAATAGTGCACAAAAGTGACCCTTTGAATAGAAGTCAATAATGAAAACTACTGACAGAGGCAAGGAAACCACCAATGGGATCAAATGGAATCTAAGGTAAAAGACAAATCCCAATGTGTGAATAATGTTCTTGTCGTCGAACACAAGGGAAAGCACTCGATCAGTGACCAATGATAGAATTTCATCTTCTAAGCACAAGTTCACATATCAATGATGCAAATAGGGCTAGGATGCGACTCTAGGTCAAACTCACAAAGCAATGTGTTGTAGTCGATAAGAGTTGATCGGCCAAAAGGAATTCAATAGGGTCCTTCCATACTAGCACGAGTATAGGATAAATATGCTTGTTGATTCTGAGAAGTACTTGACATATGGGAAGGTCTACTTGCAAAGTCATGAATTATGAGGAATGGTTGACACAGGATAAAACTTCCCTTGAACAAAAGAACGAAACAATAAAGTGACTTAGGTAGCATGGAATGAAATATGAACAACGACATAAGTTTGTAATACATGAGGCACCGACAGAATCTTCATAATGATCGAAATAACCAGTTGGAGGAGAAAAACTTTGTGTAACTAGTTCAATTTCCTAAAGCCATACTAAACCCAAATTGTTGAGACATAGACTCAAAACTTTGATCTTTGTTCAAGGGTGACATGAATTCTACCAAAATATTGAAGAGAAAACTCTTTTCCGTCCTTTTTTTTGTTATTTGATTTTTTTGTCTTTTTCATATTAGAAATCCTTAAAAGGAATAAAATAATTGTGTAATACAGTGGAGGAAACAAGTGTCGTGGGCAAGCAAACTAGTTCCAATATCAAGGAACATACCTATGCTCAATGCAAGGAAATGTGTGCAGTATATGGACACTTGGGGGAATGTTTTCTCCAAGGATATAGGTGTCAAGTCATAAAGGCAAAGATTGCAAGGCTAGCAACAAATGAGAATGCATAAGCAAGAATCTAAGAAACAAAAAGATGAAGCCAGCATTAGGCCCAAAGGTGCAAGTGGTAAATATGTAATTTAGTTACAAATGAACACAAAAGTATGGGAGCACCATAGGTAATAGCCAGGAAAATATTGATAATAATATGAGGTTTTGATGCAATTTCATGGTGTAACACCTTGTTTCCCCCAGTCTGTAAAAATAACTATACTGGCCAAGTATTGTGGAAAACTCAGAAATGTGAATGTGTGATGTGAATGGACATTGTGAAAGAGGTCGATGAATGTGAATAATATCATGAATATATATATATATATATATATATATATATATATATATAAGGGATCCTCGTGAGTAATGAGGGATGGGGGTGAACTGAATAATCCATAGAGTCCTCAGACCTGACCACCGCGAGGAAGATCATGCCACACGCAACCTCGCCGAAAGGAAAAAAGGCAGGAAGAGTGTGGGATCAAGGGGGCAGACGTGAGGGAAAGAGGAGGAGGAGAACTCTAGAAAAATACAGAGTGAGTGATAGTAGAGAAGGAGAGTGACCTCCGTTCTCGGTCACTAGCAAACAGAGACGTAGTCTCACAGCATCGTGGTCTCATCTCGGGGGTGGCTAGTGGTAAATCCGTTGGGAGTCATTGAGCCTACGGTTGGGTGGAAACGAGCACCCCTCCCAGTAGTTGCAATCACATCTGGTGATATTTTTGATAAGTGTTTTACATCTTGCATCTGGAAACTTATATGCTGACATGTATGCTCATAGTCTGTGTAGTTTATGAATGGTTTAAGTATAAGACTGTTTGTGTGGTGTTTTGATCAGAATGGTGGTTGCATGCTTTTATTGAAAAGGCCACGTATGGCTTATGTTTATAGATAGATTTGTATATATATATATATNTAGATAGATAGATAGATAGATAGATAGATAGATAGATAGATAGATATATGGATATTGAATTAATTCAGACTTCCAGTCTGTTCTTGGGAAATCTATACCTTTATCCGTCTCAGGTAATACCCTGAATAGATCTCCCCATAATATATATATATATATATATATATATATATATATATATATATATATGCATATTGAATTAATTCAGACTTCCAGTCTGTTCTCGGGAAATCTATACACTTATCCATCTCAGGTAATAACCTGAATAGATCTCCCCATAGAGACACCCTTCTTGGAAATCTCACCAAGAACCTGGAAAAGGATTTGAAGGCGCGAGTCTTAGTAACCCTGTACGAGGAAGATTGATCCTCTTGAAATCCCGAAATGGCAGCATAGAGATAAGTATCGATTGACGAATGAGATCCTATCGGAATATCTGCGATCATTCATGATCGTTATATTGGAGGAAGAAACGATGGTGTTAAATGCCTTAACCCCTTTTTTCTTATCTTCGTGAGTAGCGAAGAAATAGGGACCATAGATCCCCAAGGTCCGTGAGAGTATCTGGACCGTTGATTTTTCCACATCTAGGGAGTGGAGGGAGAGTGAACAATGCGAGACAGGTCTGAGCCGTCAGACCTTAGTCGGAACACCCGTCAGTCGTTGGATCTGACAGGAGATGCAGGGGGGTTAAACCTTCGTGAGCAGCAGAAGCGAAAAGTCCCAAAGGAGTTGGTATCGGGATCTCGACATTCGGGAGTTCGGGGGTCCTAAGGACGAAGGTTTGGACACTCGACATCAGAAGTTCTGAATTTGCGAAAGGATCGGAGCCATCCGTCTGTGGAAGAACGCGTGTCGTGAGATCATCCGCTTCGGAGACTCAAGCATCGGGACTCACAAAGGTGAGCGTATAGACTTTGTGAGTGGCAAAGTCATGGAAGAATCTGAGCCATTTGTTGGAAGGAAGATGTGTGTCATAAGATCCTCTCTATCGAGGATTCGAACATTGGGAGTCAGAGGAGGAAGTCTCTTGACTTCGCGAGTGGCGAAGTCGCGAGAAGATCAGAACCGTCTGTTTGAGGAGGACAGGTAGCAGAGATCGAGGCATCTCACGAACTCGGAGGTTCGCAAGGTGAGAGCCCAGGAGTTGGGTGCTCCAAGTCGCGAGTGGCAAAATCACGAGGAGCAAGGATCATCGTTGGATCCAGGTCACGGGAGGATCGTTGGATCAGAGCCTCATCGCGCGTATCATGCATTCGGAGGTTCAGAGGTTGAGAGGACCTCTTCTCGACATCAGATGTCGCGAAGTGTCGAAATTCGGGCACGAAGGAACACGTGGCAGAACCACAAAGTGGGGCCCGTATGATTGACAGGCGGACATGCGTCGCCTGGAGAAAGGAGTTAACACTCTGTTGACTTCTCGCATCTCGGGAATTCGTGGGATAAGAACATGAGTGCTCAACCTTTCGACTTGTGAAGTCACGAAGTTGTGACGAGAGATAGTGCTTAGCCTAGTCATTGGTTGCGCACAGAGGGCGCTGACAGAAGGGAGCTATACCCATTACGTGATTTCAGATATCGTGAATTTGGAAAGGAAGAGTCCATCAGGATTTCGCAAATCAGGAATTCAGGAGTCCCATTGATAAGAGGTCGGGCTCTCATATTCATAAATCTCGAAAGAGATAGGACAAAATTTTTATGAGGAATGGTCACCTAGATCAGGGGATATCCAAGAGGGCTAAGGTGACAAAGGCCACTCCGGGGGATCGAAAATCGGGAATTTGAAAGTCCCTTTGACAAGAGGTTGGGCTCTCGTATTGATAAATCTCGAAGGGAATGAGATTGTTGTCTTATGATAAGTGGTCATATGGACCAAGGCATAGCCCAGAGGGCTAATTGTTGATCGACTCATCTTTGGAATTTCGACATTTTGGGGTTTGCAGAGTCGAAAGACTCGACTCGCTTATACCGCTGAGTCGCGAAATGCGAAAAGGTGCCTAGTTGTTTGGCCTGTGATCATGATCAACGATCACATGGAGGTGGGAAAAAGGGAAAATCTAGCCTATGCTAAGCCCCGTAAGATTTTGGGGATTCTTTCCCTTGAGAAAAGGCAAAAATTTGTTATGTCACAGCGGGTGTGTTACAAATTGGTATCAGAGCATGGTTACAACACTTGGCCTGCTTGGGCTCATGAACGGGTTGCGCAGAAGCTCCATTCAGAACACTCCTAAAAGAGTAACCCCCCTATCTTAACCTCCCTAATTAAAAGACGAAGTTGAGAATGAAAAATCCCTATTGTGTGTGTGTACATGTGAAAATATGAATTATGTACTGGTTATAAATAAATATAAATATCAACTAACAACCAGTGTTTTTTCTTTTGCACACAAGCGGAAGATCAACCACGGGAAATTGTCAACGCATAGTATGGTGACTCACCATGAAGTGGGAGAAGGCTCCCACAATAGAGACGAATAATTCGATGAAAGGAGGGCAGCAGGGACCCCTCTAGGTCTAGCCAAGATTGTGAGGAGCCTCATGGTCGAATTACAAAGCTATAAGGCCGACAATGAAAGGATGATGAAAGAACAAGAAAAGAAAACAGAAATTAACGCAGTTTTACTTCAGAGTTTATCCAATCTACAAAGACAAATGCAACATGAACCTGAAACTTAGAAACATGGTCATATCAATGGTCACACTAAGAGGATCACCTTGAAAAAGGTCCACCCCAGAGGTAAAGGAAAAGCATCGAATGATTCCTCTGAGAAGGAAGCTGGCGATTCGGAGATCTCTTCTAGCAGCAGAACCAGTTCCTATTCCTAAAAGAAACAAAAGAAGCAAAAGTCTTCTAAAGGTCCTAAGTTCGAAGAATTCAAAAAATCCAAACCACCCTCCTTCGATGGTGAAATAAAGAAGGGAGAGGAAGCAGAGGCCTGGCTGCTTGGACTAAAGAAGTATTTCAGATTCCATGACTTTTCAGAAAATATGAAGGCCCGAGTGGCCACCTTCAACTTGAACGGAAAGGCTTCCATTTGGTGGGAAGACCTTAAGAATGTGAAAGGGGTTCGCGAAGAGGACTTGTCTTAGGGATGGTTTGAGAAATATTTCCAGAAGAAGTATCTGTCGAAAAAATATTTCGATGAAAAGACTAAAGAGTTTTATGAACTCAAACTGGGACAACTCACTATAGAAGAATATGTCAACAAATTCCTCGATTTATTGAGGTATGTACCCTATATCAAGGCGGAAAAGGCAAAGGTGCAATGCTTCATCAGTGGACTACCTAAGGACTATCGGAACATAATTGAATTTGATGAGCCAAAGACTCTAGAAGGCACTATTCGAAACGCGACCTATTGTCATGAACAATTTGGGCATCGAGCAGAACCTCGCGAGGGATGGAAATAGAAGAATAGTTCAAGATTTCAGAAAAGGGGAATTAAATCCCCAAGATTTAAGAACTATAAGAAGAACCCAAGAATGAGATTCCCAACCTAGAGTATGCACCAACATAATTTTCCCTCCTTGAGCGGAAATAAAACTTTTGGACCCGTATCAGTGAAGACTGATAACCCAAAGAGAGAACCTTTGAAATGTTGGGGTTGCAGGGAAGAACATCTATTGAGAGATTGTCCACACCGACAACAGAATAGTCGGAGGATTTATAACATCCAAGAAGCTACTACCATCAATAATGTGGCCAGGAGTGAGCCACAAATTTACGCAGCCTTGGATAATAACCAAGCTGACCACCAAGCTTCAGTGGTGGAAATAGAAGGTATGATTTCCAACCATCTAGTGTTTGTTTTGATTGACCCTGGTTCAAATTTGAGTTATATATCCCCTAAAGTTGTTGATAAGTGTAAACTAAAGCCACAAAAACATACCAAGCCATGGTTGGTACAATTAGCCACTGGCACCAGAAGAAGGGTAGCAAAGGTTATACCAACCTGCCAATTGATGTTGGGTAAATCCCCCACCCAAGCAAACCTTAACATATTACCCCTGGGATTGTATGATTTGTTGATTGGGATGGATTGGCTAGCTTCCCATAAAGCCAGATTGGACTGTTACCATAAGACCTTAGAATGTGTAAGTAAGGAAGGGAAGAGGATAACCCTTCAAGGGATCCGAAAACCTATCTCAGTGAGACAAATATCAACTCTGCAAATGAGAAAGTATTTCCGAAAAGGATGTACCCTATATGCAATACAGGTGTTGAAAACAATCGAAGGTGACAAACCAAGCCCTGACGATCACCCTATCCTGAGAGAATACAGAGATGTGTTTCCGGAAGAGGTGTCGGGTCTACCTCCGAGAAGGGACATAGACTTCTCGATAGAACTTGCACCGGGAGCGGTGCCGGTGTCTAGGACACCCTATCGGATGAGCACACCCAAGTTAGTTGAACTCAAATTGCAATTAAAAGAAATGATGGATAAAGGTTATATTCGACCCAGCGTGTCTCCATGGGGAGCACCAGTCCTGTTCGTGAAAAAGAAGGATAGTACCCTTAGACTGTGTATAGATTATAGGAAACTCAATAAGGTAACCATAAATAACAAGTACCCCTTGCCCAGGATCAATGACATGTTCGATCAATTGGGGGGTACGTCTATTTTCTCAAAGATTGATTTGAGATCAGGATACCATCAAGTCTAAATCAAGGGTGAAGACATCCATAAAACTGCCTTCCGAACAAGGTATGGCCACTATGAGTTTGTGGTAGTTCCATTTGGGTTGACCAATGCCCCTGCCACTTTTATGTGCTTGATGAACAATGTGCTTAGCAAATTCCTAGACAAATTTATGCTTGTTTTTATTGACGATATATTATTTACTCCAAGAACAGAAAAGAGCATGAAGAGCATCTTAGACTTGTGTTGCAAGTGCTAAGAGAACATCAGCTCTATGCCAAATTCAGAAAATTTGAATTCTTCCAGAAGCAAATACATTACTTAGGCCATGTTCTCTCTGAAGAAGGAGTAGCAGTAGACCCTGACAAAATCAGTTCTATTATGGAATGGCCTACCCCAAAGGATGTTTCGAACATCAGATCCTTTATGGGATTAGCAGGATACTATAGGAGATTTATAAAAGAATTCTCCAAGATTGGTTGTCCAATCACTGCCCTCCAGAAGAAGGGGACAAAATTCCTATGGACATAGAAATGTGAAGAAAGATTTCAAACCCTGAAACATATACTGACCCATGCACCCATGTTGAAGATCGTCAACCCTGAAGATGACTTCCTCGCATGCACAGATGCCTGTAAGGAAGGACTCGGAGGAGTCCTTATGCAGGGAGGAAGTGTGATCTACTATGAATCCTAAAAATTGAATGAGCACGAAGTCAACTATGTGACCCATGATCTAGAGTTGGTTGCCATAGTGCATACCTTGAAAATGTGGAGACATTACCTCCTGGGAAGAAAGTTTGTACTTATGACAGATCATTATGGATTGCGATACCTGTTTGATCAACCAAAGCTCAATGCTAGACAATCTAGGTGGATGGCCCTCCTTAGCGAGTTTGATTTCGAAATCAAACACATTAAAGGAAAGGAAAATAGGGTGGTCGATGCCCTTAGCAGAAGTATGAAAACAATTCACCTGGCAGCAGTGAGCACCTGCGAGACAGATGTCAAAGAAAGAGTTAGAAATGCACAAGAAACAGATCCCTTCATCCAGACCGTGACCATGTACCTACAACAAGAACCCGCCGGAGTAAAATATGAAGGCTACCAGATGACCGAAGGAGGTCTGCTCACTTACAAAAGAAGATTTTACATTCTAGAATGTGATGACTTGAAGAGGTTCATACTAGATGAACTACATAAAAGACCCTATTCTGGTCATCCAGGATACGAAGATGATCACGGCCACTAGGAGACAATTCTATTGGCCTGGAATGAGGAAAGACATAGCTGAGCACTTGGCCAAATGCATAGAGTGATAACAGGTTAAAGTAGAACATCGACACCCAGCAGGATCATTACAACCTCTACCAATCCTAGAATGGAAATGGGAAACCATCTCCATGGATTTCATCACCGGATTACTGACCTCGACCAAACATAATGATGCCATCATGGTAGTGGTGGATAAATTGAGCAAGTCTGCCCATTTCATCCCTATCAAATCCACTTGCAAAGAAATTGATATCGCCCAGGTATTCATGCAGGAGATATTCAGACTGCATGGTATGCCGAAAGAGATCGTGTCCGACAGAGACATGAAATTTACTTCTAACTTTTGGAAATCACTGATGGTTGGCTTAGAAACCAAATTGTTGTTTAGCACCGCCTATCACCCTCAAACTGACAGACAAACAAAAAGAGTGAACCAAATATTTGAAGACATGCTAATAATGCATGTAATGCATCAACCCAAGAAGGGGGAAGACTACCTGCCACTGGTAGAATTCGCCTACAACAACGGCTACCAAGCATCCTTAAAGATGAGTCCCTTTGAAGTCCTCTATGGTATACCATGCAACACTCCTATCAGTTGGAGTAATCCCGTAAACAATATTTCTTTTGGACCTGACATGTTGAAAGAAATGGAACAACAAGTGACTCAGATAAAACAAAACCTAAAGGTCGCTCAGAACCGATAGAAAAGTTATGTCGACCAAAAGAGAACTCCAAGAGAGTTAAAAGCGGGATATCATGTATATCTCAGAGTTAGGCTTAGGAAAAGTTCCCTGAAAATGGGAGCTTGTGCCAAGTTAGCACCTTGGTATTGTGGACCCTTTGAGGTTCTAGATAGAGTGGGACCTGTCGCCTATAGGCTAGCACTTCCTCCCATAGTAAAAGAACATAATGTTTTCCATGTTTCATTATTAAAGAAATATGTACATGATGTTAATCATATAATTGATTGGTCTATGATCCAGGTGGAACCAGAGGGAGAATTTATACTAGAACCTCAATGCATACTGGACAGAAAGGAAACCCCACTCTGGAACCGAACCATTGCATAGGTCAAGGTGCAGTGGGAACATTTTGGCCCAGATGAGGCTACATGGGAAATGGAGGATGCCATGAAACGAGCATATCCGATTTTGTTTGCATCTGTACATGCGTGTCAAGTTGATAGATAGAACATCGAGGACGATGTTCCTTTAAGGGGGAGGGAATTGTAACACCCTATTTCCCCCAGTCTATAAAAATAAGTATACTGGCCAAGTATTGTGGCAAACTCAGAAATGCGAATGCGTGATGTGAATGGACCTTGTGAAAGAGGTCGATGAATGTGAATAATATCATGAATATATATATATATATATATATATATATATATATATATATATATATATATATTGC
>ML792152.1:169433-179981 GCA_009831015.1 Picea engelmannii | reverse complement strand
AGAGACCACGATGGCTGAAGAAAGGTGGTGTTAACTTCCACCGAAACCAATACCGTATATATATTGCAGGACTACTGAGAGGGGATGTGCTGAAAAAGAGACCATGATGGCTGAAGAAAGGTGGTGTTAACTTCCACCGAAACCAATACCGTATTTGGACTTCACTGGCCTAGAGAACCAAGAGCGGCTCCCTGGCCCCGAATTAAATGACTTGCCAGCGTTGGTAGGTAAAGGGCTCCTCATGAGTAATGAGGGATGGGGGTGAACCGCCCATCCATAGAGTCCTCAGACCTGAACACCGCGAGGAATATCGTGCCACACGCAACCTCGCCAAAAGGAGAAAAGGTAGGAAGAGTGTGGGATCAAGGGGGCAGATGCGAGGGAAAGAGGAGGAGGAGAACTCTGGAAAAATACAGAGTGAGTGATAGTAGAGAAGAAGGAGAGTAACCTTCATTCTCGGTCACTGGAAAATAGAGACGCATTCTCGCAGCATCATGGTCTCAGCTCGAGGGTGGCTAGTGGTAAATCCGTTTGGAGTCGTTGAGCCTACGGTTGGGTGGAAATGAGCACCCCTCCCAGTAGTTGAAATCACATCTGGTGATATTTTTGATAAGTGTTTTACATCTTGCATCTGGAAACTTATATGCTGACATGTATGCTCATAGTCAGTGTAGTTTATGAATGGTTTGAGTATAAGACTGTCTGTGTGGTGTTTTGATCAGAAATGGTGGTTGTATGCTTTTATTGAAAAGGCCACATATGGCTTATGTTTACAGATATATATATATATATATATATATGCATATTGAATAGTTCAGACTTCCAGTCTATTCTCGGGAGATCTATACCCTTATCCGTCTCAGGTAATACCCTGGATAGATCTCCCCATAGAGACACCCTTCTTGGAAATCTCACCAAGAATCTGGAAAAGGATTTGAAGGCGCAAGTCTTAGTAACCCTGTACAAGGAAGATTGATCCTCTTGAAATCCTGAAATGGAAGCATAGGGATAAGTATTGATTGACGGATGAGATCCTATCGAAATATCTATGATCATTCATGATCGTTAGATTGGAGGAAGAAACGATGGTGTTAAATGCCTTAACCCCTTTTTTCTTATCTTCGTGAGTAGTGAAGAAATCAGGACCATAGATCCCCAAGGTCCGTGAGAGTATCTGGACCGTTGATTTTTCCACGTCCAGGGAGCAGTGGGAGAGTGCACAGTGCGGGAAAGGTCTGAGCCGTCAGACCTTAGTCCAAACACCCGTCAGTCGTTGTATCTGACAGGAGATGCACGGGGGTTAAACCTTTGTGAGAAGCAGAAGCGAAAAGTCCCGAAGGAATTGGTATCGGGATCACGGCATCTGGGAGTTTGGGGGTCCTAAAGACGAAGGTTTGGACACTCGACATCAGAAGTTCCAAATTTTCAAAAGGATCGGAGCCTTCCATCTACGGAAGAACGTGTGTCACGAGATCATCCACTTCAGAGACTCGGGCATCGGCACTCACAGAGGTGAGAATTTAGACTTTGCAAGTGGAAAAGTTGTGGAAGAATTTGAGTCGTCCGTTGGAAGGAGGACGCGTGTTGCGAGATCCTCTCTATCAAGGATTCAGACATCGGGAGTCATAGGAGGAAGTCTCTTGACTTCGCGAGTGGCAAAGTCATGAGAAGATCAGAACCGTCTGTCTAAGGAGGACAGGTGGCAGAGATCGAGGGATCTCGCAAACTCAGAGGTTCACAAGGTGAGAGCCCAAGAGTTGGGTGCTCCAAGTTGCGAGTGGTGAAATCGCGAGGAGCAAGGATCACCGTTGGATCTAGGTCTCGAGAGGACCATTGGATCAAAGCCTCATCGCACGTATCACGCATTCAGAGGTTGATAGGACCTCTTCTCGACATCAGAAGTCACAAAGTGTTGAGATCTAGGCACAAAGGAACATGTGGCAGAACCACAAAGTGGGGCCCGTATGATTGACAGGCGGACACGCGTCGCCTGGAGAAAGGAGTTAACACTTCGTTGACTTCTCGCATCTCGGGAATTCGTGGGATAAGAGCATGAGTGCTCAACCTTTCGACTTGCGAATTCATGAAGTTGCGATGGGAGCTAGCACTTAGCCTAGCCGTTGGTCACGCACAGAGGGCGCTAACAGAAGGGAGCTATACCCATTACGTGATTTCGGATATCGTGAATTTGGAAAGGAAGATTCCATCGGGATTTCGCAAATCAAGAATTCGGGAGTCCCATTGACAAGAGGTCAAGCTCTTGTATTCATAAATCTCGAAAGAGATAGGATAGAGGTCTTATGAGGAATGGTCACCTGGATCAGGGCATAGCCAGGAGGGCTAAGGTGACAAAGGCCACTTTGGGGGATCAGAAATCGAGAATTCAGAAGTCTTGTTGACAAGAGGTCGAGCTCTCATATTGATAAGTCCCGAAGGGAATGAGACTACGGTCTTATGAGAAGTGGTCATATGGACCAAGGCATAGCCCAGAGGGCTAATTGTTGATCGATGCATATTTGGCATTTCGGCATTTTGGGGTTTGCAGAGTCGAATGACTCGACTCGCTTATACCGCTGAGTCGTGAAATGTGAAAAGGCTCCTAGTTGTTTGGCCTATGATCATGATCAATGATCACACGGAAGTGGGAAAAAGGGAAAATATATCCTGTGCCAAGCCTTGTAGGATTTTGGGGATTTTGTCCCTCGAGAAAAGGCGAAAATTTATTATGCCATAGCCAAGATGTCTAGATTTGACAATGTTACCAACTATTTCAAGTGAATCACTTAGGGACATGATCAGTTTGCAACCATAGGAGAGAAAATGGATGACATAGAGCTTGTGAATATGGCATTGAATGGTTTTCCTAAGTCTTCGGAACCATTTTTCAAGGGATTGTGTTCTCGAGAAAAACTCCCATATTGGTGGATACATTGGGATGATTGCATCCAGGAAGAGACTTGGGAGGAGTCTAAAGCATTCAAGCAGGGAGATGAAGAGGAGTAGAACTCGTCCCTTGTCAATAAGACAAGAAAGGGTAAAGGAAAGGGTTCCAAGGGTAACAGTGAGGAGTCAACCTCACAGCTAGGTAATAAGGACTCGAGTAAAATAAAGTGCTTCATGTACCAAAAGTATGGGAAATATGATTCACAATGTCCAAACAAGAATAAAGGGAAGAGGAGTCAGTCTCAATGAGTAACAACATCTGCAGAAGCTCAAGTCAAGGAGTTTCCTGATAATTTCAAGAATGATTTCTCATTATTCTCCTGTCTTTCTGGCATAGATTCTGGTAATTCCTATTTCATGGATAGTGGGGTTTCTCGTCACATGACAAGGACACATGATTTTTTTACCAGTTGGTCAAAGACAGACTCATATCTATTGGTGGATCTTGGCAC
This sequence comes from Picea engelmannii, assembly GCA_009831015.1. Taxonomy (NCBI): domain Eukaryota; kingdom Viridiplantae; phylum Streptophyta; class Pinopsida; order Pinales; family Pinaceae; genus Picea; species Picea engelmannii. The sequence continues at coordinate 176,586 of ML792152.1, read as the reverse complement.
TCATGCCCAGGATGTGCTTTATGTCCCATATTTGAATAAGAATTTGCTCTTAGTATCATCTCTAGAGGACAAGGGTTTTGAAGTCTTGTTCCAGAATGGAAAAGTACTCATACATTCAGAGGGATCTATCCCTAACACAAAAGTCAACATTGGTGTTAGAGAGGGAAGGGTATACAGATTGCAAGGAAAGCCTATAAGAGGATCCAAAGGGATATTAGATCACGGATTGATGTCAGTGACAGAGGACAAGGAGAAGGAGGCTCCAAAGGGTGAGCAGATTTCACGAACTTCTGGTGCGGGGATTCAACCTTAAGATGGGAACAGGGATTTATCCCATTCTAGTTCTATTAGAAGACTGACTTGGTACAAGATGACACTGATGAATGCTCAGGAGTAGGAGGCTCCTAGGAGTACATTGAAGGAGATCATACCTTCGATGAAGTTTCCAAACTTCATGGAATTGATATATAGTGTCATCGATTATGTGACTTCCAATATTCATGGAGAAGTTGACCAGCAAGGTTGGAGGGATGCCAAGGTGTAGGATGGTGTGTGTGACATTGTGTCAGGGTTGGAGGGAGAACTAGTTCTAGGTGTCTCTTTGAGAAATACCTTCCTCGCTAAGAAGGAGTGTTGATGTTTGTAGCATCGGACATGTATTTTTGCACAGGTCTAAGTGTTTAGACATGTGGAAGTTTTCCAAAGACTTCTACCTTGAGACTTTACTTTAATTAAAGGAATTATTAAAGTAAAGTGTTTTTGTTAGTGAGTTGAGTTTTATTTAAATAAATGATTTAATTAGAATTAGTGAATTAAATAACCCCCCAAAAAACTTCACCTTTTTGTTCTGTAAGGACATTACCTTTCTTCCAAAGAAAGACCCGACCTTTCTTTTGGCCTTTAAGGATTACAAGGTTTTACGCCCGGTAGCCCGTCTGGGGTCTTAAACGACGTTTTTAGTTCCCAATTCAGGACCTTACTTTCCTGTCATGACCTTACCTTAAGTCTATCATTGATATCAAGTGAGGTGATAAGTAATCTCAATCGTCAATCACTTTGGAGATTAGGGTTAGGTCATAACTCAATCTTATAAAAGAACATTAGGGTGAAGGAGGAAGACACATGATACACTTGATACATTGATTCAAAGTAGAGATGGAATTTTTCTCAAAATATTGGATCATGAAAGACTCAGATTCAAGGAGATCTTGGATAGGTAGAGAAGGACTTCCATCTAGAGATCAGTTCAAGGAGAAGAGAGAACAGGAACATTCACAAGTGGGTTTCAGCAGATTGAAGCCATAGCAGTAGGGTCACACCATATGAAGTTGTTGTATAGTATTTGAGTGCATGTACGCAGGTTTTAGTGGAGACAAGAGCATATACATGGGTTTTCTTAAGGAAAGGCACGTATATCTAGAGAAACATGAAAAATATGAGAAAGTACAATAGATTATGAGTTGCTAGGGTTTATAGGTATTTTCTGTATTTTTTATGTATTTCTCTATGGGCCATTTTCCTAGGTATGAGAGCCCTTATAAGCTTTGAATTTATTTGAATGATAAGCTTAGTTGATGGGAAAAATATCTTTGTGTATTGTGGTTGATATTTTTGGTTTCTAGTATTGCTTATGCTATCTTTATTTGAGTTGAATATTCCAGCAAGTGCATGTTTTTTTTTGAGCTTCTAACTTGATTTACAACAAGGAAATCACTAGATAACAAGATGCCTAGGTGTCAGAGTAGGGATTTCAACATGATTGATAGGCTGAAAAAACATTGTGGTACATCATCCTACCTAAAAAAACTACATCATAAAACATCATCTATACTCGAAGATCAGTCCATTAGGCATCAAAAACAGAACCAAGGGGGAAAACTATATCAAAGTGGGTAAAAAACTAGGTTAAATAGTCAAAATACCAATTTTACCATAGCATTTGCATTTTTACCCAAAATAGTGAAATTTGGTTAAAAAACCCCCTGAATTTCATCAAACAATTTTGATAGCTAAGAGTGATGAAATCGAGCGTCATCTGGACCAAGTAAGAGAGATCCTCCTTATCTTCATTTTCATTCAAGTAATTTCCATTTTTTGTCAAATTTTAGTTAGAATTTTCAGTTTTTAAATAAGGGTGAACTTGTATGCATCTTTATTTGGTGTGGGGCATGTATAATAGGCCCTATATGTTCCTTGGCTTCACTAAATTGTCTATATATGCAATTTTCCTCAAAAGAAGCCACATACAAGTCCATTTAAATGGAAAAAAAAAATATAACCCTTTTCTTACTCTAAAAACTACAGGATGGTTATAGAATGGAGAGAGAGGGAGAATGAAGACATAGATAATCAAGTCATTGATGACCCGAAGGAATTGGAATCCCTCCAGCTATGTGGCCGAATAAAATTATTTGGCATAAGTAACATGCGATCCCAAAAGAGATTATTGCAAGTCCTTATCGGTTATTAGGAACCTAACACTGATGCATTCTTGCTCGATGGCCAACCTCTAAAGTTAGAGATAGATGACATTTACTTTATCATAGGTATTTCTAGATGAGGTGACATAGTCAACCTTTGAACATGAGGTGGTGGTGGAATGACCATCAAAGAATGAATTTCCGCTTACTACACCTTGAGAACAAAAAAGCTCGGGAATCAAATCCCAACTCATAACATCGAAAGCATGAGCTTAAAGATAATCCTTTTGATCATCAAGCAGATATCAGGATCCACAACTTCATATCAAGAATATTGATTGTAGATGTACTATGTGGTGGAATGTTTGAGACCCACAGTGTATGATTGGAGTTCACCATTGCTACAATGCATGAAGACTCAGTTAATTGAGTGCAAATAGGGAAAAATGAATTTTTTTGGCTATGAGAGCATCCTTCACACCTTCTACTTCAATAGGGTGTCATCCATTAGTCTGAGAGTTTGCATGGACCCACGTATTATCAGATAGCCATGCATGATCGAATGGGACGGACTTATATTATGGTTGGGGGAAGGGCACATGTCCAACCCCTACAATGATGACTTCTTCCATTGATGGGGGTGACAAATTATTGTCATAGATGACTATCCCTATGAGGGGATAAACTTCAGTCATGACCCTGATATGCATGTTCCTCTCGATGTTGCATTGGGTTCCATAGGCAACTATTTTTAAGTTTGTAAAGTTATTAAATTTGTATTTATTTTATTTAATAGAAATCTCAAGAAGTAAAACAAAATTCAAATATTTTTGGCATGGGTAATAATGCTAACAAAATATCATGAATGTGAAAATATTGGACCGAGATGACTGAAGGGTTTCCCCTAACACAGACGTAGAGGACGTGGCATGGACCAACCCAATGGGGATTCCAAGAGAGTGTTGCATAATTTCTAGAGGAATATGGATCGTCTTACACACCAAGTTCCTATGGTACAGATACAAGACTTGTCAGAGCATATGCAGCGACATGTCATCGGGGAACCAAGGGCTTGGGTGTGACTCTTCCAGCATTTAGCCAACACCATTGTATGTTAATGAGACACACATGCAAGGGCAAGGCCCTCTACATATATTATATGTATTACGTGTACCAGCATAATAGACATTCAGTGCTAGAAGCCCAATTTTGTAACATTAACCCATATTTTTGTACTTAATGGATATTAAAGTAATATATATATATATAGTTATTTTTCCTTGGTGTACTTATTTGATTATGTGTAAATTTTGAATGCTTTTATATACATGTGTATATGTGTGTGCTTTTGATTTGAAGTTTGAAACAAATGCAAATCCATTACATAATTAGCATAGGCATTAGATACTAAATTATAACTCTTAGAAACGTGGACATTTGTAATTGTTGATATGTTTTCCTGTCACCCATGAACTAGGTGATTGGGGTCCATATTTGAACCTATGCCTTTTCCTAATGGAGACTAAATTTTTTTTCCAATGTGGAATGTGCCAAATAACCCTCACTTGTTGATCGTGAAGACTCAACAAATCCTAAAACAACTTCGGTATTGCAGTTCTTCATCATAAAAGGCCAAGATGAATGATTTTTATTTTGAACAAAAGAGAAGAAAATAAAATATGGTAAAAGGAAGGAAATAGCTTGTGTCCTCCTTCCCATTGAATAGCCCTATTTCTCATCTGCGTCCATAATTTTACAAATTGTAAAACAAGGATAATATTCCCAAGATATGTCAATTTTCTCTCACATCCTACCTAATCCTCACTTCTCTCTATACTACCAATCCATACTTAGCCATTTTCCTCTCCACATTCCATTTTCCTTAGTCATTTTCACTAGTACTCTCCACTCTCCATACTCTCCATACCCCTATGCTTAGTCATTTTTCATCAATGTGGATGTAGGACCCCTTCCCTCATCTCCACCTTCCACTCCTAACCCCACAAGTAGCCATACTTAACTATTTTTTTTCATATCACCCTACCCCCACAAGTCTGCAATCCTCAATTTGCATTTACATTTCCACATTACCCAAATTTCTCCCTCGTGACTTAGTCATTTATTGAGTTTTACACTTAGTTTGTTTTTTTACTTTTGAATGTAGATGCGAAAGCATATGTTATAATTTTCATATCACCTTACCCCCACAAGTCCACATCCCTGCAACATTCCCAACACTTAGTCATTTTACCAAGTTTTACTGAGTTTTATACTTGACTTTCTACATAACCCTATTCTCGGATTTTATTATGAAATTATTCATTATATTCCTAAGCCTTCATCCCCCCCCCCCCCAAATTTTGAGATATTGAGACACATGGATGTGATGTGGACCTATCCCTGGGTGACACGTGGATGGTACGGGTTGGATAGAGATAACCCAATAATGACTTGGCATGATGAATGGGTGATGACATGGCAACCAAAATCTATATTATACACAAGCTACGCAAGGTTCCATAGTTCTCTCTATTTCACACACAAATAATATGGAAATGTATTTTGCTTATAAATAAGATATGATAACTATTCCCCAATGCATGTCGGATAAATAAGGTGAATTAACAAATCAAGGGCTCATAATTCACGTGGATAAATCAACGGTGGCTAAGTCTCTATCTTCCGGAAGCCATAACTTTTGATTCTGATATCCAAATTGAGAAAGCGGGAGCTTGTTGGAAATATAGAAACAAGAAGAACACTTTGGAATTAGTTTCCATGGTTTAAATCATGTTTATTATGCCTAAAAATTAAATTATAGTCATGATTATTTCTAGCTTGGTAGTTAATTATTTTTGAAAAATTGTTATTAAAATAAATTTCTAAGCTTCTAAAGTGGGTCCCAATTGATGGCACGGATACCTAAGGGGAAAATAAATCCCTAAATAAAAAAGAAGTTTCAAGAATATTAAGAGAATATTACAAAAGGGGTGAAAGGAATTCAAAGAAAGGGGGATTTCTGGCAATTGTTGTTGGCAACATGAGTTTTTACAACGGTGAAGAGTTCACAAGAAGCAAGTTTTGTCTTTCCAAGATTTTGTGAATTAGTGTGCTTAAATTTCTTCCTTCCTTATTATTTCCATCAAGTCTTCCATGTATGTTTGTAAATAGGAAGATATGGGTCTCATGAGCTCTTTGTCTAAATTCTTCCAATCGTTTTTCATGATATTTCAGGTCCAATAGAGAAAAATCCTTGCTTGTAAAAAGGAAAATGCAATTTAATTCAATTTATCTAATTGTCATTGAGATCTTGCTGAGGTTGTTTTGTCCCTCTTATTTCAAACATTGTTAAACTTGTTACATTTGGGATATTATTATAACTTTCTCCCACAAAGAATTATTTCAGGGCATTACAATAGTGATTGTTTATACTTTGAGTCTAAATCACGTGATTTCAAATGTATTGTCTAACAAAATATTTTTTTAAGCTCCAAATAAATGATCATATTAAGTTCTTTGATGTCCTGACCATGTTACTTTTCCTTCATCTTGCAAAGTCATAGTTGATTCTGGGTTCACATTATTTTAAAAGGAAGGAAAAATATTTGTCGAAAGAAGACTCCAAACCCTATGGATACAAATCTCTGCAAAGACAATTATTTATTTTTCTTAAATGATATGATGTACTTCACAAGTACATATATATATAAGAATGTTTACATATGTATATAAAATTATATACATCTATATAGAAGGGTTTCATGGGAAGATTTGTTGGATTTTGTATTGCATACATATAAGTCTAGAAAAACAATCTTCCATATATCAAGAAAGAGGAGTACCACCTCTATAAAAACGAGGAGAGTCTTTCTTTCTCCCCACAAGATTTTATCTCGATGTTGGTAAATTCCCCTCGATAGAAAAAATGATCAACAAATTGGTTACCATATTGGGGACAAACAAAATGTTGGTTTCCCATACCATAAATTTTGATGACTCTACCAAAGCCCAACCAACCTAAAATACAAGTTGGACGTAGAAATCATGAAAGTATCCTACGCTAGTTACATGATCTAACCATAACAACAACAAGGATTCAATAAGAACTTGAAAGAACGTGGGAAGCTCTTGCTCGAGAATAAGAAATAGATACAGCCTTGAGACAAATAAGAGACCAATAAAACCTTAAAAGTTGGAATCATACAAAGGACCATCAATTAATATGAATTGGGTTCTTGAAAATATCATCCAAGGAACATTGGGTGGTCTTGAAGATATGTTATTGGAGTTTTGAACACAATTCAGTTATGCCAAATTCTATAAAACTAAATAACCATCCAATATTTGGGAATAATATATGTCTGATAAAACCAAAGAACCATTTAATATTTGGGAAGATGAGTTCCCTGGCGATATATATATACAATCAACTTGCACCATCATCTTCAACCACATTATAAATATCACAAACATTATCAAATTTAACCAAATTCTTCTCTGCATCCTCTGAAACATTTCTAAAGAGCATATGAAACTTGTCCATGGAAATATTTGGCAAGGGATGAACTTTTCCTTGCTAGTTGAGGGTACCTTTGTGTGACCATTTATTTGTTTGAGAACCTTCTCACTTTACTGTAAATCAAACAACTTCTGTTGGTCTTGGTGGGGAAGGAAAAATATCATCACAACATGAAAGAAACTCCTTGGAGGAGTCATCATAATCATCATCATCA
>ML792152.1:75913-169383 GCA_009831015.1 Picea engelmannii | reverse complement strand
TGATGATGATGATTATGATGACTCCTCCAAGGAGTTTCTTTCATGTTGTGATGATATTTTTCCTTCCCCACCAAGACCAACAGAAGTTGTTTGATTTACAGTAAAGTGAGAAGGTTCTCAAACAAATAAATGGTCACACAAAGGTACCCTCAACTAGCAAGGAAAAGTTCATCCCTTGCCAAATATTTCCATGGACAAGTTTCATATGCTCTTTAGAAATGTTTCAGAGGATGCAGAGAAGAATTTGGTTAAATTTGATAATGTTTGTGATATTTATAATGTGGTTGAAGATGATGGTGCAAGTTGATTGTTCATCTTAACTCTGAAAGGAAACACTAGTGAATGGTTTTATTCATTGTTACCTAGAACCATCACTTGTTAGGACATGTTGGAAGATTTATTTATTGAGAAATATTTCCCAGGGAAAGATTCATACACTCTTTTCTTGAACTTGGTTGAAATCCAAATGAATGAGGAAGAGACAATCAAAGATTTCACTTTCAAATTTATGAAATTCCTTTATGATATTCCTCAAGAAATGTTTCCAATTAGTGTCATCATTTTTAGCTATTATTAAAATGATTTGCCCATGAATTTGAGATTTTTTAATGAAGCAAGAAGGAAAATGTAGCTGGAAAGAGTTAATGCAATGAGCTCAATACATTGAAGAAAATATTCATGAAAGCAATACTGATCTTTTGAACTTTCCAATGCACTTCCCAAAGCATCAAGAAAAGGATGTAGAAGAGAAGTTAGATGAAAGATGTGAAATTTATCTACATCATATTATGTTTCTAAAGATAAAAGTGAGAAAACTAATGTTTTAATTCAAGAATAATAGTATATTCCACATGCTCCATTGGAAATAAATTTAGACCTCTCATATGCTCAATTTAAGAGTAATATTGACAATGAGTTTAAGGATAGATTTGAAGAACCTCCACAAGATTTACATGAAGATTTCGGTCAACATGGTCATAGTGAAAATGTTGCAATGGGTTCTCAAAAGCCATAGCCAATTTATACAAAGTCAAAAGAGGAATGTCAACATGGGATTTTCGAAAGTGATGATAAAAGTTGTCACTTTACATTAAATATCCAAGCTATTGATTTTTCATCTAGAGCAGATTTTAATAAAGAAGAGATCTTCCAAGAATTAAAAGAAGAAAGGAATTTGCAACAAGAGGTTTATTTTATTTCTGAAGACAATGAAATTGTTGGTGAACAACAAAATAAAGCCCTAAATTTCTCCAAAAATGTTCACCAACAACTCACTTTTGCAACCTTACCATGGCACTATTTTCATTGTATGATGAAAGAATATCTCCAAAACATGGAAAATGAAACAACACTCTCAATCATGGATGGGAGTAATCATATGAATTGGTTATGCACATGGATACATTATAAGTCTACTTACACTTGAAAGCATCCCTTCTCTCCAAGTAGATTAGGAGAGGAAGATTTTGTTTTCTCATGTATATAATTTTGTCTTTCAATAAAGTTTACCTAATAAGAATTTGTTGGATCGATATAATGGTTTGGGTATGAATCCATGGGCTAATGGATAAGGCAGGTAGTCTGAGTCTAGGTCCTCAGCAACCCACAGGGGGTCTTTGTCCCACACTTGGAGCTAGATGTTGATATGTCTTTGTGTCACCCATAAACTAGGTGATTGGGATGCATATTTGAACCTGTTCCTTTTTCAAATGGAGACTAAAAAAAATTTCAAATGTGGAAAGTGCCAAATAACCCTCACTTGTTGATCATGAAGACTCAACAAATCTTAAAACGTCTTTAGTATTGTAGTTATTCATCATAAAAGGCCAACGAGGATGGTTTTTCTTTTGAACAAAATAGAAGAAAACAAAATATCCTAAATGGAAGGAAATAGCTTGTATCCTCCTTCTCACTGAATAGCCCTATTTCTCATCTTGTTTCAGCATCTTACAAAATCTAAAATAGATTTCATATGCCCAAGATATGTCAATTTTCTCTCACATCCTACCTAAGCCTCACTCCTCTCTATACTACCAATCCATACTTAACCATTTTCCTCTCCACGTTCCATTTTCCCTAGTCATTTTCACTACTCTCCACTCTCCATACCCCTATACTTAATCATTTTTCATGAATGTGGATGTGGGACCCCTTCCCTCATCTCCACCTTCCACTCCTAACCCCACAAGTCTCCATACTTAACTTTTTTTTTCATATCACCATACCCTCGCAAGTCCGCAATCCCACAATCCTCAATTTTCATTTACATTTCCACATTACCCAAATTGCTCCCTCATGACTTCGTCTTTTATTGAGTTTCACACTTAGTTTATTTTTTAATTTTGAATGCATACTTGACTTTATATAGAGTTTTACACTTAGTTTATTTTTTACTTTTGAATGCATACTTGACTTTATACTGAGATTTACACTTAGTTTATTTTTTACTTTTGAATGCATACTTGACTTTATACTGAGCTTTACACTTAGTTTATTTTTTACTTTTGAATGCATACTTGACTTTCTACATAATGCTTCTCATATTTTATTATGAAATTATTCATTATATTCCTAAGTCTTAACCCTCCCCCGCCTTTTTGGAATAATGGGACACGTGGCAATGAAGTGGACCTATCCTTGGGTGACATGTGGATGGTATAAGTTGGACATAGATGACTCAAAAATGACTTGGCATGATGATTGGGTGATGACATGGAAACCAAAAGATATATTATACACAAGCTACGCAAGGTTCCATAGTTCTCTCTATTTCACACACAAATAATATGGGAATGCATTTTTCTTATAAATAATATATGAGAACAATTCCCCAACGTATGTGGGATAAATAAGGTGAATTAACAAATCAAGGGCTCAGAATTCATGTGGATAAATCAATGATGGTTGAGTCTCTATCTTCTAGAAGCCATAACTTTTAATCTTGATGTCCAAATTGAGCAAACGAGAGCTAATTGGAAATCTATAAACAAGAAGAACACTTTGGATTTGGTTTCCATGGTTTAAATCATGACTATTATCCCCTAAAAATTAAATTACATTCATGACTATTTTCTAGCTTGGAAACTAATTATTTTTGGAAATTTGTTTTTAAAAGAATTTTTTGAGCTTCTAAAGTGGGTCCTAGCTGATGGAATAAATTTCTAAAGGGAAAATAAAACCCTATCTGAAAAGAAGTTTCAAGAAGATGAAGAGAATATTATAAAAGGGGTGAAAGGCATTTAAATAAAGGCTTATTTCTAGTATTTTTTGTTGGAAATCAAGAGTTTTTGTGGAGGGCTCACAAGAAGCAAGTTATTTATTTCCAAGATTATGTGAATTATCCTCCTTAACCTTCTTCCTTATATTTCTTCCTTATTGATTATTTCCATTAGTTCTTCTATGTATGTTTCGAAGCAGGAAGATCTAGGTTTGATGTTCTCTTTCTCTAAATTCTTCCAATCATTTTTCATGTTATTTCAGGTACAGAGGAGCAAAATCCATGCTTGTAAAAAGGAAAATGTAGTTTAATTTAGTTTATCTAATTATCATTAATATATTTTTGAGTTTTTTGCATCCCTCTAGTTTCAGACATTGTTAAACTTATTACATTTGGGATATTATTATAAATTTATCCCACAAAGAACTATTTCAGGGCATTACATTAGTGATTTCTCAAACTTTGAGTCTAAATCATGTGATTTCAAATGTATTGTCTAACAAAATATTTTTTTTAGTTCCAGAGAAATGATCATCTTAAGTTCTTTGATGGCCTACCCATTTTACTTTTCCTTCATCTTGCAAAGTCATAGTTGATTTTGGGTTCACATTATTTTAAAAGGAAGGAAAAATATTTGTTGAAAGAAGACTCCAAACCCTGTGGATACAAATCTCTGCAGATATAATTATTTATTTTTATTAAATGATATGATGTACTTCACAAATAAATCTATATACAAGAATTTGTACATCTGTATATAAAAGTTTGTACATCTATATATAAGGGTTTCATGGGAAGATTTGTTGATATTTTCTATTGCATACATATTAGTTCAGAAAAACAATCCTCCATGTATCAAGAAAAAGGAGTACCACTTCTATAAAAATGAGGAGAGTCTTTCTTTCTTTCCACGAGATTTTATCTCGATGTTGGTCATTTTCCCCTGACAGAAAAAATGATCAACAATAATATAATCAAAATATCATTCTAGAAGACGTACCCAAAGGAATCATCGAAGAAGTGTGGGATTGTGAATGTGGTACTCACCATTCAACTACAATACTACTAATTGTGAATCCAGGTGAAATTCAAGAAATAGGATACCATGTGAAATGGAATCTTTAAGAACCTCGATCATGGAAATATACTTGGGCACATTGTTGGTTTCCAACCCAAGACAAGTGCCTCTGTAAGTTACCACTTGGCTCATGGGCAAGTAAATCAACCAGGTGGAAGAAGCAAGGTTCTGAGTGTGATGGTTGGCACTATTTATGAACCTTATGAAGACTAAAGAATCTTATGACATCTATTAACCAAGCAGAATCATAATAAGAAAATAGAAATGGAAAGAAAACGAACTAAAATCTAGTCCTAAATATTATTTATACACAATAATTACAAAGTGGCAGACACCCAAGCATCAACACTCAAGTTTAGTACCTCTTGAGATATAGCCCATTTTTGGGCTCCGACAGCACATTATCCTTATAATCTAATAATTCATAAGCTCCTTTCCATAGGGAATGCCTCATAATGTAAGGACTGTGCCACATTGGATTGAATTTGCATGTCCCTAAAGCATCATTGTCCTTATCATAGACCAAGACAAGGTCTCCCTCTGAAAAGATCCTTGGGTGGACAAATTTATCATATTGACTCTTAACATGCTTTTTGTGTGCCTCATTCATTGTGGTTGTGTCACAACATTGCTCATCGATATGTTCCAATTGAACAAGGTGTGCTTCTATATCCGTCGTGTTAGGAAGAATCTCAATAGAAATATTTAGTGAAGGTATTTCATATTCAATCGGAAACACTACCTCCACCTTGTGAATGAGTTAGAAAGTAAAGAATCCCATAGTAGTCTTAACCGAATTCTGGTATGCCTATAATGTCGGGTAAAGCATCGAATGACAATTTGATTTTCTCGCATTGATAGTTCTTTGAAGGGTAGTCTTGAGAGACTTGTTAATAGCCTGCACTTGACTATTTTCCTGAGGGTAATAAGGAGACAAATGCTCCTACTTGAAACATAAATTTGATTATAAATCTAACATCATTTGGTTTTAGAAGTGACTGACATGGTCAGTAACAATCTCTTTCAAAACATCAAACCTTGTAATGATCTAATTGAATATGAATAGCGTTATAGTCTCACTATTATTCACAAACGTAGGCATGGCCTCCACCCGCTTTGTAAAGTAGTTGACGACCACGATAATATAACAATTCCCCCTAGACGAAGGTAGGTCACATGTCATAAAATATATCCCCCACTTGGTGAAGGGGTCGATGGTGATGACCATAAATAAAGGAGCAAGATGCACCTGCATCTTCCTAGAAAATATTTGACAAGGTTGACATATTTTGACTGCCTCAACTCAATCCTTAAAGACTATCAACCAAAAGTATCTAGTGTGCATGATTTTTTGGGTTTTCACCAACCCAGAAAGGTGACCACCACATGCTCCATTGTGGCAATCATTAAGAACATTCTTTGCTTCTTCATGAGTTAAACAATAACAAAGGATTGAATCAACTCCCTGATGATACAGATTTGTTGACCAAGAGGAGTTGATCAAATCTTATGTTTTTTTTCGTTGTATAGTCCATTCCTAATTTTCATTCATACTTAGAAAATTTTGAGATCATCCAAGGTTCCTAATACATTACATTGCTACATCTAACTTCCACGACCTGCATAACACTTTCTTAATTTATGCAACCTCCATTACACATTATTTACACTTATAATTTTTTTGAAAGTGGACATCCATCCACGAGTGTGGAGCACTACCTCGATCACTCCCCCATCCCACAGTCCCTCATCTCGTTGTCCCACTTCTCCACTTGTCCACAGTCTTGCCATACCATGATCTCGATCATCCCTCATTCCACTTCTCACACTCATTCGCCCTCCCGATCCTTTTGTTACCCCTACCATCCCACCTTCCCGTTATCCCACTTATATCACTCGTTCATCATCATGATCATTTGTCACCCTATGATACTTTACATCCTGCCCTGTCATGTTTCCCAATATGCATTAATTAATTCTTTCCAGAAATTACTACCACTTGTATATTGTTAATACCATTATTAATGACAAGTTTCTCGAGGAAACTTCCCATAAATGTTAATACGAATTATCATTTAAAATTGTTGAATTAAGAGCTCTCGGACATGTTAAAAAAAACAAGTGTTTTTTTATAATGACAATCTAAAGAATTATTTTAAGTCTATCACCTTGGCTAATAAGTCAGCTCAAAGAAAATAATAGTTTTGTGGAGAGACCATGAATTTTTTTAGGACGAGACGATGAGAGATTTCAATGGTCTCAGGCTTACAAGTACTATTCCACATTACCACCCCTAGAAAAAAAATTAAATAAGATTTTGACATCTAGAATCATGTCAGTAGGGTGTGTGCCAGAGGTATACGACTTCAAGGAATTGATTTTATGGTGTATTGACAAGTTGATAAGGAAAGGATAATTATTCAGTTACAAGGAGAATCACCCATCTCTTTAGCCCACTCAATTTTTAAAAGGATGTTTAGACTTCTTGAACCAACCATGGTTTTCAAGAGTGTTGAAGCTAAATATTTCCTTAAGACAAAGAAAGGAGGGTTCAAACTTTTACATGACTACCTTGAGGACCTAGTAATTTTTCCTGAAGATATCTAAAACATTCAGGTATGTTCAATAAATAACCCATACAAAGAAATGACATGGTTATTTACCAGGATAAATGGACATGAGTCCACGTCTACTATCCCCAAGATTTCTATATGCATATTGTATTTTTAAATTCATAAGAACGTTATTTTTGACCGGTCGAGGATTATTTCAAGTGAGTTATCTTTTCATCTTGGGAATTTTTACAAAAATAAAATGTTTTACATGTATTCATATTTCATTTTCGTCGTGACTTATTGTCACGTGTTCAAGGGCCTACCCTTGGCCAAGAAGGTCAACTGTAAATTTGACCATGTACAATGTGGTACCCTACACTCTGGAAGCAAAATGTTGCAAATAAATTCTACGAAGTGCACAATGATTTTATCTCTTCTTTCAAAAAGTTAATTTATGGACCTAATACATCAAGGTTATCAATGGAGGTTGGATATTTCTTAGATGGAAAAGGAATCTTTGAAGCTATGGAAAATTTTAGTATTATATGTAACACACCCGACCATAAATTCCCTTTTAAGGTTTGGGGCATCATAATTTCGTTTTTCCTTAACTATCTCCTCTTGAATCATCTATCTGAGATGATTCATTATCTTCCTCTTACCCGTATCTTTCTAACGACTACTACCAAACTCTATACCGACCCTTGGTTTATATCATACGGCTCCCCTAAGTTCTTCAGAGGCTCATTCGTTGAGGGCCATGTGTCACCCACGTTGCTTCATCTCATTCGTACCATCTCTAGGTTCCTACCTCTTGCAGGGAAGATCCATCCATCAACTAGTCTAGTGATTGGATTAACCCTCGTCTCATACACAAGCTAGTGGGGAATTCAACACTTCATCACTTTGGTGCTTCAGCATTGAACGCCCTTTACCATCTATGCACAAGATCTCCCGGAGTCCCAAACTCCCGAAGTCCTGTGAGCTTGCCACATGGTTCTGGCCTTCGGGCCTTTTGGTCTCTCTTCGCACTACACCCCAAATCCTTCAGAGTTCGAAGTATCGGATTCTCAGAGTTCCAATCACTTTACCAACCACTTTGGCTAGGCAGGATCATACCAAGGATTGAAACGTGTAAGGGTCAGGGGCGACACACGTCACATTTAAATGGGTCTATAAGGTATGTGATATGCACGAATCCGAGTGACATGTGGCATGCAAAACTTGGGTCAACGTCACCCTAGGTGATTTCACTGCACTATGTCACTATGGATTGACCGTCCTTCATTCCCTTTGATCTCGCGGCCAAGGTTGGTCCACGTACCCTTTGGAACAATGGTCTCTACTACTTCATAACTTCGATGTCCAGGGGTTTCATGCTATAGAATTATCCTTTATCCTGAAGTATTCAATGTCGAATTGACCATGGGGTAGATCCAACGATCAGGGAGGGATCCAACATGCCCTTAAATCAACGGTTCCCATCACTTTGTTGTTTCGGCCTTCGGGGATTTGGTCATGTAATCTCTAGTTTTTTCTCGGAGTAGTTCAGAGTCGAGCTGACCACGGCCTAAATATAACAATGAGGAAAAGTCTTGAAGCGTCCTCAAATCGATGGATCTCGTTACTTCGGGCTTTGAAGCTTATCGACACACCACACCTCAAATTCACCAGAGTGCCTAGTCTCTAAACTAAAGGATATAGCACCACACGTCCTTTGTATATCGATGATGAGAGGGATCCCAAAGAATCAGAGGATCGACAGTCCTCATTACTTCATAAATTCGGCCTTCGAGGGTTTTGACGTTACAACGCCCCTATCCTCCAGAAGCGGTCAATGTCAAGTTGACCTCGGTATAGATATAACGATCTGAGGATGTCCACATAACTTCAGATATCTACGGCTCGTGACTTCCACTCCAGAGTCCCTTGGTCCCATTGTTGGGTCACTCCTAAAGGGACATATGTTGTCCCAAAACACTCTGGTAAGTATACGTGGCAATTGCCTCAGGCCACCGTCGTCCCCTTCCCATGCCATGGGGTCTCCACACCTGGCAACATCATCACTCAACACGTGGGTCCCCACATGATCTTCTATGTGATACACATGTCCCCATGATCAAACAGTTAAGAGGGATCCCGACAGATCCTTAGATCCACGGTCCACACTACTTCATGAATTCGGCCTTCGGGAGTTTTGATGTTACAACATCCTTGTTCTCCCAAAGTGGTCAATGTCGAGCTGAATTCATCGTAGATCCGATGGCTAGGAGAGAACGTAAAGGATCCCCATATCAACGATCTTGGTCACTTCGCGACTCCGGCCTTCGGGGGTTTTGGCTTCACTGCCACTCCATTTTCACGAATCTAGACTTCATTGAAATACCATGTGCGGGTCCCTTCTCCTAAATGATCAAATGGTAGATGGGTCTCCTAACGATCTCCCCCAAATCTACGGCTCTCCTTCACTTCGTAAATTCGATGTTCAGGGAGTTTGAGGCTATAGCATCTTCATTCTCCCGAAGTGGAACTTCGTCGAAGTACCATACACGAAACCTTCCACTAGACAATCAGATAGTCAAGAAGGGGCCCCAACGGACTCCCTAGATCAACAAATCACAACCTTTCGTGACTCTGGCATTCAGGTATTTTTGAAAGTTATGAAGTTTGACATCCAAGGGCTTCGAGCTCCTGAAGCTCCAAAGCCATCAAGAGCTAGCTCCTTTCGGACTTAGTGCAGGTTTCCTAGACCTTGGTCATATGGACCCTCTGATGAATCTCAGGCTATAAGATCTTCTCTTAGATGATATTTGGTTAAGGACATGGGTGCGAGCCTAAGGTCTCTTAGGCTATTAGTTTGAAGGAAGCACCTTCCTAGCTCGCAGAACTTTAAGTTCTGAGACAGGGTGGGGTAATCTCGTGGAATTACCGAGATGGTAACAGTGCCAAGAAGCTTGCTCTGACTCTAGAACTGTGAGGTAACTCCCTAGGGAAAACACCTTCGAGGGTTCAACTGGAGCATATGGAAAATCAAAAAGAAGCATAATTCCTCAAGGATATAAATACATACACATCACTTGATTAGTCAATACAGATGCCAATCTTAAATGTATACATACATGCATTCATTCGTTATTCCATTTCAAAGAACAAAGCATGAAAACATTTATCAGAATAAGAATACGTGATGCAACTACTGAAAGGAGTGCACGTTTCCACCCAAACATACACTCAGTTACTCCTAAGGGATTTACCACTGGCCACCCCCGAGCTAGGCCACGATGCTTTGATATTGGATCTTTTCTTCTGAATCAACGAAAGTTAGGGACAAAGGTTACTCTCATTCTCCTGGCTCATTAATAGATAGGGACGAAGGTTACTCTCCTTCTCCTGGATCAGTAATAGATAGGAATGAAGGTTAATGTCCTTCTCCCATGATTAGAAAACGCTCTCCTTTAGTTATTCCTCGAACCTGAGCTTTGTCTCCCCTCTCTATTCTCTTTACATGTCTTTTTCTTCCCATCATGCCTTCCTCTCTTGCCTTCCTTGGAAATATTGTGTGTAGCCCAAATTCCTAGTCTGTGGTTAGGTTTGGAAGCCTTATAGATGGGCAGTCCACCCCATCCCCTCAATAACTCTTGAGGAGGTATTCCCACCTACCATCCTGACTGTAATTCATTCCTGAGTCAAAGGGTTGTTCTAATCCTAAGAAATTAAATCCAGCAAAGTATTGGTTTGGTGGAGCTTAACGCCACCATTCTTGGTCCCCTTCACCATCTCTTGCATAGAATCTATGGTCTCTCTTAGCACACCCCCCTTCCAGCAGACATGCAACACTTATCCATTTTCTAGTAATAACAGAATTTACATTCATTGCACTTTTATACAAAGGTCCATCAAATCCAACATTCACATATATTGAGTTTTCCATAGTCTCTTGGCCAATATAGTTATATTTACAAAATGGGGGAAACATGGTGTTACAATTCCCTCATCCTTAAAGGAACATTGTCCTCGATGTTCTATCTGTCAATATGCTTTGTATATATAGAAGTAAACAAAAATGGATATGCATGTCTCATGGCATCCTCCATTTCCCACGTAGCCTCATCTGGGCCAAAGTGTTTCCACTGCACCTTGACCTGTGCAATGGTTCAGTTCCTGAGTGAGGTTTCCTTCCTATCTAGTATGCATTGAGGTTATGGCAGGAATTCTCCCTCTGGCTCCACCTGGATCACAGACCAGTCAATTATATGATTAGAATCATGTACATATTTCTTCAATAATGAAACATGGAAAACATTATGTTCCTTTATTATGGGAGGGAGTGTTATCATATAGGCTACAGGCCCCACTCTATCTAAGACTTCAAAGGGTCCACAATACCAAGGTGCCATCTTGGCACAAGCTCCCATTCTCAAGGAACTCTTCCTGGGCCTAACTCTGAGATAGACATGGTCTCTTTTCTTGAACTCTCTGGGAGTTCTCTCTCTGTTGGCGTAACTCTTTTGTCTATCTTGAGAAATTTTCAGATTTTGATTTATCTAAATCACTTTTTGTTCCATTTCTTTCATCATGTCAGGTCCGATTGTAACTATATCCACTGGATTACTCCAGCTGATTGGAATCTTGCACTGTATACCATAGAGGGCTTCAAAAGGGCTCATCTTCAGTGACTCTTGATAACTGTTGTTGTAGGAAAATTCTACAAATGGAATGTAGTCTTCCCACTTCTTAGGCTGATGCATTACATACATCCTTAACATGTCTTCTAATATTCATTTTACTCTTTCTCTTTTTCCATCAGTTTGAGGGTTATAGGTTGTGCTAAACAACAATTTAGTCTCAAAACCATCCATTAAGGACTTACAGAAGCTTAAATTAAATTTTGTGTCTCTATCATATATAATATCTCGAGGCATGCCATGCAATCTAAATATATCCTTCATGAAGATGTTGGTGATATCTATTGCCTTGCAAGTTGACTTGACAGGAACGAAGTGAGCAGAATTGCTTAATTTGTCCACCACTACCATGATGGCATCGTTCTGCTTGGCCTATTTTGGTAATCCGGTGATAAAATCCATGGAAATGGTTTCCCATTTCCATTCTGGAATTGGTATGGGTTGTAACAACCCTGCCGGATGTCGATGTTCTGCCTTAACTTGTTGGCATTCTAGACACTTAGCTAAAAAATCAACTATGTCATTTTTCAATCCAGGCCAAAAGAATTGTTTTCTAGTGGTCATAATCCTTTTTTGATAACTTGGATGACTAGCATATGGTCTATTGTGTAGTTTGTCCATTATGAACCTCTTCAAGTCGTCACAACTTGGGATATATAATATGTTTGTGTAAGCCAACAGACCTTCATCTAGGATCTGATAGCCTTCATACTTTAGCCCTGTGGGCTCTTACTTTAGGTATGATGTCACAGTATTGAAGAATGCATATGTTTATTGTGCATTATGGACTCTCTCCCTAACATCCATTTTACAGGTTCTCATTGTTGCCAGGTGAATCATTTTCACACTTCTGCTAAGGGAATCAACCACCCTATTTCCCTTTCCTTTTATGTGTTTGATTTCGAAATCAAAATCAGTAAGGAGAGTCATCCACCTAGCTTGCATGGAATTAGGTTTTGGTTGATCAAACAGGTACATCAACCCACAATGGTCTATCATAAGTAAAAATGTCCTACCCATGAGGTAATTCCTTCACATTTTTAAAGAGTGCACTATGGAAGCCAACTCTAGATCATGGGTCACATAATTGATTTCATTCTGATTCAATTTTATGGATTCGTAGCAAATTACATGCCCTTCTTGCATAAGGACTCCTCTGAGTCCTTCCTTGCAGGAATCTGTACACACAAGGACATCATTATCAGGGTCTTCACTCTTCAGCATGGGTGCATGGGTTAGAAGGTATTTCAGTTTCTGAAATATTTCTTCACATTCTGATGTCCAAGTGAACTTAACCCCCTTTTCTGAAGGGCAGTGATTGGACAACCAATATTGGAAAATCCTTTTATAAACCTTCTATAGTATCCTGCTAATCCCATAAAGGATCTGATATCAGATACATCCTTTGGGGTAGGCCATTCCATGATAGACCTAATCTTGTCAGGGTCTACTGCCACTCCTTCTTTAGAAATAGCATGGCCTAAGTAATGGACTTGCTTATGGAAAAAGTCACACTTGCTAAACTTAGCGTAGAGATGATGCTCTCTTAGTACTTAAAGTACAAGTCTAAGATGTTCTTCATGCTTCTCTTTGTTCTTGTATTAGATTAGGATATCATCAATGAAAACCAAAACAAATATGTCTAGGAATCTGTTAAGTACATTATTCACCAAGAACATAAAAGTGGCGGGAGCATTGGTTAATCCAAATGGTACCACCACAAATTCATAGTGACCATACCTTGTCATGAAGGTTGTTTTGTGGATGTATTCATCCTTGATTTGGACTTGATGGTATCCAGACCTTAAGTCAATCTTTGAGAAAATGGAAGCACTCCTTAATTGGTCAAACAAGTCATTGATTCTTGGTAAGGGATACTTGTTCTTTATGGTTGTCTTGTTGAGTTTTCTATAGTCTATGCATAGTCGGAGTGTTCCATATTTCTTTTTCACAAACAAGGTTGGTGCACCCCATGGAGACACATTGGGTTGGTTGTAGAGTTTGTCCATCATTTCCTTTAGTTGTAGCTTGAGCTCAACTAACTCTGGTGTACTCATCCTATAGGGTGTCCTAGATATTGGCACTACTCCTAGTGCAAGTTCTATCGAGAAGTCAATGTCTCTTCTAGGAGGTATACCTAGTACCTCTTCTGGAAACATGTATTTATACTCTCTTAATATGGGGTGGTCCTCTAGGTTTGTTTTTTCATCCTCAACAAATTTCAACACCTATAATGCATAAAGAGGACATCCCTTTCTGCAGTATTTTTTTCATTTGAAGGGTTGATATTCGTCTCATTGAGATAGGCTTCTGAATCCCTTGGAGGGTTATTTTTCTCCCTTATTCATTTTCACATTCCAATTTTTTATGGTAACATTCCAACTTGGTTTTATAAGTGGCTAATCAGTCCATACCAACCAATAGACCATAAGATCCAAGGGGAAGTATGTTAAGGGTCGCTTGGGTGGGCAATCCATCCATGATGAATTGGAAAGCTGGTATGACCTCTGCTGCTTTTATTTTGGTTCCAGTGGCTAGTTGTACTAAACATGGCTTAACATGTCTAACTTGTTTTAGTTTACACTTATCAACAATCTGAGGGGACACATAACTCAAATTAAAACCAGGGTCAATTAAAATGGAAACTAAATGGTTGGCGATCATACCTTCCATCTCCACCACTGAAGCTTGGTGGTCAGCTTCTTTAATATCCAAGGATGCATAAATATGTGGCATGCTCCTAGACTCATCAATGGTTTTGGTAGCTTCTTGGATGTTGTAGACTCTCCTATTGTTTAATTGTCTGTGTGGACATTTCCTCAACATATGTTCTTCTCCACAACCCCAAAATTTCAAGGGTTCTTTCTTTGGGTCATCAATCTTTCATGGGGTCACTCTAAAAGTTTTATTTCCACTTTGGGAGGGGAAATTCTATTGATACACACTTCTAGTAGGAAGGTTCCTCCTCGAATCCTTCCCATATTTCTTAAATCTTGAGGATTTAAACCCCTTCTTCTTGAATCTCGAACTACTCTTCTTCTTGAAGTGTTTCTTAAATTGTTTCCATGACAAGTCCTTCTCATGGATTCCTTTCACATTCCTAAGGTCTTCTCACCAAATGGAAGCCTTTCCTTTTAGGTTGAATATGGTTATTCGAGCCTTCAAGTTTTCAGAGTAGTCATGGACTCTGAAGTACTTCTTTAAACCAAGAATACAAGCTTCGGCCTCTTCCCCTTTTTCAATATCTCCATCGAAAGAGGGTGGTTTTGACTTCTTGAATTCTTTAGGATCGTGACTTTTGGAATGCTTTCTCTTCTTTCCTTTCCTTTGAGAATGTGAGCTAGTTTTTCTACTAGAAGATCCTCGGAGTTGTCAGCTTCCTCTCCAGAGGATTCTCTGGATGAGTGTTCCTTGCCTCCAGGTTGGGCCTTCCTCGAGGTACTCCTCTGAGTGTGACCACTTATGGGGCCACGTTTTTGTATCTCAGGTGGGCTTTGAATTCTCTTTGTATGTCATCAGTCCACATGACTAGTTGCAGGTCCATGCTACAGCTGCCTCTGTATATCAGATAAGCTCTGCAACAAGAGTGCATTAATTTCCGTTTATTTTTCTTGATCCTTTATCAATCTCTCGTTGTTGGCCTTGCAACTTTGTAATTCTACCATGAGGCTCCTTATAGTTTCATCCAGATCTGGAGGGGTCTTCACCACCCTCCTCTCATCAGATTCTTCATCTCTATTGTGGGAGCCATCCCCCACTTCATGATGTGTCACCATTTTTTATGCTTGTAGTTTCCCATGATTTACTAACTGCTTGAGTGTTCACAAAACACTTGATGTTAACTAACAGTCTATTAGTTCATGAACAACACATAGTTCATATTTCTTAAATACAGAAACAGTAGAAATTTTTCATTCTTTTCTTCAATAAATTTTTAACCAGACTCTTTAGGAAAGAGGTAAGGTAGGGTGTCACCCTTAATATTTCTTTAAACATGGTTTTTAAGTGACTCATCCATGAGCCCAAGCAAGCCAAGTTTTGTAAGCATGCTCTGATACCAATTTGTAACACACCCGACCATAAATTCCCTTTTAAGGTTTGGGGCATCATAATTTCATTTTTCCTTAACTATCTCCTCTTGAATCATCTATCCGAGACAATTCATTATCTTCCTCTTACTCGTATCTTTCTAACGACTGCTACCGGACTCTATATTGACCCTTGGTTTATATCTTACCGCTCCCCAAAGTTCTTTGGGGGTTCATTCGTTGAGGGCCATGTGTCACCCACGTGGCTTCATCTTGTTCGTACCATCTCTAGGTTCCTACCTCCTGCAAGGAAGGTCCATCCATCAGCCATTCCAATGACTAGCTTAACCCTTGTCTAATACATAGGCTAGCAAGGAATTTGACACTTTGGCACTTCAACACTTCAGCGTTGAATGCCTCTTTACCGTCTATGCACGAGATCTCCTGAAGTCCCAAACTCCTGAAATCCTGTGATCTTGCCACGTGGTTCCAGCCTTCGGGCCTTTTGGTCTCTCTTTGTACTACACCCCAAATCCTCTGGATCTTGAAGTCTCAGACTCCTAGAGTTTCGATCACTTTACCAACCACTTTGGCTAGGCGGGCTCGTACCATGGATTGACACGTGTAAGGGTCATGGGCAACACGTGTCACATTTCAATGGGTCTATAGGGTATGTGATACACATGAATCTAAGTGACATCTGGCACGTCAAACTTGGGTCCACTTCACCCTAGGTGGAATCACTTCACTAAATCACTTCAGATTGACCGTCCTTCATGCCCTTCGATCTCGTGGCCAAGGTTCCACGTACCCTTTGTATCAATGGTCTCTGCTACTTTGTAAATTCGGAATTCAAGGGTTTCATGCTATATATTTCTCCTTTATCCCGAAGTATTCAACGCCTAATTGACCATGGGGTAGATCCAACAATCAGGGAGGGATCCAACATGCCTTCAAGTCAATAGTTCCAGTGACTTCATTGTTTCGGCCTTCGGGGATTTGGCCTTGTAATCTCCAGTTTTCTCCCAGAGTAGGTCAGCGCCGAGTTGACCACATCCTAGATCTAACGGTGAGGAAAAGTCCCAAAGCATCCTCAAATCGATGGCTCCCATTACTTCAGGCTTTAGATCTTATAGACACACCACACCTCAAATTCCCCGGAGTGCCCAGTCTCCGAACTAAAGGATCTAGTGTCACGCATCCCTTGTATACCGACGATTGAGAGGGATCTCAAAGGATCCAAGGATCGATGGTCCTAATTACTTCATAAATTCAGCCTTCAGGGGTTTTCCCGTTACAACACCCCTGTCCTCCTGAAGCGGTCAATGTCGAGATGACCTTAGTATAGATCTAACGGTGCGAGGGTGTCCACGTAAATTCAGAGATCTATGTCTCGTGACTTCCACTCCATGGTCCCTTGGGTCCCATTGTTGGGCCACTCCTGAAGGAACATATGTCATCCCAAAACCCTCCGGTAAGTATATGTGGCACCTGCCTCACGCCATCATTGTCCCCTTCCCATGCCACGAGGTCTCCACACCTAGTAATGTCATCACTGACACATGGGTCCCCACGTGATATTCTACATGATACACATGTCCCCACGATCGAATGACCAAGAGGGATCTCGACAGGTCCTTAGATCTACGGTCCACATTACTTCACGATTTCGGCCTTCAGGAGTTTTTGACGTTACAACATCCCTGTTCTCCCAAAGCGGTCAACGTCAGGATGACTTCGTCATAGATTTGACGGCTAGGAGATAATGCGAAGGATCCCCAGATCAAAGGTCCTGGTCACTTCGCAGCTACGGCCTTCGGGGGTTTTGGATTCACTGCCACTCCATTTTCCCGAAGAGGGACTTTGTCGAAGTACCATGTGCGGGTCCCTTCTCCTAAATGATCGTATGGTAGGCGGGGCTCCTAAAAATCTCCCCCAAATCTACGACTCTCCTTCACTTCGTAACTTTGGCGTTCGGGGAGTTTGAGGCTATAGCATCTCCATTCTCGCGAAGTGGAACTTCGTCGAAGTACCATACACGAAACCTTACACTAGAATATCGGATGGTTGAGAAGGGGACCCAACAGACTCCCCTTTCGTGACTCTGGCATTCGGATATTTTTTATAGTTATGAAGTTTGACATCCCAAGGCTTTGAGCTCCCAAAGCTCTAAAGCCATCAAGAGCTAGCTCCTTTTAGACTTAGCGCAGGGTTCCTAGACCCTGGTCATATGGACCCTCTAATGAATCTCGGGCTATAAGCTCTACTCTTAGCCAAGATTTGGTTAAGGTCTTTGGTGCGAGCTTAAGGTCTCTTAGTCTACTGGTTTGAAGGAAGCTCCTTCCTAGCTCACGGAAATTTAAGTTCTGAAATAGGGCAAGGTAATCTTGTGGAATTACCGAGACGGTAGCAGTTCCATTAGGCTTGCTCCGACTCTGAAACTATGAGGTAACTCCTTGGGGAAAACACCTTCGAGGGTTAAACTAGAGCATATGGAAAATCAAGAAGAAGCATAAGTCATCAAGGAGATAAATGCATACACATCACTTGATCAGTCAATACAGAGGCCAATCTTAAATGTATAAATACACCCATTCATTCATTATTCCATTTCAAAGCATAAAGCATGAAAACACTTATCAGAACCAGAAGACATGATGCAACTGCTAAAAGGGGTATCTATTTCCACCCAACCATAGGCTCAGTCACTCCTAATGGATTTACCACTGGCCACCGCCGAGCTAGGTCATGATGCTTTGAGATTGAATCTTTTCTTTCGCTTAGTGAAAGTTAGGGACGAAGGTTACTCTCCTTCTCCTGGCTTAGTAATAGATAGGGATGAAGGTTACTCTCCTTCTCTCGGCTCAATAATAGATAGGGGAAAAGTTTACTCTCATTCTCCTGTGATTAGAACATGCTCTCCTTTAGTTCTTCCTCGAACCTGAGCTTAGTCTCATCTCTCTTCTCTCTTCGCAGGTATTTTTCTGCCCATCACGCCTTCCTCTCATGCCTTCCTCAAGAAGATTGTGTGTATCCTGAATTCCCTATCCGTGGTTAGGTATGGAAGCCTTACAGATGGTTGGTATGCCCCATCCCCTCATTAACTCTTGAGGAGGTCTTCACACCTACCAGCCTGACTGTAATTCATTCATGGGTTAGAGGGTTGCTCTAATCCTGAGCAATTAAATCCAGCAAAGTACTGGTCTGGTGGAGGTTAATGCAACCATTCATGGTCCCCTTCATCATATCTTTCATAGTATTCATGATCTCTCTTAGCACACCCCCCTTCCAACAGTTATGCAACAATTATCCATTTTCTAGTAAATAATAGAATTTACATTCATTGACCTTTTATACAAAGGTCCATCAAATCAAACATTCACACATATTGAGTTTTCCATAGTCTCTTGGCCAATATTGTTATATTTACAAACTAGGGGAAACAAGATGTTACATTATCAAACTCTATTGTTCACATGAAAAACCTTCATTCCTACCCTACTATGTTTCTGATAGATTATTTATAGTTTATGTATGTAAACAATACAAGTTTTGGGCCCACTTTTTAATGAAAAAAGGAAAAAACAATTTATCCCATTACCATGGAATATTGGGGAAATAATTGTCAAATGTATTGCCCATTTAGATGAAATTTCAACTCACTTTGATTTATTTAAGCTCAATAAAGCTAATGAGATCAAAGGTTTTGACCATAATCAATTATTCAGGACCCACATGATATCAGTTAGATATAGCGTGTCATTTTCCAAGACATTTTTATTTGGATAAGAAGAAGGTGACAGTGAAAATACTCAAGGGTTACTTGTGGAAAAATTGCAAGAATAGATTGTGACAATAGTCAATATGAATGACCATCACAGACAAAAAGGAAGGGTTCAAATGAAATAATTTCACGGTCCCTAAATATTTCCCAAAAAGTAGCTCAACCAAAGGAAAACCCCAAAATTCAATTCAAGAACAGAAAAATTATCCAATCGATAATTTTGATGATGGAGGAGAACAAAACTCTCCTAAGGGAAATCTTGAGAAGTCACACGCACTCCCCATTGCCAGTAAAAAAAAGAGAGAATTCATCGTTGTAAGTCAAGTGGTCATTTTTCATAATTCCCCATCCTCTATACTTCTCATTTAGAAATCATTCAGCTTATGTCTTTTCATTTACTGAAAACTCATAGTCAATTTCTAATTGTTTTCTCTTTTCTTTCAAGTCAATGTCTTTCTTTTTAAAGGTCCACGGGAGCCTCATCCTGGTCCATTTAGACGAATGCCTTTTTTTTTTTTTTTTTACATTTCAATGTAAAACCAAACAATTTTTTTTAGTTCCCAGAGAACTATTTCAGGGCATAGCTTTAATGATTTCTCATACTTTGAGATTCCTGAGTATGATATGTTTGGAGTGTGCTCATCATAATCTTTTTCGGTTTTAAATGCAATACTCATCTAAATTTCTTTGCATTGTGGCCTTATATTTTTTTTGTCTTATGATATGACCAAATATTGCTTATATTGTGATGGATGTGAGGAATATGCTAATCTTATACGATATATTCTTTATTTTTGTACAACATTCTAAATATATTATGTTTATGTCTTAAATAAGTTCCTCGTCCTTTTCTTAGGAACCTTTCTTTTGTGATTATACTCTTTTTTATTAAAACTGTATTTTCATAATTCATGTTAGTAATTATAGAGTAGCACCACATCTTTAAAAATGTAGAGGGATTTATCCTCGTGATGTTGTTGTTAATATTTTGAACAATATGAACATCAACACTTTTGGCAACTCCACTAGAAAGAACAAAATGTTGGTTTCGCATAATGGGAATTTTAATGATTCAACCAGAACCAAATCATCCTCAGTTACAAGTGGGACTCATAAATCAAGGAAGTATTTTGCATCAATTGTATGATTTGGTGCTAACAACAATAAAAAGTCAAGAAGAGCTTGAAAGATCTTGGGAAACTCTTGCTCAGGAAGAAGAAAGAGAAATAGCCTTGAGGAAAAGAATATAGTTGTGAATCCAAGAAAAATTGGAACCCTATAAAGGTCCACTAACAATAAGTAAAAGTTAGTCTTATACTTCACGAACTGGGCCAAGGTTCAAAATCAGAAACAATTGAAATACTAATCATGGGTGATCGAGAAGAAAGGAATGAGTTTCCTAATGAAGAAAGAGAAAGAAACGATAGACAAAGAATTCCAAGAAGAAGGGCCAGGTCCAGCCCACTTAATCTATATAGAGAACAACATACATTATCAACCCTTCCTCAAGGAGTTCTACCTGTCTTTTCAGGTGATGGAATCATGGATCCAAAATTACATATAGATAAATTCTTGAGTGTTTGTGATACACATTTGATTGAACATGATGATGTGATGGTCAGGGTCTTTCTGCAGACCTTGATAGGTCCATCCTATGAATGGTATATTTCTCTCCCAGCTCAATCAAATTGATCATTTGATGATTCAGAAAATATGTTTATGACTATGTATGTGCCCCCCATTTCATATCATACTTTGTTTACTTAGTTTACTCAAATCCATCTCAAAAAAGGAGAAAGAATCAAAGATTTCAACTTGTGATTCTTTAGAACTTTGAATCAAATCCCAGAATCCTAATTCCCAAATGATCATGTCATATTCGGATGTTATAAGAATGACATGCCTTCGAATGTGAATTATGCAATTAGAGCTTCACAAATAAATGATGTACATGCATCAATTCATAAGGCAACAAAAATGGAAGAGTAATGTTAGAGACCATTGTTGATCCTGAGATCATTCTTGGAAAACTACAAAGACCAATGACTACTATGTCCATATCACCTCAGGGACCATCTACTTCAAGAAGTGTTGAGAATTAATCAATTGGGGGAGGAACTCTCCAAGGGATTTCCCTAATGTCAAAAACGATCCTAGAGTTGCCCAAGAAACAAGACAAAATATAGACATGGATTAAATGAGCAAAACAATTAGACAAATGTAGAATGAGATTACTAAACTTAGAAGAGAAAAAAATATTATTCCACCATATCCAAACATAAGAGTTCCATTACAAGATCAAAGAATAAGAAATGATAGAATGGAAGAACATAGACCAAGAGCACCTAGAGTTCCAAATCCTAATGTTGTTATGCTAGAAGAAATTGTAGAAGAAGAAAATTTTGAAAATTTTGATCAAGGAGCAGATGTAAACCAAAATGAAGTTTTAGAATCAATACAAACGGATGAGGGTACATCATCTTATTATATTTTTTATGAACAAGAAGATATAGACTATTCACAAGAAAATGTTGTCCAGACCAAAGCACAAGTAAATAAACTCCAGACAAGGGAACAACCTGAAAAACAAAAAGCAAAAGCTAATACTCCGGAACTAGCAAAACAACAACAAGTTGTTAATCAAATGAAGACTCCATTGCAAATGAATTATAATTTGGATGAGCTATCCAAGCTCAGAATTACATTACCATTTATGGAGGTGTTTAATATACCTCAACAAAGAGAAAATCTTTTGAAGATACTAAATGATACAAATTCAAGAATAGATGTCATTGTCATGAATACAAGGTAACAACAAGATGTTTCATCAATAAGGCCAAGGGGTAAAGTCCCACCATTTTACATATCCATAGAAAATCATGATTTCATGTTACACAATTGTTTGGTGGATAGTGGAGCCACTAAAAACATCATGCCACTATCAGTGATGGAAGCGCATGGAATGGGATGCACAAAATACTATGAAACTGGAGAAAGCATATATGCCATTGATTCGAGAAAAGTCCCAACCTATGGTGAAATAAATATTTTTTGCATGGATAAGAACAGCCCCTCATATTACCATAGTTTTCACTATCATAGTTGTGGATTTGCCTCCAACATATGGTGTTGTATTAGGAAGGGATTGGTGTTCATTAATTGGAGGGTATATTATGAATGATGGAAGTTGCATGATGCTTTTTAATAAAG
The DNA here is from genome assembly GCA_009831015.1 of Picea engelmannii. Classification (NCBI taxonomy): domain Eukaryota; kingdom Viridiplantae; phylum Streptophyta; class Pinopsida; order Pinales; family Pinaceae; genus Picea; species Picea engelmannii. The sequence goes on along the minus strand of ML792152.1, from coordinate 146,826 downwards.
ATGGTACTATGGTCAAAGTTCCTCTAGAGAATAGAAAGCATGTATCATTCAAGAAGGAAAATGAAGTAATGCAAAATTATGTTGATGTTGAAATTGGAAATTATGTAGTTCGTAGTACAAAACAAATAAACCATCTTAAGCAAGATGAAGAAAATTATTTCCAAGGTTTCTGGAAAATTTCATTTGATGGCGCTTGTTCTAAGTCTATAAATGGAGTTGGTATCATTTTTAAAAGTCCTCAATATGGTATCTATCCACATGTCATCAGATTGGAATTCACATGTACCAATAACAAAGTTGAATATGAAACATTGATTCAAGGAATGATTCTTGCTCTCCAGATGAGAGTAGAAAATTCGGTAGTAACTAGTGACTCGGAGTTAGTTATCAATCATATCAAGAAGAAGTGTGGAATTAAGAAAGAAAAACTAAAATGTTATGCAATAAGAGCATGTGAACTCGTGGATTCTTTTAATTCTTTCAATATTTATTTCATTCCTTGAGAAAAGAAACAAAAATTTAATTCATTGGTAGTAGTTGCATCTCTTTTCGACTCAAATGACTCTCATAATCAAAGTACATTTCATGTCAAAATAATTTTCCGGCCTTCAATACCTGATAATCAAGAATATTTGTAAGTATTTGAAAATGATGAACGTATTGTAAACTTCCTCACAGATCGTGACTTGATGTTATCAAATGATTTAGAAGAAAACCAAGATTCTCTCAAAGATCTTGGTGATTAGGGTGTTGCAGTTTTTCCTAAGGATTATGTCAGTTTGTAATATATTTTTACAAGAAATGACCAAAAAAAATCTTAGATCCAAAAGAAGAATCATATATTAGGAAGGTTCAAGAGATATAGAAAATCAACATTGGTACTTTTGATTATCCAAAGTGTATAAATCTTGGTACTATTTATACAATTGAATAAATCGATCAATATACTTCATTGTTCAAATAATTTCAACACATTTTTGCTTGGAGTTATGATGATTTGAAGGAATACGACAAGTCTATCTTCGAGAATGTTATACCTCTTAAAGAGGGATCAAAGTCTGTTAAGCAAAAATCAATAAAGATAAATCCCAAATTGAAGCCCTTGGCAAAAATGGAGTTGGAAAAATTGAAGAAGGTTGGTATAATTTTTCCAGTTAGACATTCAAAATGGCTTTCAAATCCTGTTGTAGTTAGAAAAAAGAATGGAGAAATTCATCTTTGTGTTGACTTCATAGATCTCAACCAAGCAAGTATTAAATATAACTACCAACTCCCAAACATGGAGATGTTATTGCAATAGGTCACATGTTCTACTTTATTGTCCATGTTGGATGGTTTTTATGGATATAACCAAGTGTTTGTTTCTAAGGAGGATAGACCCAAGACCACCTTTGTCACACCATGGGAGACTTATGTTTATATATGCATGCCTTTTCGGTTGAAAAATGTTGGTGAAAATTTTCAAAGGGAAATGGGCCATGCTTTTAAATATTTAATAGGAAAATTTATGGCAAAATATCAAGATGTTTTGAATTTTCATTTGAGGCTAAGGGAAGAGCATATCAAACACCTTAGACAAGTTTTTGAACGTTACAGAATGTATGGCATATCCTTAAATGCTAAGAAATGTTTATTTGTAGTATCAAAATGAAAAATGTTGGGTCACATAGTGAGTAAAGAAGGCATATATATATAGCCTAAAAGAATTAAAGTCATTAATGACCTAAGTCCTCCAATGTCTAAGAAGGGAGTGCAATCCTTCTTTGGAAAGATAAATTTTGCACGAGGATTTGTCCCAGACTATGCTACAATTATAAATCCAATCAACAAATTATTGAAGAAAGATCATAAATTTGAATGGACTATAGAGATTCAAGTGGCATTTACAAAAATAAAAGATGCAATTACTACTACTCTAGTCCTGGTCAACCCAAACTTTGACAAATATTTTGTGTTGTATTCATTTGCCTCAGAAGAAACTATTGCTTCCATATTGACACAGAGGGATACAAAGGGATAATAACTACCAATCATTTTTATGAGTAATGAATTGCATGATTATGAATTGAAATACTCTGCAATAGAAAAGTAAGCTCTCTCTCTAGTTAAAGCAGTATCACAATTTAGAACATATATATTTTTTATCCTATGTTATAGATTATGTCCCAACTTTTCCAATAAAGATGTTGCTTAATCAACAACTTAGAGAAGGAAAATGGGAAAATTGGCTTGTTAATCTCTAGGAGTATGATATTGAGATCAAGACTCTAAAAGCAGTAAAGGGACAAGGATTGTGTAAATTAGTGACTGGAATAGAAGCAGTGAATACAAACATATCAACTTCGCAAGAGTCATACTTATCAACATTTGAATGGTATAAGAATATAATATTTTATCTAAAGTTTGGGCAGTTCCCTATTGAAATGTCTTCCAAAGAAAGAAGATCCTTAAAAATGAGGGTCAATCAATATGTGTTAGGTGAAGTTTTATTTTGAACGAATTTTGATGGGATTTTACTGAGATGCATCAATTGCTCGAAGGTGCAAAAGGTATTACAAGAATTTCATGAAGGTGTTTGTGGAGGACACTTTGCACCCAAAACAATTGCCCGTAGAATCGTGAGACCCATTTATTATTGTCCATCCATATTTAAATACCCTTACTCAATGATCAGAAAATGTATCTCTTACCAGAAATTTTTCAGGGAAAATGAAGAAAGCAACAATGTCATTACAACGTATAACAATTGAAGATCCTTTTACATAATGGGGTTTGGACACTATTGTACCAATCAATCCCAAATATAGTAAAGGTCACTCATATATCCTCACTGCAACTAACTATTTTACAAAATGGCAAGAAGTTGTAGCTTTGAAAAAGGTTGATTATGAACAATTGATCATTTTCCTCAAACATAATATTTTGTCAATATTTGGAGTTCTTGAAAAAAATATAACCGATAATGGATCAATATTCATTGGCTCAAACTTTACAAAATTATATGGGGAATATGGTATTATTATGAGGCAATCATCAAAATACGACCCTCAAGGGAATGGTTTGGTTGAATCTACTAATAAAACATTGATCTAGATTCTCAAGAAGACAATTGCTACAAATCAGAGGAATTGGCATATGAAACTGACTGGTGCATTATGGGCTAGTAGACTCACCCCGAAGGATAGTACAAGATTGTCACCATACACTTTAGTATATGGAAAGGAAGCAAAAATTATCATTCATTTTGAATTGAAAACTCTAGTCTATGTTGTGAACAATGAGGATATTGAACAAGTTTTTCCCCTCCAAAGAAGGTATTATCAATTGATACATTTGGAGGAACAAGGAACCCAAGCATTGAAAAACATGAGTCAAAGACAACAGATTGTCCAAAAACACTTTGATCAAAGAGCAACTACAAAATATTTCGAAAAATACCAGTTCGTGTTACTATGGAACAAAGCAAAAGAAAAACCATCGTTGCATACAAAATTTGAAGCACTTTGGATTGTTCCTTATTTGATTGAAAAAGTTAGTGGGTACAATTCTTACTTGTTGAAAGATATGAAAGGAACAATTCACATGTTTCTTGTTAATGGGATACACCTTAAAATATTTTTCTCCTGAAATCCCCAAATTACAAATTGTATATAGCATTTCCCCCTTTGTACATCCTGGTTTAGTCTTTTTATTTTTCTCATCCCTTGTTTTCTTTACTGACTCCATCACCCAATGTCTAATCTTTTATTTTTCTCTGGATTCTTTGTAACTATCAGGGGGTTACTGTCCCACATTTGGAGCATGTTGTTGACCAAGAGGAGTTGATCAAATATTATGTTTTGCTTTCATTGTATAGTCCATTCCTAATTTTCCTTCATACTTAGAAAATTTTGAGATCATCTTGGTTATACATTACATTTATACGTCTAACTTTTGCGACCCACATAACACTTACTTAATTTCCTCAACCTCCATTACACACTATTTACACTTCGAATTTTTTTTAAGTGGGCATTCATCCACGGGTTTGGATCACTACCCTGATCACTCCTCCACCCCGTTGTCTCGCTCATCCGCTTTTCCATGATCCCACCATACCATGATCCTGATCATCCCTCATTTTGATTCTCCTTCTCGTACACCCTCTTGATCCATCTATTTCCTCACCATCTCACCCTCTCATTATCTTGTTTATCCTGATCGTTCACTTGTCCCACTCGTTCATCATCCCAATCGTTCATCACCCTGTGACACTTTACATCTTGTCCTGTCACATTTCCCAATGTGCATTAAATCATTCTTTCCATAAAATACTACCACTCATTTCTCAAGTAAACTTCCCATAAATGTTAATACAAATTATCATTTAAAATCATTGAATTAAGATTTCTAGGACATGTTAAAACAAACAAGTGTTTTTCGATAATAACAATCTGAAGAACTATTGTTAATTCAGTCACCTTTGCTAATATGTCAGCTCAAAGAAAATAACAGTTTTCTGGAGACACCATGAATCTTTTGGGACAAGAAGATCAGATACTTCAACGATCTCGAGTTACAGGTACTATTCCACATTACCACCCCCAAAAAAGAATTTAAATAATATTTGGACATCCAAAATTGTGTTAGTAGGGTGTGTGTCAGAGGTATAAGACTTCAAGTAACTAATTTTATGGTGTATTGAAAATTTTGATAAGGAAAGGAGAATTATTCAGTTACACGGAGAATCTCCCATCTCTTTATCGATTATTCAGAACCCACGTGACAACAATAGGATATAGCATGTTATTTTCCAAGACATTTTTATTTGGAGAAGAAGAAGGTGACAGTCAAAATCCTCAAGGGTTTCCTGTGGAAAAAATGCAAGAAGATGTTGAGACAGTATCCAATACTAATGACCATCACAAACAACAAGGACGGGTTGCAAATGAAAGAAGTTCACGGTCCTCAAATATTTCCCAAAAAAAATGACTGAACCAAATGAAAACCCCAAAATTCAATCCAATAACAGAAAAAGTCCTCAATTGATACTTCTGATGAAGAAGGGCAACAAAACCCTCCTAGGGGAAATATTGAGAAGTCACACACACTCCCCATTGCTAACAAAAAGAAAAGAGAATCCATCACTATAAGTCAAGTGGTCATTTTTCATAATTTCCCATCCTCTATACTTCTCATTTAGAAATCATCCAACTTATGTCTTTTCATTTACTGAAAACTCATAGCCAATTTCTAATTGTTTTCTCTTTTCTTCCTGGTCCGGGCCTTTTTTTATTTTTAGTCTAAAACCAAACAATTATTTTTTAGCTCCCATAGAACTATTTTGGGGCATAGCTTGAATGATTTCTCAGACTTTGAGATTCTTGAGTATGAGATTTTTGGAGTGTACTCTTCATAATATTTTTCAGTTTTAAATGCAATACTCATCTAAAGTTCTATGCATTGTGGCCTTATAATTTTTTATCTATTATCATATGACGAAATCTTGCTTATATTTTGATGGATGTGAGGAATATGCTAATCTTATATGACATCTTCTTTATTTTTGTATAATATTGTAAAGATATTGTATTTATGTCTTAAATAAGTTTCTAGCCCTTTTCTTAAGAACCTTTCTTTTGTGATTTTACTCTTTTTTATTAAAAATGTATTTTCATAGTTATTTTTAGCAATTATAAAGGAGCACCATCTCTTTAAAAGTGGAAGGGGATTTATCCTCGTGATGTTATTGTTAAGATTTTGAACAATATGAACATCAACAAGAGTGTCACCAACGATGAGGTAATTCTTTGCATGGTGGTGAACATGTTGTCATTCATCTCTCAAATAATGTGAAGATAACTTCAAAGTCTTGAGATATACAAAGGTATGCATGTACCAAGGGTCACTGGAAGAGATAAGGAAGATATGCTCATCCATAAATGAATTTGTAATAACAGTTTCCTCACCCTCTGTGGGAAACTCTTACACAAGTTCAGAAAATACTAACAATTTCTTGGACTTGGCAGACGCGAAGTTCAAATCAAATTCCTGCAATATGAAAATCCATTTATTGTACTTTCCCCCAATGATGTGTTGTGTTGGGACATATTGGAATAGATTGACGTCGGTGATTACAATATTCTTGTGTAAAAAATGTAATAAAAAATCCTCTAGATAGTGTGCACAACTTCCAAAGCCAGCTTCTTGACATGCAAATAATTAAGTTCAGGACCAATGATCTAGGTGGATATTGGTGGCCACCCACCTATTCCAACTGGCTCCTCGTGTTCGTTTTTTTTCAACACGTTCTTCTATATTGCTTGATAATTGTGAGTTCTACACTTCTAGAGCTGTCTCAAACCCACCACATTCTCTAGGTGGATATGGGTGGCCTCTCTCCTAATCCAACTGGCTTATTTTGTATGTTTTCATGTCAGCACATCTTGTTGTACTTCTAGGGCCATTTTCGGGCCCTAAACGTTGTTTTTTTCGCTCGACACAGTCAAACTGTAGATGGAGTCAAAGTTTGATGGAGTAATGTGTAGCTCTCTGAAATACCTTTCCATCGGGCTATGACACGCCTAAAACGGAGGTCGTATGAAAAAGTTACAACCCTTAGAAGTTGAGGTACCAAATTACACCAACTTACCCATAGGGCCCACATGACTTTTGGCATTTCACCTTCTAGGGTTAGGTTTTTGGATGTCTAGGGTTTTGGCATTCATAAGGCCTCTAGAGCCTCATTGTAATCCATTCTTCTCAGATGGATGCACGTAGCAGCCACATCTATTTTCAGAGATAGCTACCACCATTCGAGCAAGTGTTTCAGTTTAGCAGTTTTACAGTTTCAACCTATTTCTTTATTTCATAAAAGATATTGTTCACTGGATATTTGTGTTATTCTTTGTATATTTGTGTTTTTTGTATATATATTCAGCCTGTTAATCAGTTTGTTCCGCTCCTAAATCTGGATCAGTGGTATCAGAGTGGTATGCTCTTCATTTATTTTTCTTTGTGCATGTCCTCGACAAGATCTAGGTACAAGAAGTTGAGACTCGAGCCATTACAATATCGGTCACGCCAAGCCCGAAATCAACCCATGGGGGAAGAAAAGAAAAATGATGGAGTAGGATATCATATTAAAATGTTTCTTCAGGAAGCCCTCGCGCGACAAAAGAACGAAATGATGGACAACTTCACGCAGATCCGTCGACGCCTGCCCACAGAAGAAGCATCTTCATCAAGAGGCCATGCAAACCCCTTCAAGGTACATGTAAATTTTGGTATTCCATTATTTGAAGGACTGATAGAGGCGGATGTTGTAGATAAATGGTTGAAACTACTCAAAGGATATTTTTCAGTCCACAATTTTTCCGATAGGGAAAAAATCACTTTTGCACTCCTTAAGGTCATTCCCCGTGTTAAAGACTAGTGGGATACTTACTCTGAGCAAAGGGCCATGGAGGAATCTACAATGTTTTTGGTGGCCCCTACATGGTATTCCTTCCAGGATGCCATGAAATAATAGTACTACCTTGTTGAAATCAACAAGGACCAGTACACCAAATGGACCACCCTACGTCAAGAAAGGGACCAGACAGTACCAAATTTCACCAATAATTTCCATACTCTACGCACCAAATTTGGTATCAAAGACTCTGAGAGTCATCTAGTGCTCAAATACCATGGTTTTTTGCATAGATACATTCAAACAGAAATGGATTTCCTGGACATCGCCTCATTGGGAACGACTTATAGATACACTGTCAAGATCGAGCATAAATTTAAGCAGAAAAGGCAAGAGTTTGGATCTGCAAATCCCTCACAGTCGAAGCAGAAAAAAGAAATTCCCAACCCACACAGCAAGGGACCAAGTCGAGATGGTCTCCCTCAGAAAACTAGTCCAAGCCGCAACACAAGAAGGGCAATGAGAAGATGAAGAAGGAAACGGGAAAATGGTGTGAGTACCATAAAAGTCCTTGGCACAACACCGAAGAATGTAGCTCCAAGCAGTTCCTCATGGTCAAGCTAAAGGCTTCCAAGACAAAGGTTGATTCTGATTCTAAGTCAAATCCTGAAGGCAAGAAGCGGATTATCGATGTTGAACCAAGTGCCACTTTCTCTACCACCAATGTCTGGCCAAGCGAACTAGAACAACCAGAGGAAGGGGAACGCCTCTTTCACTCGCAGATGTGGGTCAAGGGGGCTCTGCTTCATTTCATTGTCGATAGCAGTAGTCAAAAGAACTTGATTTCAGTAGAGGTCATCAAGCAGTTGGACCTGCCCACGACACCACACCCACAGCCCTACACCATCGGTTGGCTTCACCAAGAAATATATCTATGTGTCAGCCAACAGTTTTGTCTTCCCTATGGCATCAAGCCTTTCAAAGATGAGGTACTATGTAATATTTCTCCTCTTGAAGTTTGTGATGTTATTTTAGGACAACGATATGTGTGGAAGTGTCATATTGTGTATGATTCTAGACCCCGCAGTGTTATTATTACTTTGGGTAGACAATTGTACAAGATTCTAGAGGTAGCGTCACCTACTGTTATTTCTTTAATATCTACTAAGCAATGCAGTAAGGTCATTTCATAGACCAGGAAGTTTGTCTTCTTTGTGATCCATGCTCACAGTAAGAAGAAGGTCACCGCCACATCTGTGGCCTCTACACAGTGCCTCTCTTTGCAGCAAAAGAAAGTGGATGGGATCATGGAAGAATACAGAGACATCTTCTCATCACCTACAGGGATACCGACACACTACCAAGTGAAGCATCCAATTGATCTAAACCCTTGTCCACCTATAGCTAATGGACTAGTCTATCAGCGCTCGTTGATGGAGAATGAAGAAATCAAGTGTCAGATCCGAAAGCTTTTTCAAAAGGGGCACATCAGACCCAACTCCTCCCCTTATGGAAGCCCGATTGTACTATTGCAGAAGAAGGATGGGACTTGGTGACTCTGCATTGATTACAGAGCCTTAAACAAAATCACAGTCAGGAACTGCTACCCCATTCCCAGGATTGATGACCTTCTTGACCAACTCAAGGGGTAAAATTTCTTCAGCAAGATTGACCTGAAGTCTAGCTACCACCAGGTTCCCATCGAACCAACTGATGTATGGAAGACAACCTTCAAGTCTAAATATGGTCTCTACGAATGGCTAGTCATGCCCTTTGGCTTAACAAATGCACCAGCCACTTTCATAAGGTTGATGGATGATGTATTGAGACCCTTCACCAACTCCTTTGTGGTAGTATATTTGGATGACATCCTCATCTTTAGCACAATGTGGGAGGAGCACATGCGGCATATTCAGCAGGTTTTGAGCACTCTGTGGCAGCACAAGCTTTATGCCAACTTGGAAAAATGCTATTTTTGAATGAACATGGTCCAATACTTGGGCTACATATTTTATGAGCATGGGGTACATTTTCATCCAACTGAGATCCAAATCATCTGTCACTGGCTAGTCCTGACCACACTGACCGAGCTTCAGATATTTTTTGGACTAGCCAACTTCTACTAACGATTCATGTTTGGATTCTCCCATATTGCATGGGCCCTCATCCAAGTGACCAAGGGCAGTGGTAGGGACAAGTTCGTGTGGAGGAAGGAGCAACAACAAGCATTCGATGATCTGAAGCATTTCTTGTGCTCATCTCCAGCACTCTCCTTGCCTGATCTACAATAGCCATTCGAGATTGAGACTGATGCATCTGACTATGTTGTGGGCGCAGTTCTCACTCAGTATGGGCATCCAGTGGCATACCATAGTGATACATTCTCTAATATTGTCTGGAAATACCCCAGCTATGACAAGGAAATGTATTCCATTGTACAAGCATATCGTCATTGGAAACATTACATTATAGGGAAGGAGACGATCATACACATTGATCACAAGCCTCTGTAGTTCATACAGACACAAGGGAAATTGTAGAACGATCGCCATAAGAAGTGGTCCACCTACCTGCAATAGTTCCATCTCAACATAAAGTATAAGACAGGTATCTCCAATTGTGTCGTTGACTACCTCAGTCAGCCTCATGTGGCTGTACTCACCATTGTGCTCCATTCCTGTGGACATGAAGCATCTGAGTGGCCCCAACTTTATCAGCAAGATCCATACTTCGCCACCACCTATCATCTGTTGGGTACAGGTGCACATGTCACTGATTTTCACATTCAGGATGGACTCTTATGCCACCTGGGCCATCTCTGTGTTCCTACAAGCGAGTGTGCAAAGATGAATTGGGAAGCCCACTACAGTCAATTGGTGGGACATTTTGGCATGGAGAAAACTGTGTTCGTTCTTCAGAAACATTTTTATTGTTCAAAACTTCGACAGGACGTCGCAAGTATATCAAATCTTGCATTGTTTATGCCATTACCAAGCTAGCCATCAAGAAGCAAGGCTTATACACCCCTCTTCCTATTCCCGAGAAGCCTTGGGAATCCATCTCAATGGATTACATGTATGGCTTGCCATCCACCAAGCAAGGAAATGACTGTGTGTTTGTGGTCATTGATCAGTTTTCGAAGATGACCATCCTCATCACCTGTAAGAAGAATATCATAGTGGCAGATATTGCTAAGCTCTTCTTCGAGAGAGTGTGTGTCCACTTTGAGATACCATAGACCATCATCTTCGACAGAGATAGCAGGTACCTCAGCACCTTTTGGTCAAGTCTCTCGTCTCTGTTAGACACCAAGCTCACAAAATCCATTTCTTTCCACCCCCAAACCAATGGCCAAACATAGTTCATCAATCGAATGATTGTGCACATCCTGCACATGTACAATTATGAGCATCCACGTACATGGGACAAGAGTCTCCCATATGTCCAACATAGTTATAATAGGGCTCTCCATAGTTCCATCAGCCATATCCCATTTCAGGTGGGTCTAGGATTCAAACCCTTGGGACCCATTGATGTTGCACTTCATCTTGCCACCGCACAGACAGAATCTTCCCCTGATAATTCTTTGATCGACAAAGCCACTAGATTCATTGAGTGAATTTAGCACATCCGCCAATAGGACTAGGAGATTTTGCAAAAATCCAATGCTAAGTACAAGAAGCGCCATGATCAACATAGGGTACCACACCAGTTTCAGGTTGGTGACAAAGTCTGGTTACATTTGCAGAAGGAGCATCTCACCGGGCCCCATCGGAAGCTTCTCCCACTTAATTATGGGCCTTACACTATCACCAAGGTTATGGGTAGCAATGATTTTGAGCTCAACACTCCACCCTTCCTTGGTCTGCATCTAGTATTCAATGCGGACCTACTTCAGCCATATTTGCCCCCATTATTAGACACCTCTGAGATCGCAAAACAACTGACACCAACATAGCTCAACCCTGACTGCATGGAACAAGCATCCATGGATCAGATAGTGGACACACAAGTCAAGGGCACTCGCCAGGAGTGGATCCAGCTTTATCAGGTTGTCAAGGCAGGACAACTCCTACGCCAAGGCAAGTGTCTCACCCGAGGCCAAATCCAGCAGAAATTTCCTCACCTGATGGGGGAACTCAACGCAATGGATACCATTGCTTCCTAAGGGGGGAGGATTGATCCAGTTGGATACTGGTGGCCACCCACCTATTCCAACTAGCTCCTTGTGTTTATTTTTGTTAAACACGTTCTTTTGTACTACTTTATAATTGTGAGTTCTACACTTATGGGGATTTTTGAAGCCCCGCACATTCTCCAAGTGGATACGGGTGGCCTCTCGCCTAATCCAACTAGATTATTTTGTATGTTTTCATGTTATCACATCTTGTTGTACTTCTAGGGTCGTTTTGGGGCCCTAAACATTGTTTTTTTGGCTCGCCACAGTCAAACTGTAGACGAAGTCAGAGTTTGACGGTGGAATGTGTAGTTCTATAAAATACCTTTCCAACGGGTTATCACACACCTAAAACAGAGGTCGTATGCAAAATTTATAACCCTTGGAAGTTGAGGTACCAAATTACACCAACTTACCCATAGGGCCCACATGACTTTTGGCGTTTCAACTTCCAGGGTTAGATTTTTGGATATCTAGGGTTTTGGCATTCATGAGTAATATCAAAAAGGCCTATGGAGCCTCATTGTAATCCATTATTCTCAGACAAATGCACATAGCAGCCACATCTCTTCTCAGAGATAGCTACCACCATTCGAGCAAGTGTTTTGGTTCTGCAGTTTTACAGTTTCAACCTATTTCTTTATTTAATAGAAGATATTGTTCACTGGATATTTATGTTATTCTTCATATCTCTATGTTTATTGTATTCAGTCTTTTAATCAGTTCGTTCCGCTCCTAAATTTGGATCAACCAATGATACCATGACTAAGATAGTAAATGACATGCTCTTGGAGCGCATCATCCTCCTGAAATAGAACCATTCCAATAGTAGATTCTATTACTACAAGAAACAATAAGAAATCTCTGCTATAGTCTAGGGGAGTAAGCAAGGGGGTGTAAAAAAGACCTATTTTTAGTGTGTTGAAATATCGTTATGAAAACTCATCCCAAATAAAAAGGACCCCCTTTTTCAACAAGTGCAAGAAGCCCTTAGTGATGTCAACATAGTTAGCAATAAACCGACGAAGGAAATTGGCTTTTCCTTGAAAACTTTGAAGTTGATGAATATTTTGCGGGGGAGGCAACTGAATTATTGCCTCAACCTTTAATGGATCAACCATTATCCCCTTGTTGGAAACAATAAATCCCAATAGATGCCCCGAGATGACACAGAAGATACACTTATTAGGATTTAATCAAATATGATAGTATCGACATCTCTCCAATACAAGTCAAAGGTGAGTTGGATGATCTACTCTCTTGTGAGTGCAAGCAACAAGGTCATCAAGATAAACTTCAACTATATGTTTGAGATCGTGAAAAGTGAAATAGATATCCCGTTGGAATGTAGCCCCATCATTTTTAAGGCTGAAAGGCATCTTCTGATATGTGAATGTACCCGAAGGACATATAAATGTCATTTTTTGTTAATCCTCGGGTCAAATCTAGATCATGTTATAGCCAAAAAATCCATCCATAAAATAAAATATTTTTCTTCCCACACACTCGTTGATGATTTGATCAATAAACGAGGTGGGGAAGTTGTGTTTGGGACACACTTTATTCAAATCTCAAAATTCCATACAAACATGAATGGTTCCTTGCTTTTTATCCAGTAGTACAGGACTTGATACCCATTCAGTAACGGGAACAAAATAAATGAAATCAGCCTTGATTATTTTCTCTACCTCTGCCTTAATTGTTGCCTCCTTTATCAGGTTAACAAGTCATAACTTTTATCGAATAGGTTTCATGTTTTTATACATTCTTACCTCAGGTTCGGCAATGTATGGGTCCATGACTAGCATTCTTTCGTAGGACCGGGTGAACATGTCACATAATTCCTTAAACAAGGTTGTATACTTGCAGATATCTTTTGAGGAAAAGTCTAAACCAATAAACATGTTTTCCATGACACCAGGGGTTGGAGAGATGTCCATCGAAATTATTTCCTATATATTTTCCATGTTTCCCTCGATGTACACTTTGTTCTTAGCTAAGGGGTTCACGGGGCAATCAACACCTCCACTCAAATTCGATCGAAAATCTCCATTCTCAACTTGACTAACTTCTAGGAGAAAATAAGACCAATGATGTAAGTCCTCCCAGGGCCATTCAGGCCCCGTCATTTCCTCAAGGATAGCCTCGGCTGCGGCCTTGAATTCCAACTACCAAGGTTGGGAGCCCTGGGTTGGTTGGAAATTGGAAAAGGATATCTTGGATTGTTACTAACACCAAGTTGTCGAGAAGAGTTCATTGGCGGGCCAGGGTTTTGATAAAAAAAAACATGAGATCCCTGGTTAAAGGGAGGAAAGGTCCCACCCATATGGTTTCCATAATACTGGAAAGGGTTTCCTCCTACCGACATCCCTTTTGAATGGAAGGTCCCTTACGCAGGATTCCACTGACTCTAGAAAGGGTTACCCCCTATCAGCATCCCAGATGAAGGGAAGGGAATGCTCCCTACTGATCTTAAAGACTCTTTTACGGTCTTTGAGTCAACCTCACGAGGATATAATCCCCTTGCATTTTTAAAGAGGTGGTACTCCTCTTTGTTTTTTTTGAAATATGTAGATGATGTTCTTGAACTGGACTATCAAATGGGAGAATGTTAAACAGCAAAGCCCAAATCCTTTATATATTTAGTTTTTATACAAAATTGTTCTTGATAACCAAATTTATCCTTTAGTGCAACATTGTCCTAGAAATGAACCAAGCAGCTTCTTAGCAATAAAATATAAATAATGGATTCAACATCAAAATAAATATATGCTCAGCTTCATTATAACATCCCTTTGAAACACATGTAAGCAGAAGATACAACCATATTTTCTCACAAGAAAAATATTGAAATGGGGTTGATCACTTAAGAGAACGTTAGGCGATTTTGCATCCATAAAATCATAAAGATGAAGAGTGATTCATACTCAAGATTCCATGCTCATGACAAGACAATGAAAACCAAAAAAGTAATGAATCCCATGTATCTCTCTGTGGAGTTTTATACATAAAAGATAATTCACATTACAAAGCATTTCAGTAACCCAATTGGCTAATGCTAAGAGATAAAGAATGTCAAATGCAACAACTAAACCTTCACGAATCAATTAGACAAACCTATCTTACATTATCAGTCATGTGTATGGTTTTAAAATACTCATAATGATCTTTTAGGTAGAGTCCTAGAAGAATAAAAGAAAAACACTCAAAAACTCAGCCTTATGCTCAGTCTCATACATGCAAACACAAAGCCCTCAGAGAAATTGTGTGGTAGAAGAAGAAGCAAGAAAATGGAGATATGTATTTGCAAATAAGAAATGTATCTACATATTGAAGGGTAAATAATATTATTCTAATTATCTAACCCCTTCTTTGATGGTTCTCTCCTTCTTTTAAATCTCCTCCCTATGTTTTTTTTTAAATGCTTTGCCCTGACAGTTAGGGTTTCTAGAAGTTTCCCATGTGCTTCTTCTTTTTGGAATAAAGAGTATATCCTTTAAATCAAGGCTTGATTAAATATGTATTGATGAATTAGGTCATTGAAATCATGCCTCCAAGTGGGACCCACTTCACCCTTTTACAAAAGTTATTTAATAAACTTTTATTTCCAAAATTTGAATCTAATTGCCTGAAAAATGTTGACTGTATTTTAATTTTCTAAGCATGATAAGTGACTTCTCAGCCATGGAAACCATTCTAGAAATAATCTTCATTATTTTATCTTTCCAACAATCCATCTTGAGTGAAATTTGGAGGTCTTAATCTCAACTTATAACCTCGAGAAGTCAAGGTTCCAAATAGATTTCCTAGCAAGCCATGAAAAGAAAGCTAACTATTATTTTGATTCGTGGAACTATCATGGCCAAATTCAACTATTGAAACCTGTCCCATGGTATTCCCTATCGAATTAAATTTCCAATGAGCTCTTGTTTTCCCAAAACGGACACCGGGAACTCAAGATATGATCTCAGGAAGTTCGTTAATGAGGAGTCATTGATATGGTTCATGGGTAAATATTGTCCCTTGATCTAATTATGCCCTTCTTAGTCCCACATTCATTTGGGAAGGGGAAAAACCTAGTGTTTATAATGCATATGCCTCCCTTTACCATTTATGTGTGAAATAGAGGAACTTATGGAAACCTTAGTGTAGCTCTCATGCCTTGGTAATATTTTGGTCGCCCAATCACTGCCCAGTCAACCTGTGAATGGTTGACACATCATGTCCAATCACCACCTAATCGCCTACCATGTGTCTCAAAGTAATAGGTTGAACCTTGAAGATGAATAATACTTGGGAATATAAACCAAGTATGGGAGAGTAGGACGAGGGAGAAGAGAGGGTTTTGGGTGGCGGGGAAGGAAAGATGGGGAAGTGGATCGAGAGGACTCTCACATGGAAGGAGATGTGTGGAAGTGGAATGAAGTCTCGTGGGGAAGGATTTATGGGGAAGTGGATCGGGAGGAGTCCCATGGGGTAGGAGAAATGGGGAATTTGAATGGAGTCCTATAGGGATGGAGAAGTGGATTGGGAGGAGTCTCGCGGGGAAGGAGAGATGGGGAAGTGGAATGGAGTCCCACCATCCGCAAAGAGGAAAAGAAACTAAGTGTTGAAGTGTTCATCTGGAGAAGTGAAGGAGTTGAAAATAAAACTAAGTGTTAAGTAACGTATGGAGAGGAATGGAGTGGTAAATGCAAGTTGAAAAAGGACTAAGTGTTGCACATGGAAGAAGAGGGGAAGATGGGAACAACACTTAGAAGAAATTCCTCATAAATTCTTCAAATCTCTTCTTGCAATATCTTTGTCAGGTGGTTGGAAAAAAATATGAGTATCTTGAGAATATGGATGAAGCTAAGACTGAGGGTTATGCCGTGAGCTGATGAGCATACACAAATTCCCTTCTGATATCATTTCTTTTAATTCCAAAGAGCGGAAAATCAAGGTGATCAATTTTTTTGATCAACACTCTTGAAAACACCATAAAAAGTGAAATGGTTGGAAGTTGAAGGCATGTCGGAGGATGGAAATCCTTTGTTCATTGGACCACTCAATCCCACAAAGGGATTAGGCCTAGAAGATGAAAAATATCCTCTTCCAAGTGAAGGGATTGATGCAGGGATATGCCCTTCACCCCATGGAAAACCTTGTAGGGAAGTTGAAGAACTCCCTACCCAAAAGTTAGGATTTTGAGTTTTCGATTGATAACTAGCTGGAACATTATGCATGTCAATCGACGAGATCCCAAATGAGAAGGAATTAGAAATGAACGATAATGATGGAGTCACACTCAAAGGCTGAGTGGACCCAATAATCAGTGGCATATATATACTGACCGGTGTAGTTGTTGTGGCCTGAGTCACATTAGTAGTCTGGGCAGAAGCATGGGGGGGTAAAATTCCCCCTCAAACTATAGTCGAAGTGAGGGTTGAAGGGACCCCCGATCCTGAAACACTAGAGGTGTCTCCCATAACAAACCACCGAAGAGGACGGTTTTTGTAACACCTCGGGTTTTGAACCCCCATTTTAAATAATGTATTGTTACAATGTTGAGAGGCCTGAGTGCCCAAACAATTATTAAAGGGCCAGTATGCCCAAGAAATGTAATATTTTGATAATTATTAATAATAAACACATCATTGGTTGCTAGACGGACAAGGACTAGAGTTATAGGGGGCTATGATTCCACAAGAGAGGGGGATTGAGGGGCTAAATTTTTATTCCTATGTTAATTACCCTTTTTCCTAAGGGAGGGGATCAGTTACGTGAGCTTCTTGGTGATGGCCGGGAGGTTCTTGATTTCCCATGAAAATACGTAAACCCATCCATGGTCTGATTGTGGGGTTGGTCATTGGCTCATCTTCTCCTTCACCCCTGCATTCGTACCATTATTTACCTCATGCCCTTTCATGCACTCACTCACCCATTCATTGATCCATCCCCACATGTGTCTCGGTTGGGTAAAGGGAAAGGAATTGTTAAATATTATCCATGGGATAGTTGGTTGTAATGGTCGCTGGTACAATCTAGCCATGACTTGGGGCTTGCATGTCTGAGATGCATTGGCCTATGCCATGTTTTTCCCACAACTGCGAGTCCTAAGAGTTCCAGAATTGAGACTCTAGACCAGTTGTGCTAGAGGCCCTCGAAAAAGGAGGACTTCCTGAGGGACTGTGTGGTAGAGAAGGGTGGAGGTCCATTCTCTTGGGTGGTATAGGTTGGGTGGAAGAGAGTTGGGTACTTAGATTGTTGTGGGTCTTGGGAAACCTGTGAGACCTTGAGAGATAACCGGTTTGGGAACACAAGTACACTTTGGAATTGTCGTTGTGGATTCATAGCCCTAGCTTGAGGGTGACATTGTTGTTGAGATTTGGAGCAGTGGTGTCTACGGTTGGGTGGAAATTCCTTAGTCTACAGCCAGTTGGTGTTGCCTTTTTATAAAGATAAGTGCTCTCTGTTGTGATATTATTATTTGTGTATGTATGTATTATGTTGTGTATTTTAATTATCATTTAACTAAATCTTAGATTATGCATTCTTGTTATATATTGTTGTCCATGTCGTTAAATATTTTATCTTGTGTGTCCTTACTAAATAAAGAAGGTATCGGTAAGAGTACGAAGTCCAAGGGTGGGCTTGAAGGTAGCATACCCCGGCCTGTGGGTGGTTGGGGATGTTACAGATTGGTATCAGAGCTTCTGGTTGAAACATCGGGCCGGTATGGGCTGGGTTTGTTGGTCAGAGTCTCGTGGTCAAGACCAAACTCTCACCGTGAAGTTGAAAATCTCAGGAGGAATGGCGTTGCAGAATCTACAGAGGAGTTAGATTGTCAGAGATCCATTGTAAGGGGTTCGAAGGATCGTGGTCATCCCCCTTCAAGTTCGGGAGTGATCACCATTGTGAGATCAGGAGAGATCAGGGATTGTTGGATCAAAGGACAGGTGAACAGGGGTCGTCCGATGAAAAGGAAGCAAGGGTTAAGGTCACAACCATCGAATCCCATTGGAAAGAGAGATCAATGGACAAGAGGCATTGCGAGGAACCAAGTTGTGTGGGAGATAATTCCCCAAGGCAGTCCTGCAATCCAAACCACTGTTTCGCCGAAGGATTACGTGTCAGTGTCAAGAGAATTGCGGGGTGAAAAGTGGGTTACTCCAACTGTTGATGCGTGCCCCCACAAATTCAAAGGAATGCAGTGATGGGACATGTTAGTACTCGAGTGACAAACCTCTGAAGAGCAGAAGTAGTTGGGGACCATCAATCTATAGGAGGACACGCGTCAACTGATCGTGTGCTCCTAGTGAAAGCACTCTGGGAAAAGGCGAGTGAGGAGAAGTTGATAATTGAGATTTTCGGACCCTAGAGATCCGAAGTGAATCACAGTCGTCCGATCTAGGAGGACACGCAGCAGAAATCCATGCACTTCGAGGAAAAATGAAGTTTAAGGGTTGAGATTTCCGAAATCCGAAGACCCAAAGAAATCATAGTCATCGATCCGTGGAGACATGTGTCAGTAGATCGCGAGCTTCAGATAAAAACATTTTAGAAAAAAGTTGAGGTTTGAGTCTTCCGAAGTCCAAAGGCCCGAAGGAATTGTAGTCGTTGATCCTTACAATGGTAACCTCCGGAGTCCTGAAGTCCGGGGTTAATATCGGTCGTCCAATAAGGGAGACACATGGTGTCAGTTTGGTCAGTTCGGGAAATCGAAGTTCAGGAGAATTGGAATTCTCTTAGTGTGAAAACTCCCGAAGTCCCAAAGCCCGAAGAGCTGAAGTAGTGGGGCACGATGACGTCACCAGGAGGTGATGTGGACCCCAGAATTTCCAAAGTGAGGTGGCTTGCGGACGTCACTGGGGATGACGTGGACACAGGGGATGTGCACCATGTATCAATAAGTTTTGAGCATGCTGACGATTGAAATGTCAGCTAGGATGTGACATGTGTCACTCGCCTGATTGGACCACATGTCCTCTTACAGTAATTCGCTACGTGGCGATGAATTATGGACTCCAAAGAAATTACTCTGAGAGTTTTCAATTGAGAGTTGAAACTCTCGAAGCCCGAAGAGCCGGAAACTCGAAGTAAATGTCAACTGTCGAATCGTCAGGAGTAGACCTGAACCATCATATCAGGAGAACAGGTGGCATCAAGTTGTGGATTCTGGGTAAGGACCCAAATTAAATGGCAATCGTCGGATCATCCGAAGTAATTCCCCACCGTCTGATTCAAAAGGATGCATGGAATAATCCCATGTATTTCGAGGGAAGGAAATTTTGAGACTTGAGAATTCCGAAGTCTGGAATTCTAAAATGAACACAACCGTTGATCTGGGAGAGGTAAATTTGAACCATTGGTTCCCCAGAGGTATATCTTGGTTGTCCATTTAGAATCATCATCAATATCGTGGGATCAATGGTCAACTCACATTGCGGGGACAGGAGGTGCTCAGGATTTACAAAGCCAAGGGCAGGCCGCAATCGAGACCACGGTTTTGGAAAAAGGGCACGTGGTGGCTCGAGGTTAATTACAAGGCAAAAAGTAGTTTGGTTCCAAACTACCTTTGAGTGTGGCCGCAATCACGCATCTGTGTGAGGTCACCGCCTATGGTCACATATAAGGGGGGGCCAAGAGCAAAAGGAACTAGCACCAACTCTGATATTTTTGCAAGGGCGAAGGAGAAGGTCACGGGAGCCACCGGACCTCCACTAGAAACTTGAAAGGGCATGTGTTTAGATACAGAATGAAACCATCAAGGTTTCAGAGAGCCAATTCAGCTCAGGATTGAAGACCCTTGACCGGGAGGTCGCACAACCTTAGGAGAGAAGGGGGGTTGCATTAAGAATCAAAATGAACAGTAGCATTGCTGACAATTTTGTTTATCATATGCGTAATTCTAACAAAATGGTCACTTGCACATTTTGTAGAATTAAGAGGCTTAAGCACATCATCTCAGGATGTAGATTGAGGAAATGGAAGAAGACAAGGGAGCCTCCAGTCATGATAAGGAGGTCGAAGGCCTGAATACTAGAGTTGGTAATGCAGAGACAGAGTCCAATGGACGCAAGGGAAAAGGAGAACACTAAACGTTAATAGAAACGGAAGAAGCCTGAAGATGAAAGTGCAGAGCTACAAATAAGACAATGAGAGACTGATGAGAGAGGAAAGTTAGATAAATGATCGAGTGTTTCAGAGCTTAAATCAGTTGCAGAGACAAACAAAGAAGGGATCAAACTCAAGACAAGAGGAAAAAGGCAAGTTCCATGAAAGAAGGGGTGATCGTGGAAGAGTTGGTTATTCTAGAAGTGCTAGAAGAGCTCATGGACACCACTCACCTCCTTACTAAGAAAGAAAGTTGTATGCATAGGATGATCCCATAATCATTCCAAAGGTGTCTCATGTTAGACACCAAAGAAAGAAACAAGAGGTAGATACTTTGCAAGGAGAGTTGAGGAAGCTCAAGCCACCTTCCTTTGAGGGTGAAAGAGAAAGGGAAGATGATGTCAAAGCATAGTTTCTTGGGCTCAGGAGATATTTTTAGTTGCATAAATATTCATCCAACCTAGAATCCAGGATTGCCATCTACCATTTACACAAAAAATTTGCAATGTGGTGGGACCAACTGAAGCAAGTGGAGCACATTAATGAGAGTAGGATCACTTGGAAGCGGTTCAAGAAGTACTTCCAGAAGGAGTACCTCTCAGATCATTTCTATGACAAGAAAATGCAGTAGTTCTTTGAACTCAGATTGGGAAGCATGACTATGGAAGAATACGAGAAGAAGTTCTTGGGATTATTAAAATATGTCGGGTTCATTGGTGATGAGAAGGTGAAAGTACGAATATTTATAAGTGGACTGCCAGCCTTTTATAAGGAAAAGATCAAGTATGATGAACCCATAACCTTGACTGAGGCCATCAGGAAGGATAAATACTTGTATGAGCAAGGACAGGGAAGCAAATCCCTGCAAAAATATTGGAAGGACAAGAAGACTGAGAAGTTTGATCAAAGGAGGAAAGGATTCAAACCTCCCTTCAATAGGAATGAGCCTAATAGGAATCATCAAGATCAATATGCTAAGGGGGATTCCAAGAAGGAAGATTCCTTGGGAAAAAGGGGAAGATTGTTGGCATGTTTACAAGTAGAATGTGCTTGTCATTGATGGCAAGAACAATAGCAATGATGGTAGGTTTACAAACAAAGTGTACATGGAAAGAACAACAGCCAATGGCGAAGACACAAAAGAACAAAGTCGAGACGCTGAGAAGGAATAGTGCAGCATTGCACACAGAGCGCAAGTGGGCGCCAGGGCTGAGGTGAATTCCATTACCAAATCTTAGAAGAGATAGTGTTCCCAGAAATGCAGATGAGGTCCAAGTCATCAAGGCTCGCAGAAGGATCAAAGGTCATGGCCTTTGACACTTAGAGATTTGAGAAAGCCAAAGCTCAGGAGGAGGAGAAACAGTGGTCATTGGATCACCAATCAAGAATACCCAGTGGCCACTAGATCAGAGTACAGACAAGAGAAGCATCCAAAGGAGGATATTAGACCTCAACCGTCGGATTGGAGCATGAATGACTAGCAGCCGTTAGATCCAGTATAACTGCGAAGAGGATAATGGGAAATAGCCATCCTCCAACTCTGCGAGATATGAAGTCGTGAAATGATCTGGGTCATTGGATCTAGAGGAAACGTGGTGAGAGATTAGCATTTTGTTGACTGGCGAGATGGAGTATTCAAAGGTGAGAATTGTAGGAACTCGCGATATGCGAAGTTGCGAAATGATCTGGATCATTTGATCACTAAGGATCTGGACCGTTGATATGATATGAAGTCAGAGTCCACGATATTGATCACAGTCATCGATCAGAGAGAGAGACCTTGACCATTGATCTAATATGAAGTCATTTCAAAGTTTCGCGTATCGGGAGAACGGAGGTAACGAGACTCCCAAAGTCGCGAAATGTGAAATCACGACTTGATCTGAGTCGTCGAATCGAGGAGAGATATGGACCATCGATCTAGCACCATCGTTATTTCAGGTATCGGGAGAACAGAGGTAACGAGAATCCAAAAGTCATGAAACACGAAAATGCCACTTGATCTGAATTGTTAGTTCGAGGAGAGATCTGGATCGTTGATTGTCCAAGGAGATGAGACGCGAAGTCATGAAACTCGAAATTGCAAAGCGCTCAAAAGATTTGCCCATGGTCACATTGAAAGGTAACATCAGCAAAAATTTAAGGGAGGAGCTAGCATGTCACTAAGATCCACTTCGCGATATGCGAAATCGCGAAGCACCCTCTTGCTTGGCCCCTGGTCACAGCTAGTGGTCACATCAACGAGAGAGAAGGAAAGGAGCTAGCAGTGTGTTGAGCAATCAACACACCCTAAAAAATTTGTGAGCATTTTCTTTTTGGGTACCACTTAATCTTCTTCGTTGACTGTCTGCATGAATCGGCGACCTAGAGTTTCCCCGACTCACTTGAGAATTCCGACATCGGTGACAGATAAAGGTGGTGAAAAATGTTTGGAAAGTTAAAGTAGTCGAGTACCGACCTTCATCGGTGTCGGTCGATGAAATCATTCCTTCCCCACGAACAACCTCGGTAAGGATTTCCTCGAAGGCCGATCTATTTGGTTTCGACAGAGTAAAAGTGCAATAATTAAGACTACGCAGAGGTAAGGAGTAAACAGTCGATCCCCAATCCCTACGTCAGAGTGATGTGATGCGATGAGACGTTTTACCTCCTTATGTGTCAGACACGCCACATTCAAAGATGGTAGTTAATTCGTAGATCGCGCATTAGTTACTAATTCGTACACGAATCAAAAGGATCCATTAAACCCACCGATACAATGTATCTTCTCCCATGCCTCCGTCGTCAACTAGTTAAGGTTTATTTGCAGAAATACGAGGGTAATTTATTTTGAATTTACATCTATTACTTGTATTAATTTATCGATATGACTGACAGTACCTCTCTAGTTATATCATGTCTGATTCATTGTGCATGGCCCCATTTTGCGCAGCAAGAAATTCAGAACAAACAGAAGAGTGAAGCCAACAACCTAGAAGAAAATACCCAAAGTTCGGTGAGTATTAAGAAATTTACATAGCAAGCGTTACAGGTATGTATCTGCTAAATGGTTTTCATGCATTTCATTGTTGCATGTCCGCACCCAATGTTTCTATGTACGCATGTTCAAATGACATTTTAAATTGCAGGAACAATGCCTCTGAAGAAGCCTTCCACCAGGAAATCCCCGAGAGCCCCTAAGTTGCAAGAATCAGAAGTAGAAGAAGGCTCCTCCCCATCAGTTGTGAGACAATTAGAATTCACTCCCAAGTCAGTGTCTTTCATTAAGAGAATCACCAAGGATCCCTTTGTCTATCCCCCATCTTTCAAAGATATGGAAGCAAGCATTGAAGCCAAGATGGAATTTCCTCGCTGGGAATAAGTTTTCAAGAAAATCAAGAAAGAATAACCCATCGAATATACCCCGCATAGTGATCCTAAAACAAGGAAACTCGATGACGAAGTCCTCCCCAATATTCGCAAAGATTATCTGCACATGGCCTCATATCTACTGGATGTCATCTGTGCCAGGAACTCTTTCGTCGAGATGAACCTGAATTGGCACTCTTTGGAGCTCGCGGTCCATGTATACTTTAGCATCCTATGGGAAAACAGGTACAAGAAATCCTATACTGTTATCTGTGATCAATTTATTGCACACACGTACTTCTTTCTCTTCATGAAAGAATGCCCTAGATTGTCAGATGAAGCAAAGAAGGTTATAACCAAAATTGGCCACCGGTATTTAGATGAACGAGAAACCTACATTAGGGTTTTCTGCACCATAGGGGCACCCCACTTATTACCCATTTATGTTCCCAACCGGCTAGTGTTAGGGGAAATTTGCTATCAAACCATCCTGCAAGGATACAATGAAACTTTAGTGAAAGACAAGAAGCGAGCTTTCATACCGTATGGGTATCATATCGGATTCTGCATGGTTAAATATATCATGCACACTAAACAACTTGGTCTAGTTCAATTGGAATTTTGGTTCCAAACTAGCCGATTTCGCAAACACGATCCCAAGGGATTGGTTCTACAACACATGTCACAGGTATCATCCTGTTGGTCCTATGCCCACAACTAGTTCGAAGATGAAATATTTACTGAAAATGCCCAGGACTGGAATATGGTGGTGTCCAGGAGAGTTGATCCTCGAGGAACCAGGTTTAGAGCTACGAGCCACAAAGAACAGGCAACATTTCTGGAGCAGGCAGTTCAAGAAATTAGCCGACACCTGGGAGGAGCAGTTGCATATGAATTAGATGAGGAAATAAGTGATCTTGAAGAATACATTGAAGCTCCAGGAACTCACCAGGAATCCCCAGTACAAACCAGGGATCTTCCAGAAGATCAAGTTGCACGAGAAAGGGGTACATTGTTGCTTCAGCAAATCGAGTTGCTAATGAAACTGATGTGGGATGACCCGCATCTTTTCATAGGACCTGAAGCCTCAACTATTGTTCAGAGTATCACGACGGAGTCAAATGATCCTGGGTCCATAGTCCCCAACAACGCCCATGGGTTAGGCAACCCTGAACTCACAACATCATTGATCGATCCTTCGAGAGAAGGGACAACTCAACCAGAGACAGGTCGGGTCTCAATAGAGACACAAGAACCCAATCCCTTGAGCACTCTTATACATATTTAAAGCAACAACGAGAGTCCGGAACCCGCTCACAGCACCCCGGTGCGAGTCCAAGAGGAAAAAGGTCCAGAGAAAACCACCTCCCCTGAGCCCGAGGTCTAATACAAGCAAGCCTTGAGGATGGAAATAGGGTTCGAAGGTGGCCTCGACACAAGAGAGTTCGATAGACAGGAAGCAGAAGAAAGACTGAGTGGCAAAACTCCACAAAAGAAAATCGACAGTTCTACGGCCGACAAGCAAGTAAGCCATGATTCTGTGCCCAATGTATCCATCACGCCCAATATTCAAGTCCCAGACGAACGACAAGTAGAGGCTGGATCCACAAAAAAAAGTGAAGAAATTTGAGAACCCACTCTTGAGCAAATATACACCACAGGTAGCTTAAGAAACAGCCTCTCATGGGGAGATCAACAGATACCAGAACCGGTAGACGAAGTAGCAAACATCTATGTGATATCCTACGATCAAAAGAGGAAGGACATCGTTCAAAGGACTCCGTAGAGGTGAAGGATCACTTTGGATCAATCCATCATGGTTACCACAGAAGAGAACTTAATCAGCACTACAGACGCTCCCACATTCGAACTAATCGATGTAGGAAAATCCCTCTCATATGTCGCCCAAGACAGAGCCAGGAGAGATGAAAAGGAACTAGCCGACACCCGGGAGGAGCTCGACACCTATGCCATCTTATCAAATACTATAAAGGAGCTACACAGACCACCGTATATCTGAAGGAAGATTTCAACAGAGTTTATAATGAGTTCAATAAGGAAAGGCACCTGTTAACCGAGAACATAGTCGAGTTCCAGGAGGATACTCTCATGGCACTCACGACATGCAAAGAGATGGAAAAGTGGCACAAAAAGGCACATCTAGCGGTAGAGAGACTCAAATACATTGAGGCGATCCAGCAGGGTCGAGAGAAGGAAAATCATGGCATTCGAATGGTTGGAAAAAGTAGTCTCGACCGCATGAAGAAATTCGTCGAATATTGGGCGAAGATGACTCAGGACCCACACCGAAAAATCCAAAAGCAATGGGCCAAGTGCTAGAAACATTGGGGTAAAATTAATAAAGTAATGAAATATGTCGATCTCCCCAAATTCGTCACCCCCGATGAATTCACTAACCTAAGCGATGTGTTCAAGATGCACATCATACAAGACTCGCTTTGGGCCGAAGAGTGCGCAAATCTCACCGATGCAAATCCAGGGCAAGTGCAAAAATTCGCAGTTCACCCGATCAGAGCTCGAGCCATGCTGCAATAGTTGAACTCCAGTTTGGTAAAATATCATGCACATGTAGTAGACATCAGAGGAGTATGTGTTATGGAACAACACAGGTTCCCATGGGCTCAAACCTATGAATATTTGTTTATCAGCTGGTCTGAATATGAAATAATCCACCCTTTTCAAGAGGCATCTCAGGTGGACTGTTGAAAGAAATTGTTGGATGATCACTCCACATGGAAATTTTTGTTTAGCCTAAATTGTATTTAGTCGTTAATTATAGTTGAATTTTAGATTATAAATAGAGACATCGGTCGCTTAGTCAGGGGTCGATGGTTGTTGTAAGAACTATTCCTTTTTGGTTGTTGATAATTATTTTGGCACTGTTGTGAATTGAGAAGTCCTTATGGACCAAAGACAAACTATTTTCATCAGATGTATGTGATTGGAGTTGGAGAAGAATTACTTCCTTTCATGTTCCATGAATGATGCAGTAAATGAGTAAGAGCAATTAATTAATGTCTTGATGTTCTTTTCTTTAATGATGAAGATAAATTGTTGTGTTGTTATGTGATGAATGTTATGGTAGAATAATTATTTTGCTTACCATGATCTTGATTACGTATGTGTTTTCTTCTGTTAATTAGTTTTTCTCAGACAGTAGTTGGATGCTCATTTGGTTAATGTATTAGTACTAGACATTGTGGCATAGAATAATTGTCTGCATGTTTGAGCAGCGGGTTATCCCAAGCTCGACCTCTTCCCACTAGTTAAAACTTTTGTCCTGTTATTTGTCAAGTTGGTTTATACTGGCTTGCATCTCTCATACCAGCCCCACCCAAGAGAAATACGAAAAAATAATTGTCCTAACTTAAGGAAGAGCCCTCACCAGAAAACACAAATCCCATCGATAATTTGGCCAAATAGCAAGATTTGGAGAACCATTCCACTCCAAACGCTGCAGAGTCTAATTGGGCCTTGGCGGCGGTTTTGGTTCCTGTTGTTGAATCAGGGGATTTAGGCCCCATCAACATAATTGGTGCTAGAAGGAGGGTCTGAGAATGAATGGTTGAACATATAAATTATATAACATTTCGAACAGTCTACAAATTCGTTATGGTCCACATGCAAGGCTACTCATCCAACAGACAGCCCACGATTACTGAGTACTCCCAAAACGGGTAACTCACCCAAGTCCAAGGAATAACCTTTTCACCCTGAAATACCCTACGCCCTCCCTCATGAGGAAGTGAATCAATTTAGGAGAATCACCAGAGCCTGCACTTGATAGATCGACGCGTTGTCCTTAACTCCCATCCTCCCTCAGAGAAAAAAAAAAAGCAGACCGGTGGTTAGCACTCCCGAAGAAGTTTTCGTACACTCTGTCGAAGACTTAATATACTTCACGATCACCGAAATCCAAGAACCTCTTGATCTCATCCCCGAAACGCTAGCGGGCGATATCCCCGAGCTTGACGACTTTTTGGAAGAAGAAGAGTTTGACTCTGACTCCAAAGATATGGAAGGGAACAATGGTCATGAGGAGGAAAGAGAAGTTCCACTTCAAGACAACCAACCTTGGTTGGGCGGAGACATCGTGGCCATCCCTGGACGAGTAAACAATATTCCTCGGCACTGAGAAAAGTTGCTTCCTAAGTACGACCCTGAAACTTCAGGCTTGCCTGAAGACCATATCAAGAAATTCATACTTGCGATCAGACTTATGAACATTCAACATGAAGACGTAGTATGTAGATGTTTTCCCTACACATTTGAAAACTCTTCTTCCACATGGTATTTTAATTTGTCGGTAGGATCTATAACTAGCTGGACTAAATTCGAAAAGGATTTCCTAGACAAATTTGTGGAAGAAACTACTATGAGAGCCCTGATGGCTGAGTTGATCGCAGCCACCATGACCCCAAAAGAAAGGGTCAAGGATTTCAATCAAAGATTCACAACCATCTTAAACAAATTCCAGCCCGCGGCGAAACCCACTCATGAATTCCAGATTAAGGTTTATGCCGACGCGCTTCCGGCTTCTATTTTAATGTTCATTAAAAGAGCTGCCAAGAAAACCTCGTGGAGAATTTCGAAGAGGCCAAGACGATATAATTTCATATGAAAGGATGTAAATAAGACCAAGCCTCTCTAGTAAGAAAAGAAAGTCAACCCCCTCCTAGGAGAGGACTCCTTTTGACTAGACTGTCAGGGAAGCCAGTTGAACAGGCTCTCGATAAAGGTAATGGATATATCGAATATCTACAGCGCATGGTCAAGAAACTATCAAATGATATTATAGATATGAAAAGAAGCATAGGGGAAGGAAACCCAGGCCAAATACCCTATAAGCCTTTCTTTAAAAGAAACCAGCCTTTCAAAGCAATTGAGCCTCCCCCAGCCAACCTAAACATTGACCTAGGGAATGTTGTGTCTGATTCCTTCTGTAGCTATCACCAGGAGAACCATTCTGAAAGAGAATGCCCTCAATGGGTCAACTCCATGAATTTAATGGCTAATCATTTTCTGGACGAAGTCTCACTGACCGAACAGTCAAGCAGTTTGGTCATTAATATTGTTGATCAAGAAGAAGTTGACCCGCCACGAGACACTACCATGTTGATATGGGATCTTGACATAATATCGTCTTCGAATGATCTGTTTCAGTCTCGACAACAACCCACGAAAGTTTCAGTAGCACAGACACGTAGTAAAGGTCAACCCAGCTCAAAAAATGTCGACGTCGCCCGGGCCCCGCAAGGTAAGTTAACTCTCGATCACCCAAAAATACCTTTCTCTCTCGGCGAAAAACCCATAAGCATCCATACCAAGGAA
Organism: Picea engelmannii; assembly: GCA_009831015.1. Taxonomy (NCBI): domain Eukaryota; kingdom Viridiplantae; phylum Streptophyta; class Pinopsida; order Pinales; family Pinaceae; genus Picea; species Picea engelmannii. Next base: position 117,463 of record ML792152.1, on the reverse strand, counting down.
TTTCCCAAGCTAGATTACAACATAGTCAAATATCTTAAAAAGTTGAAGGCTAATATATCAGTTATGGATATATGTAGGATACCCCATCAGAAAGACTTTATGTTGCAAGCTCTGAGTTTGATGGAAGGCCCGACTACAGGAAATGGCTAGAAGAAAGATCTATCCTCAACATATTTGGCAAGCAAGCCAACCATAAATACCTACTCAGAAGCTAAGAAGGAGAAGCCTTTTGTACCACCTTTCCTTTAACATTCGAAGTTTTTAAAAAGAATCTTCGCAATTGCTTGGTAGATTCTGGGGCATCCTTTAATGTAATGCCCTTGGCCGTTTGTAACAAACTGGATATTGTCCTTCTCATAAGTGATAAGCATGGCATACAACTGGGCAGAACCTAAGTCAAAGTTATGGGAGAACTCAAAGATGTAATGATCAGGATAGCGACACATCCTAATTTCATGCAAATAATTGACATCATTGTAGTAGATATCCCAGAGGCATATGGACTACTGTTGAGTCATGATTGGTCTGAAAAGATGAATGGATATTTTAGTATGGAATAGGAACATCTTTGGTTACCTATAAAGGGATACAAGAGCATGATCAAAATTGACATAGAAAGATATCTGAAGCATACGATCACCGACCTAGAAACCCCGAACGAACCCACATCTACCGATTTCCTGTTATTGGGCAATTACTCCTGTGATTCCCACTTCGGGGACTTTGCTCCTATAATGTCCATTGTTCCTCTTACCCAAAACTCTGAAATAATCTTTCAAGAGGAATCATCGACACCGATAGAGAACGCTCTCTTTTGCCAAAATCCTGCAATCAAGCTTACGGGACGAGAGATCGGTAAGAAACAAATCTATATAGAACAAAGAAAGGGTGATTACCTTCCACAGATTTGGACCCTCTGCTTTGATGGATCTAAATCACAAGAAGGGTTAGGAATAGGGTGTATCCTTACCAATCCTAAAGGATGACGTTATTTCCTATCTTGCAGGCTAGAATTCAAATATACCAACAACACTGCCGAGTATGAAGCTCTAGTGCAAGGATTAAAGAAATCCATCGATCTGGGTGTCAAGGAGTTGAAGGTTTTCGGGGATTCTGAGATCATTGTTAGACAAGTAAGGAATATTATTCATTGTAATTCGCCTCATCTTAAGAACTACCAACAAGAGGTGCATAGGCTAATAGAGAGCTTTGACGCTTTCAATATCACCGCAATCCCGAGAGCAAAGAACATTCTTGCTGACTCCTTGGGCACAGCTGCTTCCCGACTATCGCCTTTAGAATATTATGAAGCCTCCCAATTCACTATGGAGCTGCTCTACAAACCATCAATGTCGAACAATATTTCCAATTGGAAAGTATTTGAAGGTGACGAGCAAATCATAAACTTCTTGACCAACCAAGACAATTTCAAAGACCTAGCCATAGATGATGAAGAGTTCTGAAAGCAAACAACTGAAACTAATCCCCAAACAGGACAAGATGTTGGAAAGTTGAAGGCTCGCACAATCCCAAAGAGGGTAGCTAATCTAAAAAATTTGTTTGATCTAAAGGATCGTTTTAAAGGACCCAAAAACGCGAAGACCGGTAGCTCTTGTCCCCTCCATGAAACTGTGAATCTTGGGACTCCAGAGAACTCGAAGAATGTTAATCTAGAAAAAAATATGTCTAAGGAAGAGAGGAAATCCTACCTCAAATCATTCAGACAATACCAAGATGTCTTCGCATGGTCCTACAAGGATTTGAAAATGTATGATACCCGCATTATTCAGCACACCATCCCATTGAAACTCGAAATGAAACCTTTCCAAAAAAATCTTTGGAAGTATCACCCATCCCTAGAGCCTCTCATGTACTGGGAATTAAGGAATCTTTGAGACACGAGGATAATTTTTCAGGTCAGATATTCTGCCTGGGTGGCAAACCTCATTCCGGTAAGGAAAAAGTCGGGCAAAATCCAACTATGCGTAGATTTTTGGAACCTCAATAGAGCTTCAGAGAAGGACAATTACCCGGTCCTGCCAATGGAGAAACTCATGCAGACTCTGTCGGGCTCAGAGATTTTTTCCTTACTAAACAATTTCTCAGGCTACAACCAAGTGTTGGTTTCGTAGGAAGACCATTTAAAGACCACCTTCCAAACCAAATGGGGAACCTTTGCTTATAAATGCATGACTTTTGAGTTAATCAATGTAGGAGAAACCTTCCAAAGGGACATGGACATGGATTTTCAGGGGCTTATCAATAGGTGTGTGGTAGTATATTTAGATGACCTAATAGTGTATTCGAAGAATAGGGAAGAACACATCCAGCACTTGACTCAGATTTTCGAAAGGTGCCGAAAATACGATATACTGCTAAATTCTAAGAAAACGATCTTCAATGTCGAGGAAGGTAAGTTCTTAGGTCGTATTATATCTCAAGAAGGTATCCACATAGATCCAGAATGAATTAAGGCCATAGCTCAACTCCCATTACCCCTTAACAAGAAAGCCATGCAGTCCTTTTTTGGACAAATCAACTTTGTGAGGAAATTCACCCCCGATTTCGCCGAAATTATCAAACCCTTGCAAAAGATGATTCACAAGGATGTCAATTTCAAGTGGGATGATGAGCGAAAAGACACTTTCAACAATATCAAAGTTTCCATATCCCGAGCTCTGGTGTTGCGAAATCCCAATTTTAACAAAGACTTTTCCCTTTATACTTTCACTTCCGACCAATTGCTAGTGGCGGTTTCGACCCAGAAAGATGATGACAACAATGAAGCCCCAGTGTACTTTATGGGTATTAATCTTCAAGGAGTCGAGCTCAATTATCTTGCCATATATAAACAGGAATATGCGGTCTACAAGGCAGTAAAGCATTTCAGGTCCTACATTCTCAAAAATCACACTAAGGTGATTGTGTCGCACCCTGCGGTCTAATCCCTGTTTACCCAATAAGAAATGGGTGAAAGAAGTGGGAACTGGATGGCAGTAGTCCAGAAATTTGATCTAGATATAAAACCTGCCAAGCTAGTAAAGGACAAGGTATGTGCAAGCTCGCAGTCGAAGCCCAGGATCAAGCAAATGAAGATTCCAGGTGGGAAAACGAAATGGCACTATGGTGCAATGAAGTAGCATACATCTCCCTAGCACAAGACTCCTGGTACAAGGATTTGACTTATCTTTTGCATCACATGGCTTGTCCCGAGAAACTTAACCCTAAGGAAAGGATATCCCTAAGATTGAAATCTGCACAGTATCGTCTTATAAATTCATTACTCTTCTGGATCAACTATGATGGGGTATTATTGAGATGTCTCGAACGAAAATATGCTAACAAGGTGCTGACGGAACTCCATGATGGTCCCAGCGGAGGACACTTTGTAGGAAATACTACCACCCATAAGATTCTGAGAGCTGGCTATTACTAGCCCACCTTGTTTAAATATGCTCACACTCATACTAGGAACTGTAAGACTTGTCAATTAAGTGTCGGGAAGGAGAAAAGGGCAGCAATCCCACTTCAGCCTGTGACTGTCTCTAGGCCTTTTGAGCAGTGGGGGTTGGATATCATAGGATAAATTACTCCTAGTTCTTCAAAACTCCGCAGGTACATTCTTACTTCTACCAACTATTTCACCAGATGGGTAGGGGCCATTCCTCTTACTCATGTAAACGAGAAGGTAGTGATCCAATTTATAGAACAACAGTTGATCACAAGGTTTGGCATCCCCTCTGTTCTAGTCTTTGATAATGCAGCCTACTTTTCTTCTACCCTATTGACTGAGTTTTCTCTAGATAAAGGAATTATAATCAAATACTCCACAAACTACTACCTGCAGGGGAACGGGGTGGTAGAATCGACTAATAAAAACCTGGTAAGGATACTCAAAAAGACGGTTACAGATAACCATAGAAATTGGCATAATCAACTACATAATGCCCTATGGGCCGATAGGGTCACACCCAAAGAAGCCATAGGAAATTCCCATACTTCTTAGTCTATGGGCGAGAAGTTATCCTCCTGAACGGGCTCTATCTACCATCTCTTCAATTGGCCCAAGACTCCCAGGAAGAACCCTCGTCGGCCATGCAATAGAGAATCGACACTCTTCTCATGTTGGAGGAAGAGAGAGAAAAGGCTAAGTCAAAATTCCTAGCTCACCAATAGATAGTGAAACGATGGTTTGATAAGCATAAGGCTAAAGAAAAGGCCTTCGAGGTAGGAGACTTAGTGCTTAAGTGGGACAAAGCAAACGAACCTAAGGGAAAACACTCTAAGTTTCAAAGCCTATGTCTTTGCCCCTTCTAAGTAGCCGAGAGAATCGGGGCAGGTACCTATCGATTGAAAAACCTAAGGGGGGAACTTGACGCCCTCCCAGTAAATGGCCAAGCCCTAAAAGGATACTTTCATCATTAAAAATAAATAAATAAATATATTGTAATATATGTAGATGTGAATAAATTGTGTGCGAGAAGCAAGGAGGAATCAAAGATCTTGCATTCGCCCAGTGAATCGCCATTTGTTGAGCACTCAACACACCCTAAAAAAATTGTGAACATTTTCTTTTTTGGGTACCACTTAATATTCTTCGTCGATTGTCTGCACGAATCGGTGACCCAAAGTTTCCTCGACTCACTTAAGAAATCCGACATCAGCGAAAGATAAAGGTGGTGAAAATTGTTTGGAAAGTCAAAGTAGCTGAGTACTAACCTTCATCGGCATCGATCGATGAAAGCGTTCCTTCCCCATGAACAACCTCAGGAAAGATTTTTCCGAAGGCCGATCCATTCGGTTTCGATAGAGAAAAAGTGCAATAATGAACACTACATGGAGGTAAGGAGTAAACAGTTGATCCTGAAATCCCTACGCTGGAGTGATGTGACGCGACGAGATGTTTTTCCTCCTTATGTGTCAAACACGCCACATTAAAAGATGGTAGTTAATTCATAGATCGTGCATTAGTTACTAATTCGTGTACGAATCAAAAAGATATGTTAAACCCACCGATACAATGTATCTTCTCCCTTGCCTTCGTCGTCAACTAGTTAAGGTTTATTTGCATAAATACGAGGGTAATTTATTTTGAATTTACATTTATTACTCGTATTAACTGATCGATATGACTGATAGTACCTCTCTAGTTATATCATGTTCAAGTCATTGTGCATGGCCCCATTCTGGGCAGCAAGAAATCTAGAACAAACAAAAGAGTGAAGCCAACAACCCGAAAGAAAATGCCCAAAGTTCAGTGAGTATTAAGCAATTTTCATAGCAAGCGTTACAGGTATGTATCTGCTAAATGGTTTTCATGCATTTCATTGTTACATGTACTCACCCAATGTTGCTCTGTACGCATGTTCAAATGACATTTTAAATTGCAGGAACAATGCCTCCAAAGAAGCCTTCCACTAGGAAATCCCCAAGAGCCCCTAAGATGCAAGAATCAGAAGTAGGAGAAGGCTCCTCCCCATCAGTTGTGAGACAATTAGAATTCGCTCCCAAGCCCACCCGTCATTAAGAGAATCACAAAGGATCCCTTTGTCCAGCCCCCAGATTTCGGAGATACGGAAACAAGCATTGGAGCCAAGATGGCATTTCCTCGCTGGGAAGAAGTGTTCAAGAAAATCAAGAAAGAAGAACCTCTCGAATATACCCCGCATAGTGATCCTGAAACAAGGAAACTCGACGACAAAGTCTTCCCCAATATTCGCAAAGCTTATCTGCACATGGTGGCAAGATGGTCTCCAGTATTTCCATGCATCGAGCTCCTGAAGTGGATTATTGACCACACTGACGCCCAAAAATGTTTGATCAATGATGATAATGGCGAATGCGTCAGAGTCTTCCTGCCAGCAGAGGTTCAGAGTTATTATAAGATCAAAGATTCTGATCTAAAGTTGATCATTGATTTTGTCTTGAGTTTCTATGTGTTGCACGATACCTGCAAAATCATGTCGTCTTGTTGGAGAGAAGACAAAAAATTCACAAACCGGATTGTTGGCCAGTATCTAACAGCCAATATCAGGGAACCATACATATATCTCATGGCTCTACTCTGTAGGTTACATGGGGATAAAGATTGCTCCCGATTTTCAGAGGCTTGGATGCCTCTGGCTTTTACAATCGTCATTTCAGGCACAGACTTCAATTGGGGTTTGATCATCTCCAAGCAGTTGAGCACCTACATAAAACAGGCTCAGGTGCTAAACGAGGGAGATACCCTCGCCTTCTACATGGCCTCGTATCTACTGGACGTCATCTACACCAGGAACGCTTTCGTCAGGATGAACCTGAATTGGCACTCTTCGGAGCTCGCGGTCCATGTATACTTCAGCGTCCTATGGGAAAATAGGCATAATAAATCCTATATTGTTATCGGCGATCAGTTTATTGCACGCACATACTTCTTGTTCTTCAGGAAAGAATGCCCTAGATTGTTAGATGAAGCAAAGAAGGTTATAACCAAAATTGGCCATTGGTATTTAGATGAACGAGAAACCTACATCAGGGATTTCGGCACCACAGAGGCACCCCACTTATTACCCATTTATGTTCCCAATCGGCTGGTGTTAGGGGAAATTTGCTATCAAACCATCCTGCAAGGATACATTGCAACTTTAGTGAAAGACAAGAAGCGGGTTTTCATACCGTATGGGTTTCATATCAGATTTTGCATGGTTAAATATACCACGCATGCTAAACAACTTGGTCTAGGTCAATTGGAATTTCGGTTCCAAACTGGCCGATTTCGCAAACACGATCCCAAGGGATTGGTTCTACAGCACGTGTCGCATGTATCATCCTATTGGCCCTATGCCCACGACTAGTTCGAAGATGAATATGTTATCCCAAGCTCGACCTCTTCCCACTAGTTAAAACTTATGTCCTGTTATTTTCCAAGTTGGTTTATACTGGCTTGCATCTCTCATACCAGCCCCACCCAAGAGAAATACGGAAAAAGAATTGTCCTAACTGAAGTAAGAGCCTTCACCAGAAAACACAAAGCCCATCAATAATTTGGCCAGATCACAAGATCTGGAAAACCATTCCAGTCCAAACGCTACTGAGTCTAATTGGGCCTTGGCGGTAGGTTTGGTTCCTGCTGTTGAATCAGGGGATTTAGGCCCCATCAACACAGTGCTAGGCTCCATTTCGTAGTTTTTCGAGTTGGGAAGATCGACACAAATCACAGTTGGATATCCCAAAATGTGAAGTCGTGAAGCACCTGTTGGATAGGCGTCTGGTCACAGTCGTGATCATGTGGAAGGTAGGGGCTTAGCAAGAAGAGATAGCACCCACTGTGTATATTTCTCAGAGAGAGAAAAAGGCGCCAAAGACATGAGTGAACAAAGTTTCTCTCAATAACAGCTATAGACGGACTAATTGTAACTGCAGAAAAATGATTGATTGCATCTACCAGAGAATTCAAAGAATCTCAGGGTGATCGCCAGAGAAGATGAAGAGTCTCAAGGTAATTGCTAGTGGAATGTAGACCCATCATAGAGACCCTTGACAGATGGAAAAGTGTCGAAGATTGTAGCTGCTAGAAAAGCCAAAGAATCTCAGGAATGGCCACTAATGATGAACAGTCTTAGCATAACGACCAGGATGAAGAATAGACTTAGCGTAACAGCCAAAGGGGATGAAGAGTTAGCTGGATGATATGACAGAGGACTTGGCACTTTAAATATACGTAGAACAGAAAAGTGGAGGTTGCTTATGTTGAGAGTAATTTCACACGGAAAAGAGCATGCTATGGACAGCAACTGAAATGCACAGAAGAGGCGTAGCGCATAGAACAGAGATGGATATCTGAGAGAGGTAGAAAAATTCAAGGTGCTCATGCAGAGACAGAGCAAAAGAACATAAATCTTATGAATATGTGAGGAGGAGGACACTAAAGCAGGTAGAGCAGAGAAGTGTATCAGAATAGTGATGAGATTGGTAAGCCATTGATGAATATTGTATCACTGTAATAGATTCAAGCAAGCAAAGATTAATATTTCAGGGTGGTTGGGAGGTGCTAGGGAGGACTGTTATCCTCAGAGTTTCAAGTAGGTGCTTGAACACAAGGATTTGTAGCTTCCATCTGGTTGCAACCAAAAATATCAGGGTGGCAGGGTGGTGCAAGGGAGAACTATTGTTCTCTATTATACAGGTCATTTCCTTTGTGACTAGAAGTTGGTGCTTCCATCCAGTTGGTGTTGGAACAATTAGGGAGTTGGTGCTTCCTTCTAGTGGGTGCTAGAGAAACTAGAGAGTCGGTGCTCTCAGCAAGTTGCAACTTACAAAACAGAGGTTCTAGCCTCAAGAGGAGTTGGAGCTCACAAGTATGATAATGTAAAGAAAATAAAGATTACTTATCATATCAAGAAGAAGAGGTTTTCCCTTTATGGGTTTCCTCGGGAAATATATGTCTCTGTATATTTCATGTGTGTGATTGATGTTTAATATTTTATTGCTTACTTATATGCATCATTGTGATCGTCATTGAGTGTTCTATGAAGAGTTTAAAATGGGCATAATAGTTTAAGCACAATAACAACTGATTCACCCCCCCCCCTCTCAGTTGTTCAACAATTGGTATCAGAGCAGCTTCCTTTTATATAAAGGTAGATCAAGAAGCTTAAACATGTCAAGCCATGAAGGAAATTCAACCAATAAGGCCCCTCTGTTCAATGGAACAAAATTTTCCTTCTGGAAAGTTAGGATGAGAACCTACATAATGGCCCTAGGTGCAAATGTCTGGGATGTGGTAGAGACTGGTTATGTAAAGCCAGTTGAACTAGATAATGAGGATGAAAAGCTAAAATTCAGCGTCAACGCTAAGGCTATGAATGTTATTCTGAGTGGGCTTGTAGAAGCATAATTTGTAAAAGTAATGCACTTAGAAACTACCAAAGAAATGTGGGGCAAACTCATTAGCAGTTATGAAGGTAATGAGAAGGTAAAGGACGCCAAGCTTCAAACCTACAGAGTACAGTTTGAGAAGCTAAAGATGAAAGAGGATGAAACTGTTGGAAAGCACTTTCTGAGAGTTGAAGAAGTAGTATATGCAATGAAAGCACTTGGTGAGAAAATTGAGGAACCCTCTTTAGTTCAGAAGATTTTGAGACTCTGCCATATAGGTTCAACCCGAAGGTCTCTGCTATAGAAGAACTTAATGATATAAAAGCCTTGGATTTTGATCAACTTCTAGGAACATTGACTGCATATGAAATGAGGATATTTAAATATAAACCCACCTCTAGAGAAGAATCATTTAAAGCAGATAAGAATGAGGATTCTGAGCCTGATGAAATTGAAGAAAAAATTGTGAGAAGACTAAATAAGGGATCAGGCAAGTATCAAGGCAAGTTTCCCTTCAAATGTTTTAACTATGGAAGGATAGGTCACTTTGCATCTAAGTGTCCACACAAGATGAAGGACCTGAACTCTAAAAGTGAAGAGAAGTATAAATCCAAGAGATTTGATAAAAAGAAAAGTTTATGTGTAAACAATGACGATTCTTTAGGAGACACAAATAGTGATTCTAATGGTGAAAATAAGGTTAATGACTTTGTGCTTATGGCCAAAGAGGACTATGTTAATCAAAACACGGGAAGTGATGTTAATGATGAAGAAGTTGTGGTTGATATGGAAGGTGAGCTAATCAGTGCCTTAGAGGAGATTGATAGACTCAGACTCAAGAAGAGAAAACAAAAAAATTTGTTGATACAGTTTGAAAAGAATGCTAAAAAACCTAATGAAGACTTTTCCCTGCAAAAGGTGGAGTTAGAAGAGGCAAAGAAAATAGAGGACATTCTGAAACAACAGTTATTAGAGAAGAAGGCAAGATGTGCATCCTTTGAAGAAGAGGTAGTAAAAACCAGAAAAGAGATGGAGAAGTTCAAAGCATTGTATCTCCAAAATCTTCTAAGCATTAAAGCCTCAGAAGGATTAACCACCATTCTAAATCAGCAAAGGAATCGAATTTGAAAACTGGTTTGGGTTATGAAGAAGGATTAAGTTATAGTCAGCCAAGCAAGAAAGAATCCATCAAGTTTGTCAAGTCTACATTTATTGACAACAAAAAATATGGAGAATTAGAGGAAGATAATCAGCCGCCAAGGAAGAGTGAAAGAAAAAGTGCCAGAACTGAATCTGTAGAACAAAGAAATCGACCTGCTCAAAGAAGAAAGCCATTTTCCAGGTACAAAGGATTTTTCTATGGATATTGTTTTTTATGTTCTAACTTTGGTCACAAAGCTGTAAACTGTTCTTTAAGATTTAGATATGAGCAATCAAAACACTCGAGGAATAGATATATGTCGCAACAAAGAATAAGATATCCAAGTAACAAAAAATCACAGACTGCAAACCATGTGATGGTTGGGAAAAGGACACAAGTTAAGCATAACAACCGTCATGATCCCTTATTCAATGAACCAGAATTTTACACCTGCCATAATTATGGACATAAAGTTGTAGACTGTCGCTTACAGAACTATGAATCAGATCTGACTCCCTCTGTTGAAAACATCAAGGTTTGGAAGAAGAAAGAAAATGACAAGTGTGGATTAGTGTTGTCCTCTCAAAGACAAAAGAACCCCTGGTATATTGACAGTGGATGCTCCAAACATATGACAGGAGACAAAAGTAAGTTTTTGTCTCTAAGTGAAAGAAAATCAAAAAATGTAACTTTTGGAAATGATGCTCCTAGTAAAATCAAGGGTAAAGGGATGGTGAGTTTGAGTAATGGTAAAGGAAAATCCCGGGATGTTCTGCTTGTAGATAAGTTGAAACATAATTTTCTCAGTGTAATTCAAATGTGTGACAGAGGATGTGAAGTGGTGTTCACTTCCAAGGATTGCAAGATAAAGTCTGTAAACTCGGGACAAGTGGTGGCTAAAGGCATAAGGACATATAATAATGTATATGTGTTGAAAGAATATAGAGAAGAGTGTCATCTAAGCAAACATGATAAAAGTTGGTTATGGCATAGGAGACTTGGACATCTAAACTTTGACCACTTAATCAAGCTCAAAAATCTTGAGGCAGTAAAAGATCTTCCAAGAATATCAAAGCCACAAGACTCTGTGTGTAAACCCTGCCAAGTAGGAAAGCTAACCAGGATTCAGTTTAAATCCAAGAGCTCTACTTCAACAGAGAAACCACTCCAATTAATTCATATGGATTTATGTGGACCATCAAGACAGGAAGGCACAGGGAAGGAAAACTACTTTATGTTGATCATTGACAATTACTCCAAACTTACTTGGGTTGATTTTCTCAAAGAAAAAGCTGAAGCATTTGAGAAATTTAAAGTATTTAAGGCTTTAACTAAGAATCAAACAGGTAAGAGGTTAAAGGCAGTAAGATCAGACAGAGGAGGAGAATTGATGTCAAGTGATTTTAAGGAATTCTATGATAAAAATGGGATCAAGAGAGAATACACAATCCAGGAACTCCACAGCAAAATGGAGTAGTTGAGAGGCAAAACAGAACCATGCAGCAAATGGCCAGGTCAATGATGAATGAGAAGAACATTGGTCAAACCTAATGGGTAGAAGAAATACACACAGCAGTCCATATTCTTAAAAAATCCCACCTCAGACCACACGGTGACAAGACACCTTATGAACTATGGTATGGAAGACCTGCTTCAATCAAACATTTCAAATTCTTTGGGAGTAAGTGCTACATAAAAAATAATAGTGAGAACCTTGGCAAGTATGATGACAGGGCTGATGAAGGCATCTTCTTAGGGTATGCTACAAACATTAAAGGATACAGATGCTATAATAAGAGGCTACATAAATTGGTTGATTGTATTGACATAAAATTTGATGAAGGAATTCCAATAAGAGAGGTGAACAATATTGAATCAACAACAGAGGATATAGATGAAGTTGAAGCTGAACAGGTCCAAGAATCAGAACAAGAAGAATTTGAGTCATATGAAGATTCAAATACTAAGGCAAACTCGAATTAGCAGACAACATCAAATTCTTCCTCCAGAATTACTCAAAAGATTCATCCTGCAAGTCAGATAATTGGTAAAAAAGACAAAGGTGTACAAACCAGGAGAAGGATAATCAAAAACACTGAGCAATCACATATAGCCTTCATATCCATGGTGGAACCCAAGAACTTCAATGAGGCCATTAAAGACGTAAATTGGTTAAAATCAATGAATGAGGAACTAGACCAGATTGAAAAGAATGACACTTGGGAACTCATTCCTAGGCCAGGAGATAAAAATGTAATAGGATCAAAATGGGTCTACAAAAATAAGATGAATGAGCAAGGAAATATTGTAAGAAATAAAGATATATTGGTCTGCAAAGAATACGCTCAAATAGAAGGACTAGACGTTGATGAAACATTTGCGCCTGTAGCAAGATTAGAAGCTATTAGAATGTTTCTTGACTATGCTTGTCATAAAAAGTTTAAATTCTATCAAATGGATGTCAAGTTAGCTTTTCTAAATGGAGATCTAAAAGAAGAAGTCTATATGGAACAACCAGAGGGTTTCCAACTCTCAGATAACCCTGACTTTGTCTGCAAGCTGAAGAAAGCCTTATATGGGTTGAAACAAGCTCCTCGTGCCTGGTATCACAGATTGGATACATATCTTCAAAACAAAGGGTTTAATAGAGGAACAGTTGACAGCAATCTATATATCAAAACAGAGGGTAATGATTTGCTCATTGTGTTGGTCTATGTATATGACATCATCTTCGGTAGTAATAATGCTTCACTGGTAAAATGGTTTTCTTTTGCCATGCATTCTGAATTTGAAATGCATATGATAGGGGAACTGTCATTTTTTCTTGGCCTACAAATTACTCAAAGGTCTGAAAAAATATTTATTTCTCAAGAAAAATATTTAAGGGAAATGTTGAAAAGGTTTCAAATGGAATATTCTAAACCTATGAGAAAACCTATGGTCACTATGATCCATATGGATATTGGTGCCCACCCACCTTTTCCAACTGGATCAAAATAGTTTTCTGACAATTTTGGCAATTTTCTATTTTTAGCAGTTTTAACTTCTAGGGCCATTTGGAGTGCCTAAATGAAGGTTTTTCAGGATTGAGCTCTTTAATAATGTCCAAAGGCATCATTATGCCCCCAAAATGAATCTCCTCGATGATACCTTTCCAACGGGCTATCACAGGCCTAAAACGGAGATCGTATGCAAAAGTTACGACCCCAGGAAGTTGATCTACTAACTTACCCAAACGAGGCCCACATGACTTTTGGCGCTTCATCTCCTAGGGTTAGGGTTTTGGATGTATAGGGTTTTTAAAATTCTTGATTATTGTAAAAATGCCTTCAGAGCCTCATTGTAATCTTCTTCTTGCGAATGCGCATAGTCGTCGCATCTCTTCTCAGAGATAAGTCGTCGCCATTCCAGCAAGCTTGTTTCTGCTGCATTTTAAAGTTTCAACTTATTTCGTTATTGAATAGAAAATTAGTTTTACTATATCTCTGTTATTTTGTGTTAAGCACCTGTTAATAATTTGTATTCATTTCATTCGGCTCATAAAATCTGGATCAGTGGTATCAGAGCGGTCTGCTCCTTGTCGTCTTAATGCATGTCCCCAACGAGGTCGAAGTACAAACAATTGGGTCTCGAGCTTGTTTCTCTTGAGGATAGAAGCTCTCGCACGCCCAAGCGACCTCTCATGGCAGGAGAAAATAAAGATGACAGAATAGGAGATCCTTTCAAACTATTGATTGAGGAAGCCCTCACACAATAGAGGAACGAGATGATGGATAGTTTCACGCAAATCCTTTGGTCGTTACCAACATGCAACGCATCTTCTTTAAATGGAGGCGTCGCCCCCTTAAAGGTACAAATAAACTTTGAAATTCCTATATTTGAAGGTCAGATAGATGCAGATGGTGTAGACAAGTGGTTGAATCTACTAGAAGTGTATTTTTCTGTCCATAACTTTTCAAATAGAGAAAAGATTATTTTTGCACTCCTCAAAGTCGTTCCCCATGTCAAAGATTGGTGGGAAACCTTCTGTGAGCAAAAGGAAACAGAGGAAACCTCATTATTTTCAGTCATGGCCACTTGGGAATCCTTCAGGGATGTTATTAAGGAACAATACTACCCTGTCGAAAGTTATGACGACTTGTATACCAAATGGACCACACTGCGGCAAGAAAGAGACCAAGCAGTGCCAGATTTCACAACTATCTTCCAAATATTGCCAACCAAGCTGGGTATCAAAATTTTGGAGCGATATCTAGTGCTCAAGTATCGCGGTGCTCTGCATAGATACATCCAGACCGAAATGGAATTTCTGGGCATCTCGTACTTGGGCGCGACCTACAGATATGCCGTCAAAATTGAGCAGAAGCTCAAACAAAAGACGCAGAAATTTGGGCCTAGGAACCCCTCACAAAAAAATCCAGGAAAGGGTGGCCCCAACCCAAAAAACAAAGGACAGAGCAAATATGGACAGTACCAAGACTACCAGTCCAAGCTGTAAGCAAATAAGGACACCGAAAAGGCAAAGAAAGATACCGAGAAGTGGTGCGACTTCCATAAGATCCCTTGGCATAACACTGCTGACTGACCCTCAAAACATTCATTGGTGGCCAAGGTGAAAGCCTTTGAATCAGATGCAGATTCTAACTCTGAGTTAGAACCAAAAAAATGAAGACGGATCATTGATGCGGAACCTAGTGCCACCGTTTCTACCACCAAGCTCCAGCCTAGTGAACTAGACGAGCCAGAAGGAGAGCGCCTCTTCCATTCAAGGATGTGGGTAAAAGGCACCCCATTGCACTTCATTGTTGATAGCAGTAGCCAGAAGAACCTCATCTCAGCAGAGGTCATCAAGCGGCTGGACATGCCAACAATGTTGCACCCACAACCCTACACCATTAGATGGCTCTGCAAAGGAAGCGATCTCCGCGTCAGCCAATAGTGTCGAATATCATACAGCATCAAGCCCTTCAAAGATGAGGTTCTGTGTGATGTTGCTCCTCTCGAATTTTGTGATGTTCTTTTGGTCCAACCTTAATTATGGAAACATCATGATGTATATGAGTCTAGGCCTCATAGTGTTATTATTACGTTGAACAGGAAATTGTACAGGATACCCGAGGCAGTCCCACCTAGTGTTATTTCCTTGATCTCTGCTAAGCAAATCAGGAAGGTCATCTCTCAGACGGGGAAGTTTGTCTTCTTCGTCATTCGCTATCAAAATAAGCAAAAGATTACAGCCACATCCAAGGTCTTTGTGGCCAACCTCTCCACATAGCAAAAGCAAGTAGATAAGGTCATGGAAGAATACTCGGATATCTTCTCCTCACCTACAAGGGTACCTATGCACTGCCAGGTTAAGCACCCCATCGATCTAACCCCCGATGCACCGCTTCCCAATGGGCCAGTCTATCGTCACTCTTTGTTAGAGAATGAGAAGATCAAGCGATAGGTCCAAGAACTACACCACAAGGGGCACATCTGCCCCAGCTCATCACCTTGTGGGAGCCCAATCGTGCTAGTACAAAAGAATGATGAAACATGGCGACTCTGTATTGATTACCAGGCTCTTAATAAAATCACAGTCATAAACCGGTACCTGATTCCCCAAATTCATGACCTCCTTGATCAACTCACGGGGGCCAAATACTTTAGTAATATTGATCTGAAGTTTGTCTACCACCAGGTCCCAACAGAACAAACAGATGTATGGAAGATCGCCTTCAAGTCAAAGGAAGCCCTTTTTGAATGGTTGGTCATACCCTTTGGTTTGAAAAATGCTCCAGCCACTTTCATGAGGATGATGGACAGTATCGTGCGACCATTCACCAATACTTCTATAGTGGTGTATCTGGATGACATTCTAATTTACAGCAAGACTTGGGCCGAACACTTGAAGCATATTCAGCAGGTTCTGCACACCCTGCGACAACACAACACCCTTCGAAAACACAAGCTATACGCCAACTTGGAAAAATACTCCTTCGGCATGGACAGGGTCCATTACCTGGGCTACATCATTGATCAGCATGGCATACATGTGGATCCAGCCAAGGTCCAAGTCATCCGTGACTGGCCAGCCCCAACAACACTCATTAAGCTTCGGAGCTTCTTGGGCCTTGCCAATTTCTACCGCAAGTTCGTGTTGGGATTCTCCCATATTGCATGGGCCCTCAGCCAAATATACAGGGGTGGTAGTAAGGAAAAATTTGTGTGGGATCGGTCCCAACAATAAGCATTTGATGATTTGAAGCAACACTTTTGCTCAGCCCCAGTACTTTCACTACCAGACCTGCAGCATCCCTTTGAGATCGAGACAGATGCTTCAGACTATGTTGTGGGCGTCATTCTCACTCAGCACGGCCACCCTATGTCCTATCATAGTGAGACACTGTCAGATACTGTCCATAATTACCCTACTTATGACTAAGAAATGTACTCCATTATGCAATCCTGCCGCCAGTGGAGACATTACATTCTTGGGATGGATACAGTCATCCACACTGATCATAAGCCACTACAGTTCATGCAAGCACAAGAAAAATTATAGAATGGTCGCCAAAAAGTGGTCCACATACTTGCAACAATTCCACCTCAACATCAAGTATAAAACAGGAAGCACCAATCACGTCACTGATTGTCTTAGCAGACCACCAGTTGCAACACTCACCATGGTGCTAGACTCATGTGGCCATGAGACATATGGATGGCCCCAACTCTATGAAACATACCCTAACTTCACCCCCACCTACTAAACATTGGGTGCAAATAGAGTTGTCGATAACTTCCATCTTCAGGATGGGTTGTTGTGTCATCTAATCCATATCTATGTTCCATCAAGTGAACCAGTGAAGCTTATCTATGAATCCCACTACAGTCATGTGGCAGGACACTTCGGCATTGAAAAGACAATGGTGATGCTACAAAAAAATTTCTAGTGTTGAAACTTCGATAGGAGGTCAGCAAGTATATCAGGTTTTGCACCTTTTCACTATTGCCAAATTGACCACTAAGAAATAGGGCCTGTACACCCCTCTTCCTACTCCTGACAGGCCATGGGAATCCATCTCAATGGATTACATGTCGGGCCTCCTATCCACCAAGCGGGGAAATGACTGTGTTTTTATGGTTGTTGATCGCTTTTCTAAGATGGCGATTCTGGTTGCCTACAAGAAGAGAATCACAGCAGAGGCCACTGCCAAGATCTTCTTTGAACAAGTCTGGGTACATTTTGGAATCCCACAAGCCATTATCTCAGATCGGGATAGCATATTTCTCATCACATTTTGGTTGAGCCTCTGGTCACTGTTGGACACCAAGCTCACCAAATCCACAGCCTTCCACCCTCAGACAGATGGCCAAACCGAGGTTGTAAATAGAATGATTGTGCATATCCTTCGCATGTATAATTCAAAGAACCCTACCACATGTGATGAGAGTCTTCCCTATGTCTAGCATAGCTACAATCGAGCTCTGCATAGCTCAACCAGCCAAAGCCCCTTTTAGGTGGGTTTGGGATTCCAACCATTGGGTCCCATAGGTGTTTCACTTCCCCTTGCAGTCACCTCGACCGACTCATCTCCTGCTCCAACTGAAGCTGAAAAAGCCACTTGGTTCATTGAGCGGATCCATCACATCCTCCAACAGATTCAGCATATCCTATAGAAATCCAATGACAAGTACAAACAACGCCATGATCAACATCAGGTGCCACATAAGTTCCAGGTGGGCGACAAAGTTTGGTTGCACTTGCAGAAATAATGCCTTATAGGACCCCATCGGAAGATTCGCCCACTCCGTTATGGGCCATACACTATCACCAAGGCCATGGGGGATAATTCTTTTGAGCTCAACATTCCTCCTTTCCTTGGCATGCACCTAGTGTTCAACGTGGATCTCCTTCGCCCTTATTTCCCACCATTATTGGACACCTCAGAAATAGAAAAATAGCTAACACCAACAGAGATCAACCCTGATTGCATACAACAAGCATCCAATGATCATATTTTGGACACGTAGATCAAGGGCACTTGACAACAAAGGATCCAACTTTATCGAGTCATCAAAGCAGGGCAGCTCCTGTACCAAGGCAAGTGGCTCACTCGGGGCCAAATTCAACGGAAATTTTTTCATCTATCGGGGGACCTCAATGCAATGGATACCATTGCTTCATAAGGAGAGAGGATTGATCGAGAGGGATATCGGTGGCCACCCACCTTTTACAACTGGCTAAAAACAGTTTTATGACAATTTTGGCAATTTACTATTTTTAGCAGTTTTAACTTCCGGGGCCATTTTGAGGGCCTAAATGAAGGTTTTTTGGGATCGATATCCTTAAAGATAGGCAAAGACATCATTGATCCCCCAAAATGATTCTCCTCGATAATACCTTTCCAATAGGCTATCACACACCTAAAACGGAGATCGTATGCAAAAGTTACGACCCCGGGAAGTTGATGTACTAACTTACCCAAACGGGGCCCACATGACTTTTGACGCTTCATCTCCTAGGGTTAGGTTTTTGGATTGCTAGGGTTTTGGGCATTCTTGTTTATTGTAAAAATGTCTTCGTAGCCTCATTGTAATATTCTTATTTTTAATGCGCACAGTCGTCACATCTCTTCTCAGAGATACGCCGCCACCATTCCAGCAAGCTTGTTTCTGCTGCATTTTACAGTTTCAGCTTATTTCGTTATTGAATAGAAAACCAATTTTACTGTATCTCTATTATTTTGTGTTAAGCACCTATTAATAATCTGTATTCATTTCATTATGCTCATAAAATCTGGATCAGTGGTATCAGAGCGGTATGTTCCTTGTCGTTTTAATGCATGTCCCTAATGAGGTCGGAGTACAAAGAGTTGGGTCTCGAACTTGTTTCTCTTGAGGACAGAAGCTCTCGCATGCCCAAGTGACCTCTCATGGTAGGAGAAAAGAAAGATGATGGGATAGAAGATCCTTTCAAACTGTTGATTGAGGAAGCCATCGTGCAATAGAGGAACGAGATGATGGATAGTTTCTTGCAAATACTTCGGCGGCTACCAACAAGCAACGCATCTTCTTCGAACGGAGGCACCGCCACCTTCAAGGTACAAATAAACTTCAATATTCCTATATTTGAAGGTCAAATAGATGCATATGTTGTAGACAAGTGGTTGAATCTACTAGAAGGGTATTTTTCTGTCCATAACTTTTCGAATAGAGAAAAGATTACTTTTGCGCTCCTCAAAGTCATTCCCCATGTCAAAGATTGGTGGGAAACCTTCTATGAGCAAAAGGAAATGGAAGAAACCTCACTATTTTTAGTCACAGCCACCTGGGAATCCCTCAGGGATGCTATTAAGAAACAATACTACCCTGTCGAAAGTTATGACAACCTGTATACCAAATGGACCACATTGTGGCAAAAAAGAGACCAAGCAGTGCCAGATTTCACAAATATCTTCCATACCTTGCACACCAAGCTGGTTATCAAAGATTTGGAGCGACATATGGTGCTCAAGTATCACACTGCTCTGCATAGATACATCCAGATAGAAATGGAATTTCTAGACATCTCATCCTTGGGCGCGGCCTACCGATGTGTCATCAAAATCGAGCAGAAGCTTAAACAAAAGACACACCGATTTCGGCCTGGGAACCCCTCACAACAAAATCAAGGAAAGGGCGGCCCCAACCCAAAGAACAAAGGACACAGAAAATATGGATAGTATCAGAACTACCAGTCCAAGCCGCAATCAAAGAAGGACACCGGAAAGACAAACAAAGATACCGGGAAGTGGTGCGACTTCCATAAGAGCCCCCTTCATAATACTGCTAACTGCCGCTCAAAACAGTCATTTGTGGCCGAAGTGAAAGCCTCTGAATCAGATGCAGATTCTGACTCCAAGCTAGAACTAGAAAAGGGAAGATGGATCATTGACGCGGAACCCAGTGCCACCATTGCTACCACCAAGCTCCAGCCTGGTAAACCAGACGAGCCAGAAGAAGGAGAGTGCCTCTTCCATTCACAGATGTGGGTAAAAGGCACCCCATTGCACTTCATTGTTGATAGTGGTAGCCAGAAGAACCTCATCTCAGTAGAGGTCATCAAGCAGCTGGCCCTGCCAACAACGTCGCACCCACAACTCTACACCATTGGATGGCTACGCCAAGGAAGCGATCTCCGCATCAGCGAACAGTGTCGACTGTCGTAAGGCATCAATCCCTTCAAAGACGAGGTATTGTGTGATGTTTCTCCTCTCGAAGTTTGTGATGTTCTTTTGAGCCAACCTTATTTATGGAAACATCATGTTGTATATGAGTCTAGGCCTCATAGTATTATTATTACTTTGAACAGGAAACTGTACAGGATACCCGAGACAGTCCCACCTAGTGTTATTTCCTTGATCTCTGCTAAGAAATGTAGGAAGGTCATCTCTCAGACGAGGAAGTTTGTCTTCTTCATGATTCGCTCTCAAAATAAGAGAAAGATCACAGCCACATCCATGGTCTTTGCGGCCAACCTCTCCACACAGCAGAAGAAAGTAGATAAGGTCGTGGAAGAATACTCAGATATCTTCTCCTCACCTACAAGGGTACCTCTGCACTGTCAGGTCAAGCACCCCATCGATCTAACCCCCAACGCATCGCTTCCCAATGGGTCAGTCTATCATCACTCTTTGTTAGAGAATGAGAAGATCAAGCGACAGATCCAAGAACTGCTCCACAAGGGGCACATCTGCCCCATCTAGGCACCTTGCAGGAGCCCAATCATGCTAGTACAGAAGAAAGATGAAACATGTCGACCTTGTATTGATTACCGTGCTCTGAATAAAATCACATTCAGAAACAGATACCCGATTCCTTGAATCGACGACCTCCTTAATCAACTCACGGGGGCCAAATACTTCAGTAAGATTGATCTGAAGTCTGGCTACCACCAGGTCCCGATAGAACAAACAGATGTATGGAAGACCGCCTTCAAGTCAAAGGAATGTATTTTTGAATGGTTGATCATGCCGTTTGGTTAAACAAATTCTCCAGCCACTTTCATGATGATGGTGGACGATATCCTGTGGCCATTCACCAATACTTTTGTAGTGGTGTATCTAGATGACATTCTAATTTACAGCAATACTTGGGTCGAACACTTGCAGCATATTCAGCAGGTTATGCACACCCTACAACAGCACAAGCTATACGCCAACTTTGAAAAATGCTCCTTCGGCATGGACAGGGTCCATTACCTAGGCTACATCATTGATCAGCATGTCATACATGTGGATCCAGCCAAGATCCAATTCATTCGTGACTAGCCAGCCCCAACAACCCTCACTGAGCTTCGGAGCTTCTTGGGCCTTGCCAATTTCTACCGTAGGTTTGTGTTGGGATTCTCCCATATTGCATGGGCCCTCAGCCAGATAAATAGGGGTGGTGGTAAGGAAAAATTTGTGTGGGGTCAGTCCCAACAACAAGCGTTTGATGATTTGAAGCAGCACTTGTGCTCTACCCCAGTACTTTCACTATCAGACCTACAACATCCCTTTGATATCGAGACAGATGCTTCAGACTATGTTGTGGGCGTTGTTATCACTCAACACGGCCACCCTGTGGCCTGTCATAGTGAGACACTGTCAGATATTGTCCGTAAGTACCCTACTTACGACAAATAAATGTACTCCATTATGAAATCCTGCCGCCAGTGGAGACATTACATTCTTGAGAAGGAGATAGTCATCCACACTGATCATAAGCAACTAAAGTTCATGTAGACACAATTAAAATTACATAATGACAGCCATCAAAATTGGTCCACATACTTGCAACAATTCCACCTCAACATCAAGTATAAAACAAGAAGCACCAATCGCGTCATTGATTGCCTCAACAGACCTCCAGTTGTGGCATTCCCCACGATGCTAGACTCATGTGGCCATGAGACATCTGGATGGCCCCAACTCTATGAGATAGACTCTAACTTCACCACCACCTACCAAATGTTGGGTGCAAACGCAGTTGTCAATAATTTCCATCTTCAGGATGGGTTGTTGTGTAGTCTGGGCCATCTCTGTGTTCCATCAAGTGAGTGAGCAAAGATAATCTGGGAATCCCACTACAGTCATGTGGAAGGACACTTCGGCGTCAAAAAAACAGTGGCGATGCTACAAAAACATTTCTACTGGCCGAAACTTCGGCAGGAGGTCAACAATTATATCAGGTCCTACACCGTCTGCACTATTGCCAAATCGACCACTAAGAAACAGGGCATGTACACCCCTCTTCCTACTCTTGACAAGCCATGGGAATCCATCTCAATGGATTACATGTCGGACCTCTCATCCACTAAGTGGGGAAATGACTGTGTTTTTGTGGTTGTTGATCGCTTTTCTAAGATGGTGATTCTGCTTGCCTACAAGAAGAGCATCACAGTAGAGGCCACTGCCAAGCTCTTCTTAAAATGAGTTTGGGTACATTTTGGAATCCCACAAACCATTGTCTCAGATCAGGATAGTAGATTTCTTAGCACATTCTGGTCGAGCCTTTGGTCACTGCTGGACACCAAGCTCACCAAATCCATGGCCTTCCACCCCAGACAGATGGCCAAAATGAATTTGTAAATCGAATGATTATGCATATACTTCACATGTACAATTCAAATCACCCTCACACATGGGATGTGAGCCTTCCCTATGTACAGCATAGCTACAATCGAGCACTGCATAGCTCAACCGGCCACAACCCCTTTCAGGTGGGGTTGGGATTCCAACCATTGCGTCCCATAGATGTTGCACTTCCCCTTGCGGTCAAATCGATTGACTCATCTCCTGCTCCAACTAAAGTTGACAAAGCCACTCGATTCATTGAGTGGATCTAGCAAATCCACCAACAGGTTCAGGATATCCTATAGAAGTCCAATGACAAGTACAAACAACACCATGATCAACATCGGGTGCCACATAAGTTCTAGGTGGGCGACAAAGTTTGGTTGCACTTGCAGAAAGAACGCCTTACAGGACCCCATAGAAAGCTTCTCCCATTCCATTATGGGTCGTACACTATCACCAAGGTCGTGGGGGATACATTCCTCATTTCCTTGGCCTGCACCCAGTGTTCAACGTGGATCTCCTCCGCCCTTATTTCCCACCATTATTGGACACCTCAGAAGTAGCAGAACAGCTGACACCAACAGAGCTCAACCCCGACTACATACAACATGCATCCAATGATCATATTGTGGACACATAGATCAAGGGCACTCGACAACAAAGAATCCAACTTTATCGAGTCGTCAAAGCAACGCAACTCCTGCACCAAGGCAAGTGGCTCACCCGGGGCCAATTTCAACAAAAATTTCCTCATCTAATTGGGGACCTCAACGCAATGGAGACCAATGCTTCCCAAGCAGGGAGGATTCATCCAGATGGATATCGGTGGCCACCCACCTTTTCCAACTGGCTCAAAACAGTTTTTTGACAATTTTGGCAATTTACTATATTTAGCAGTTTTAACTTCCGCGGCCATTTTGAGGGCCTAAATGAATGTTTTTCAGGATCGATATCCTCAAAGATAATCAAAGGAATTATTGAGCCCCCAAAATGAATCTCCTCGACGATATCTTTCCAATGGGCTATCACACGCCTAAAATGGTGATCGTATGCAAACGTTACGACCCCAGGAAGTTGATGTATTAACTTACCCAAACGTGGCCCACATGACTTTTGGCGCTTCATCTCCTAGGGTTAGGGTTTTGGATGTCTAGGGTTTCTGGAATTTTTGTTTATTGTAAAAAGGCCTTCGAAGCCTCATTGTAATCTTCTTCTTGCGAATACGCGCAACCGTCACATCTCTTATTAGAGATAAACCACCACCATTCCAACAAGCTTGTTTCCGCTACATTTTACAGTTTCAGCTTATTTCGTTATTGAATAGAAAACCAATTTTACTGTATATCTGTTATTTTGTGTTAAACACCTGTTAATAATCTGTATTCATTTCATTCTGCTCATAAAATCTGGATCAGTGGTATCAGAGTGGTCTTCTCCTTTTCATCTTAATGCATGTCCCCAACGAGGTCGGAGTACAAAGAGTTGGGTCTCGAGCTTGTTTCTCTTGAGGACAGAAGCTCTCGCACGCCCAAGCGACCTCTCATGGAGGGAGAAAAGAAAGATGATGGGACAAGAGATCCTTTCAAATTGTTTATTGACGAAGCCTTCATGCAACAGAGGAACGAGATGATCGATAGTTTCTTGCAAATCCTTCGACGGCTACTAATAGGCGACACATCGTATTCGAACAGAGGTGTCGCCCCCTTCAAAGTACAAATAAACTTCGATATTCCTATATTTGAAGGTCAGATCAATGCAGATGTTGTAGACAAGTGGTTGGATCTACTAGAAGGGTATTTTTCTGTCCATAACTTTTCAAATAGAGAAAATATTACTTTTAAGCTTCTCAAAGCCCTTCCCCAAGTCAAAGATTGGTGGGAAACCTTCTATGAGTAAAAGGAAATAGAGGAAACCTCATTATTTTCAATCACAGCCACCTAGGAATCCTTCAGAGATGTTATTAAGAAACAATACTACCATGTCAGAAGTTATGACGACCTGTATACCAAATGGACCACATTGTGGCAAGAAAGAGACCAAGCAGTGTCAGATTTCACAAATATCTTCCATACCTTGCGCACTGAGCTGAGTATCAAAGATTTGGAGCAAAATCTGGTGCTCAAGTATTGTGGTGCTCTGTATAGATACATCCAGACCGAAATGGAATTTTTGGACATCTCATCCTTGGGTGCGGCCTACCGATATGCCGTGAAAATCGAGCAGAAGCTCAAACAAAAGACGCGGCAATTTGGGCCTGGGAACCCTCACAAAAAAAGCCAGGAAAGGGTGGCCCCAACCCACATAACAAAGGACAGAGAAAAGATGGATAGTATCAGGACTACCAGTCATGGCATAACACTACTGATTGTCGCTCAAAACAGTCGCTGGTGGCCGAAGTGAAAGCCTCTGAATCAGATGTGGATTCTAACTCTGAGCGAGAACCAAAAAAGGGAAGATGAATCATTGATGCGGAACCCAGTGCCATCGTTACTACCACCAAGCTCCAGCCTGGTGAACCAGATGAGCTAAAAGAAGAAGAGGGCCTCTTCCATTCACAGATGTGGGTAAAAGGTACCCCGTTGCACTTCATTGTTGATAGCGGTAGCCAGAAGAACCTCATCTCAGCAAAGATCCTCAAGCGGCTGGCCCTGCCAACAACGTCGCACCCACAACTCTACACCATTGGATGGCTTCGCCAAGGAAGCGATATCCGTGTCAGCCAACAGTGACGACTGTCGTATGGCATCAAGCCCTTCAAAGACGAGGTATTGTCTGATGTTGCTCCTCTCGAAGTTTGTGATGTTCTTTTGGGCCAACCTTATTTATGGAAACGTCATGTTGTATATGATTCTAGGCCTCATAGTGTTATTATTACTTTGAACAAGAAATTGTACAGGATACTCGAGGAAGTCCCACCTAGTTCTATTTCCTTGATCTCTGTTAAGCAATGCAGGAAGGTCATCTCTCAGATGGAGAAGTTTGTCTTCTTCGTGATTCTCTCTCAAAATAAGTGAAAAATCATAGCCACATCGTGTGTCTCTGTGGTCAACCTCTCCACACAGCAGAAGCAAGTACATAAGGTCATGGAAGAATACTCAGATATCTTCTCCTCACCTACAGGGGTAACTCTACACTGTCAGGTCAAGCACCCCATCGATCTAAACCCTGGTGCAACACTTCCCAATGGGCTAGTCTATCGTCACTCTTTGTTAAAGAATGAGGAGATCAAGTGACAGATACAAGAAATGCTCCACAAGGGGCACATCCGCCCCAGCTCATCACCTTGCAGGAGCCCAATCGTGTTGGTACAGAAGAAAGATGGAACATGGTGACTCTGTATTGATTACCAGGCTCTGAATAAAATCACAGTCATAAACCGGTACCCGATTCCCCGAATCGATGACCTCCTTGATCAATTCATGGGGGGCAAATACTTCAGTAAGATTGATCTGAAGCCTGGCTACCACCAGGTCCCAATAGAACAAACAGATGTATGGAAGACCGCCTTTAAGTCAAAGGAAGACCTTTTTGAATGGTTGGTCATGCCCTTTGGTTTGATAAATGCTCCAACCAATTTCATGAGGATGATGGACAATATCCTGCGACCATTCACCAATACTTTTGTAGAGGTGTATCTGGATGACATTCTAATTTACAGCAAGACTTGGGCCAAACACTTGCAACATATTCAGCAGGTTCTGCAAACTCTGTGACAGCACAAGCTATATGCCAACTTGGAAAAATTCTCCTTCGTCATGGATATGGTCCATTACCTGGGCTACATCATTGATCAACATGGCGTACATGTGGATCCAACCAAGATCCAAGTCATCCGTGACTGGCTAGCCCCAACAACACTCACTGAGCTTCGGAGCTTCTTGGGCCTTACCAATTTCTACCACAGGTTTGTGTTGGGATTCTCCCATATTGCATGGGCCCTTAGCCAATTAAACAGGGGTGGTGGTAAGGTAAAATTTGCGTGGGGCCGGTCGCAATAACAAATGTTTGATGATTTGAAGCAACGCTTGTGCTCAACCCCAATACTTTCACTACTATACCTGCAACATCCCTTTGAGATCGAGATAAATGCCTTAGACTATGTTGTGGGCGTCGTTCTCACTCAACACGGCCACCATGTGGCCTATCATAGTGAGACACTATCAGATATTGTCCATAAGTACCCTACTTATGACTAAGAAATGTACTCCATTGTGCAAGCCTTCTGCCAATGGAGACATTACATTCTTGGGAAGGAGACAGTCATCCACACTGATCATAAGCGACTGCAGTTCATGCAGACACAAAGAAAGTTACAGAATGACCGCCATCAAAAGTTTTCCACATACTTGCAGCGATTCCACCTCAACATCAAGTATAAAACAGGAAGTACCAATCGTCTCATTGACTGCCTCAGCAGACCACCAGTCGCGGCACTCACCATGGTGCTAGACTCATGCAGCCATGAGACATCTGGATGGCTCCAACTCTATGAGACAGACCCTAACTTCGCCACCACCTACCAAATGTTGGGTGCAAACATAGTTGTCGCTAATTTCCATCTTCAGGATGGGTTGTTGTGTCGTCTGGGCCATATCTGTGTTCCATAAAATGAACGAGCAAAGATGATCTAGGAAGCCCACTACAATTGTGTGGCAAGACACTTCGACGTCGAAAATACAGTGGCAATGCTACAAAAACATTTCTACTGGTCGAAACTACGACAGGAGGTCAACAAGTATATCAGGTCCTGCACCGTCTGTGTTATTGCCAAAACGACCACTAAGAAACAGGGCCTATACACCCCTCTTCCTGCTCCTGACAGGCCATGGGAATCCATCTCAATGGATTACATGTCGAGCTTCCCGTCCACCAAGTGGGGAAATGACTGTGTTTTGTGGTTGTTGATCGCTTTTCTAAGATGGCGATTCTGGTTGCCTGCAAGAAGAGCATCTTAGCAGAGGCCACTGCCAAGCTCTTCTTTGAACGATCCTGGGTAAACTTTGGAATCCCACAAACTATTATCTCAGATCGAGATAGTAGATTTCTTAGCATATTCTCATCGAGCCTCTGGTCACTGTTGGACACCAAGCTCACCAAATCCACAGCCTTCCACCCCCAGACAGATGGCCAAACCGAGGTTGTAAATCAAATGATTGTGCATATCCTTCGCATGTATAATTCAAAGGACCCTCGCACATGGGATGAGAGCCTTCCCTATGTTCATCATAGCTATAATCAAACCCTGCATAGTTCAATCGGCCACAACCTTTTTCAGGTGGGGTTGGGATTCCAGCCATCGGGTCCCATAGATGTTGCACTTCCCCTTGTGGTCACCTCAACCAACTCATCTCCTGCTCCAACTAAAGTTGACAAAGCCACTCGATTCATTGAGAAAATCCAACACATCCACCAACAGGTTCAGGATATCCTACAGAAGTCCAATGACAAGTACAAACAACGCCATGATCAAAATCGGGTGCCACATAAGTTCCATGTGGGCGACAAAGTTTGGTTGCACTTGCAGAAAGAATGCCTTACAAGACCCCATCCAAAGCTTCACCCAATCCATTATGGCTCGTACACTATCACCAAGGTCATGGGGGATAATTCTTTTGAACTCAACATTCCTCCTTTCCTTGGCCTGCACCCAGTGTTCAACGTGGATCTCCTTCGCCCGTATTTCCCACCATTATTGGAAACCTCAGAAGTAGCAGAACAACTGACACCAATAGAGCTCAACCCCAACTGCTTACAACAGGCATCCAATGATCAAATTATGGACACACGGATCAAGGGCACTCAAAAACAAAGGATCCAACTTTATCGAGTTGTCAAAGCAAGGCAGCTCCTACACCAAGGCAAGTGGCTCACCCAGGGCCAAATTCAACAGAAATTTCCTCATCTAATGGGGGACCTCAACGCAATTGAGACCATTGCTTCCTAAGGAGTGAGGATTGATCCATATGGATATCGGTGGCCACCCACCTTTTCCAACTGGCTCAAAACAGTTTTCTGACAATTTTGGCAATTTACTACTTTTAGCAGTTTTCACTTTCGGGGCCATTTTGAGGGCCTAAATGAAGGTTTTTCTCGATAAAGCTCCCCAACCATAGCCAAATCTATCGTTGAGCCCCCAAAATGAATCTCCTCGACAATACCTTTCCAACGGGCTATCACACGTCTAAAACGGAGATCATATGCAAAAGTTATGACCCCGGGAAGTTGATGTACTAACTTACCCAAACGGGGCCCACATGACTTTTGGCGCTTCATCTCCTAGGGTTAGGTTTTTGGATGTCTAGGGTTTTGGGCATTCTTTTTTATTGTAAAAATGCCTTCAAAGCCTCATTTTAATCTTTATTGTGAATGTGCGCAGCCATCACATCTCTTCTCATAGATAAGCTGCCACCATTCCAGCAAGCTTGTTTCCGCTGCATTTTACAATTTCAGCTTATTTCTTTATTGAATAGAAAACCAGTTTTACTGTATCTCTGTTATTTTGTGTTAAGCACCTGTTAATAATCTGTATTCATTTCGTTCTTCTCATAAAATATGGATCAGTGGTATCAGAGCGGTCTACTCCTTGTCATCTTAATGCATGTCCCCAACGAGGTCGGAGTACAAAGAGTTGGGTCTCGAGCTTGTTTCTCTTGAGGACAGAAGCTCTCACATGCCCAAGTGAACTCTCATGGCAAGAGAAAAGAAAGATGACAAGATAGGAGATCCTTTCAAACCGTTGATTGAGGAAGCCCTCACTCAACAGAGGAACGAGATAATGGATAGTTTCGCGCAAATCCTTCGGTGGCTACCAACAGGCGACGCATCTTCTTCGAACAGAGGCGTCGGGCCCCTCAAGATACAAATAAACTTCGATATTCCTATATTTGAAGGTGAGATAGATGCAGATGTTGTAAATAAGTGGTTGAATCTAAAAGAAGGGTATTTTTCTGTCCATAACTTTTCGAATAGAGAAAATATTATTTTTGCGCTCCTCAGAGTCGTTCCCCATGTCAAAGACTTGTGGGAAACCTTCTGTGAGCAAAAGGAAATAGAGGAAACCTCATTATTTTTAGTGACGGCCACCTGGGTATCCTTCAAGGATGCTATTAAGGAACAATACTACCCTGTCTGAAGTTATGACAACCTGTATACCAAATGGACCATACTGCGGCAAGAAAGAGACCAAGCAGTGCCAGATTTCACAAATATCTTCCATACATTGTGCACCAAGATGGGTATCAAAGATTTGGAGCAACATCTGATGCTCAAGTATCACGGTGCTCTACATAGATACATCCAGACCGAAATGGAATTTATGGACATCTCATCCTTGGGCGCAGCCTACCAATATGCCGTCAAAATCGAGCAGAAGCTCAAACAAAAGACATGGAAATTTGGGCCTGGGAACCCCTCACAACAAAAGCCAGGAAAGGGTGGCCCCAACCCACAGAACAAAGGACAGAGAAAATATGGATAGTATCAGGACTACCAGTCCAATCCGCAAGCAAAGAAGGACACCGGAAATACAAATAAAGATACCAGGAAGTGGTGTGACTTCCATAAGAGCCCTTGGCATAACACTATTATTGCCGCTCAAAACAATCATTGGCAGCCAAAGTGAAAGCCTCTGAATCAGATGCAGATTCTGACTCTGAGCTAGAACTAGAAAAGGGAAGACGGATCATTGACGTGGAACCCAATGCCACTGTTTCTACCACCAAGCTCCATCCTGGTGAACTAGACGAGCCAGAAGAAGGAGAGCGCCTCTTCCATTCACAGATGTGGGTAAAAGGCACCCCGTTGCACTTCATTGTTGATAGCGGTAGCCAAAAGAACCTCATCTCAGTAGAGGTCGTCAAGCGGCTGGCCCTGCCAACAACACTGCACTCACAACCCGACACCATTGGATGGCTCCGCCAAGGAAGTGATCTTCGCGTCAGCCAACAGTCTCGACTGTCATACAACATCAAACCCTTCAAAGACGAGGTATTGTGTGATGTTTCTCCTCTCGAAGTTTGTGATGTTCTTTTGGGCCAACCTTATTTATGGAAACGTCATGTTGTATATGAGTCTAGGCCTCGTAGTGTTATTATTACTTTGAACAGGAAATTGTACAGGATACCCTAGGCAGTCCCACCTAGTGTTATTTCCTTGATCTCTGCTAAGCAATGTAAGAAGATCATCTCTCAGATGGGGAAGTTTGTCTTCTTCATGATTCGCTCTCAAAATAAGTGAAATATCACAACCACATACAGGGTCTCTCCGGCCAACCTCTCCACACAGCAGAAGCAAGTAGATAAGGTCTTGGAAGAATACTTGGATATCTTCTCCTCACCTATAGGGGTACCTCTGCACTTCCAGGTCAAGCACCCCATCGATCTAACCCCCAACACATCACTTCCCAATGGGCCAATCTATCGTCGCTCTTTGTTAGAGAATGAGGAGATCAAACAGTAGATCCAAGAACTGCTCCACAAAGGGCACATCCACCCCATCTCATCACCTTGCGGGAGCCCAATCGTTCTAGTATAGAAGAAAGATGGAACATGGTGACTCTGTATTGATTACCGAGTTGTGAATAAAATCACAGTCAGAAATCGGTACCCAATTCCTTGAATCGACGACCTCCTTGATCATCTCACAAGGGCCAAATACTTCAGTAAGATTGATCTGAAGTCTGGCTACCATTAGGTCCCGATAGAACAAACATATGTATGGAATACCGCCTTCAAGTCAAAGGAAGGCCTTTTTGAATGGTTGGTCATGCCCTTTGGTTTGACAAATGCTCCAGCCACTTTCATGAGGATGATGGACGATATCATGCAACCATTCACCAATACTTTTGTAGTGGTGTATCTGAATGACATTCTAATTTACAGCAAGACTTGGGTTGAACACTTGCAGCATATTCAGGAGGTTTTGCACACCCTGTGACAGCACAAACTATACACCAACTTGGAAAAATGCTCCTTCGGCATGGACAAGGTCCATTACCTGGGCTACATCATTGATCAGCATGGCATACATGTCGATCCAGCCAAGATCCAAGTCATCTGTGACTGGCCAGCCCCAACAACACTCACTGAGCTTCGGAGCTTCTTAGGCCTTTCCAATTTCTACCGAAGGTTCATGTTGGGATTCTCACATATTGCAGAGTCCTCAGCTAAATAAACAAGGGTGGTGGTAAGGAAAAAACTTGTGGGGTCGGTCCCAACAACAAGCGTTTGATGATTTGAAGAAATGCTTATGCTCAACACCATTACTTTCACTACCAAACCTGCAACATCCCTTTGAGATCGAGACAGATGCTTCAGACTATGATGTGGGCGTCATTCTCCTTCAGCATGGCCACCCTGTGGCCTATCATAGTGAGACACTGTCAGATACTTTCCATAAGTACCCTACTTACGACAAAGAAATGTACTCCATTGTGCAAGCCTTCCGCCAGTGGAGACATTACATTCTTGGGAAGGAGACAGACATCCACACTGATCATAATCCACTGCAGTTCATGCAGACACAAGGAAAATTACAGAATGATCGTCATCAAAAGTGGTCCACATACTTGCAGAAATTCCACCTCAACATCAACTATAAAACAGGAAGCACCAATCGCGTTGTTGATTTCCTCAATAGACTGCCAGACATGTGAAGGATATGCACAATCATTTGATTTACAACCTCGGTTTTTGTGGTTGTTGATCGCTTTTCTAAGATGGTGATTTTGGTTGCTTGAAAGAAGAGCATCAGAGTAGAGGCCACTGCCAAGATCTTCTTTGAACGAGTCTGGGTACATTTTGGAATCCCACAAACCATTTTCTTAGATCAAGATAGTATATTTCTCAGCACATTCTGGTCACTGCTGGACACCAAGCTCACCAAATCCACGTCCTTCCACCCCCAGACAGATGGTCAAACCGAGGTTGTAAATCGAATGATTGTGCATATCCTTCGCATGTATAATTCAAAGCACCCTCGCACATGGGATGAGAGCATTCCCTATGTCCAGCATAGCTACAATCAAGCCCTTCATAGCTCAACCGACCACAACCCCTTTCAGGTGGGGTTGGGATTCCAACCATTGGGTCCCATAGATGTTTCACTTCCCCTTGCGGTCACCTCAACCGACTCATCTCCTGCTCCAACTAAAGCTGAAAAATCCACTCAATTCATTGAGCGGATCCAGCACATCTTCCAAAAAGTTCAGGATATCCTACAGAAGTCCAATGACAAGTACAAACAGCGCCATGATCAACATCGGGTGCCACACAAGTTCTAGGTGGGCGACAAAGTTTGGTTGCACATGCAAAAAGAACACCTTATAGGACCCCATCGGAAGCTTCGCCCACTCTGTTATGGGCTCTACACTATTACCAAGGTCATGGGGGATAATGCTTTTGAGCTCAACATTCCTCCTTTCCTTGGCCTGCACCCAGTGTTCAACATGGATCTCCTTTGCCCTTATTTCCCACCATTATTGGACACCTCAGAAGTAGCAGAACAGTGACACCAACAGAGCTCAACCCCAACTACATACAACAAATATCCAATGATCATATTGTGGACACACAGATCAAGGGCACTCGACAACAAAGGATCCAACTTTATCGAGTCATCAAAGCAGGGCAGCTCCTGCACCAAGGCAAGTGGCTCACCCGGGGCCAAATTCAGTAGAAATTTCCTCATCTAATGGGGGACCTCAACACAATAGAGACCATTTCTTCCTAATGAGGGAGGATTTATCCAGACGGATATCAGTGGCCACCCTCCTTTTCCAACTAGCTCAAAACAATTTTCTGACAATTTTGGCAATTTACTATTTTTAGCAGTTTTAACTTCCGGGGCCATTTTGAGGGCCTAAATGAAGGTTTTTCGGGATTGAGATCCTCAATGATAGTCAAAGGCATCATTGAGCCCCTAAAATGAATCTCCTCGACAATACCTTTCCAACGAGCTATCACACGCCTAAAATGGAGATCGTATGCAAAAGTTACGACCCCGGGAAGTTGATTTACTAACTTACCCAAACAGGGCCCACATGACTTTTGGCGCTTCATCTCCTAGGGTTAGGTTTTTTTATGTCTAGCGTTTTTGGCATTCTTGTTTATTGTAAAAAATCCTTTAGAGCCTCATTGTAATCTTCTTCTTGTGAATGCGCGCAGCCATCCCATTTCTTCTAAGAGATAAGCCACCACCATTCCAGCAAGCTTGTTTCCACTGTATTTTACAGTTTCAGCTTATTTCGTTATTGAATAGAAAACCAGATTTATTGTATCTCTGTTATTTTGTGTTAAGCACATGTTAATAATCTGTATTCATTTCATTTTGCTCATAAAATATGGATCACACTGGATGTATGTTAAGCAAGGATGTTGACTCACCTGATGTTGATCAGAGTTCATATAGGTCTATGATAGGTAGCCTATTGTACATAACAGCATCTCATCCAGACATAATGCATGTTGTTGGAATCGTAGGAAGGTATCAAGGTGCACCCAAATAGATTCATTTGTTATCTGTCAAAAGGATATTCATATACCTGAAAGGAACAATGGACTATGGCCTATGGTATCCTAGGAATCAAAATTTTCAACTATCAATCTATTCAGATGTTGATTGGGCTAACTGCGTGGATGAAAGGAAAAGCACGAGTGGAGGTGCATTCTTCTTAGGAGATTCTCTTGTATCATGGTTGAGCAAGAAGCAAGGTTCCATTTCCTTATTAACCACAGAAGTTGAATACATTGCAGCTACCATATGTTGTACCCAGGTTTTGTGTATGATTCAGACACTTGCAGACTTGGAGGTCAAATATATTGCACCGATCCCAATCCATTGTGATAATACCAGTGCAATTAGTGTATCCAAGAATCTTGTCTTTCACTCCAAGACCAAGCATATACCCATCAAGTATCACTTCTTGAGGGAACAGGTAACCAACTATGTGGTTTATGTGCATTATATTCCATCCAAAGATCATATTGTTGATATCTTCACTAAACCGCTTGAACAAGCTCAGTTTGAGTATCTACGCTAGAAGTTGGGCGTCACCCCATTATCAACTTAAGAGAGTCCATTATGTAAGGGGGATTATGTGTTGGTTGAATATCTTATACCTCCGAAAAATAATTCAACAGCTTAGGGGGAGCATGTTTTCTTTGACATTGATGTCAAAGGGGGAGAAAAGTTGTGGATGCTACAGTTGGAGGTCTAAGCAGAATAGTGCAGCCATTCAAGGTTGCCATCAATGCCAAAGGGGGACATTTTTGGGATATTTACAGGCAAAATGTGCTTGTCATTGATGGCAAGAACAACAACGAAGATGGTAGGTTTACAAACAGAGTGTACATGGCAAGAACAGCTGCCAGCAACAAAGACACAAAAGATGAAGTTCGAGAAGCTGAGAAGGAATAGCGCAACGTTTCATGCAAAGTGCAAGTGGGATTCAGGGCCGAGGTGAATTCCATTACCAAAGCTCAGGAGATGTAGCGTTCTTAGAAACACAGACGAGGTACAAGTCATCAAGGCTGGCAGAAGGATCAAAGGTCGTGGCCTTTGACACTTAGAGATTTGAGAAGGCCAAAGTCAAATTCCACAATATTGATCGCAGTCGTGGATCAGAGAGAGAAACCTTGATCATTGATCTGATATGAAGTCATTTCGGAGTTTTGCGTATCGAGAGAATGGAGGTAACGAGACTCCCAAAGTCGTGAAACGCGAAATCATGACTTGATCTGAGTCGTCGGATCGAGGAGAGATCTGGACCCTCGATCTAGAACCATCGCTATTTTGGGTATCAGGAGAACGGAGATAACGAGACTCCCAAAGCTGCAAAACGCGAAATCGTGCCTCTTGACCTAAGCCGTCGATTCAAGGAGAGATTTGGACCGTTGATTATCCAGGGATATGAGACACGAAGTCGCAAAACGTGAAATTGCAAATCGCTCGAAATATTTGGCCCATGGTCACATCGAAAGGTCACATCAACAAAAAGTTAAGGGAGGAGCTATCATGTCGCTAGGATCCACTTCGCGACATGTGAAATCATGAATCACCCTTGTGCTTGGTCCCTGGTCACAACTAGTGGACACATTAGAGAGAGAGAAGGGAAGGAGCTAGCATTGCTAAGCTCCATTTCAGAGTTTTGCGAGTTGGGAAGATCAAGGCAACTTGCAGCTGGATATCTCGAAATGCAAAGTCGTGAAGCGCCTGTTGGATAGGCATCTGGTCACAGCCATGATCATGTGGAAGGTAGGGGCTTATCAAGAATAGCTAGCACCCACTGTGTAGATTTCTCAGAGAGGGAAAAAGGTGCCAAAGACATGAGTGAACGGAGGTTCTCTCAGTAATAGCTAGAGACAGACTGATTGTAACTGCAGAAAAATGGTTGATTGCATCTACCAGAGAATTTGAAGAATCTCAAGGTGATTGCAAGAGAAGCTGAAGAATCTCGAGGTAACTTCCAATGGAATGTAAACCCATCACAGATACCCTTGAGAGATGGAAAAGCATCGAAGACTGTAGCTTCCAGAAAAGCCAAAGACTCTCAGGAACGGCCACTAATGATGAACAATCTTAGTATAATGGCCATGGATGAAGAATAGACTCTATGTAACTGCCAGAGGGGACGAAGAGTTAGCTAGATGATTTGATAAACGACTTGGCACTTTAAATATACACAGAACAGAGAAGTGGAGGTTGCTTCTATTGAGAGTAATTTCACACGGGAAAGAGCATGCTATGGACAGCAGCCGAAATGCATAGAAGAGGCGTAGTGCATAGAAAAGAGATGGATATCTGAGAGAGGTAGAAAAAGTCAAGGTGTGCATGCAGAGACAGAGCAGAAGAACAGAAAGCTTATGAAGATGCGAGGAGTAGGACACTGAAGCAAGAAAAACAGAGCAGTGTATCAGAACAGTGATGAGACTGGTAAGCCATTGATGAATATTGTATGACTGTAATAGATTCGAGCAAGCAAAGATTAATATTTCAGGGTGGTTGGGAGGTGCTAGGGAGGACTTTTGTCCTCAGAGTTTCAAGTAGGTGCTTGAACACAAGGAGTTGTAGCTTCCATCTGGTTGCAGCCAGAAAAATTAGGGTGGCAGGGTGGTGCAAGGGAGAATTATTGTTCTATGTTATAGAGGTTGTTGCCTGTGTGACTGGAAGTTGGTGCTTCCATCCAGTTGGTGCTGGAACACTTAGGGAGTTGGTGCTTCCTTCTAGTGAGTG
Source organism: Picea engelmannii (assembly GCA_009831015.1). Lineage (NCBI taxonomy): Eukaryota > Viridiplantae > Streptophyta > Pinopsida > Pinales > Pinaceae > Picea > Picea engelmannii. Next base: position 80,650 of record ML792152.1, on the reverse strand, counting down.
CTAGAGAAACCAGAGAGTTGGTTCTCTCAGCAAGTTGCAGCTTGCAAAACAGAGGTTGTAGCCTCAAGAGGAGTTGGAGCTCACAAGTATGATAATTTAAAGAAAATAAAAATTACTTATCATATCAAGAAGAAGAGGTTTTTCCCTTTATGGGTTTCCTCGTGAAATATCTATCTCTGTATATGTCATGTGTGTGATTGATGTTTAATATTCTATTCATTACTTCTATGCATCATTGTGGTCGTCATAGAGTGTTCTGTGAAGAGTTTAAAATGGGCATAATAGTTTAAGCATGGTAACAATTGATTCACCCCCCCTCTTAGTTGTTCAACAAAGACCACCAATCGAATGTTGGGGATGCAAGGAAGATCACTTGTACAAGGATTGCCCACATAGAAAGGACAGAGTGAAGACTATGCATAACATCCAAGAGGCTACAATAGTCAAAGATATGGGAAGAATCTATGTGGCTTTAAATGATCGACAAGCAGAGTACCAATCCAATATGATCGAGGTGGAAGGTAAGATCATAAATCAGCCTGTTGTTATTTTGATTGATTCATGAGCAAGTCATTGCTACATTGATCCTAAGATAGTGGATAGATTTCATTTGGAGAAAAATAAACTTGGCAAAGCAAGTTTGGTTCAGTTAGCCAGTGGAACCAAAAGAATAATCCATGATATGGTCAAAAGTTGTTCCATAAGTCTTAATGGCATGAATACTAGTATGGATCTAAATATCATACCATTGGGGTCTTATGATATTCTAATTGGAATGGATTGGTTAGACAAGCATCATGTTGTCCTATATTGGCATAACAAGACATTTACATGTCTTGATGGAAATGGAAAACAAAGCACTGTGAAAGGAGTTCCAAGACCCATCTCTATAAGGGAGATTTCAGCCTTACAGGTGAAAAGATGTTTTAGGAAAGGATGTCAACTGTATGCAACTCATGTGGAAGAGCCAGATAATACAAGGGCGCCAAGCCTTGAAGATATCTTGGTGCTACGGGAATTTGAAGATGTATTCCAAGATATATCAGGATTGCCACCAAGGAGGGAGATAGATTTCTCAATTGATTTAGTGCTAGGAGCTGCCCTGGTGTCAAAAACACCTTACAGAATGAGCACACTAGAGTTAAAATAATTACAAATGCAGTTGGAGGAACTGTTGAAGAAAGGGTACATACGTCCAAGTGTTTCACCTTGGGGAGCACCAATACTTTTTGTCAAAAAGAAGGATGGAACCTTGAGTTTGTGTATTGACTTCCGACAGCTGAACAAGTACACTATAAAGAACAAGTATCCTCTACCCCGAATTGATGACCTATTTGATCAACTAAGAGGAGCAAAGATATTTTCAAAGATTGACCTGAGGGTAGGATACCGTCAAGTAAGAATCAAGGAAGAAGATATTCATAAGACAACCTTTAGGACCAGGTATGGGCATTATGAATTTGCAGTGGTGCCATTTGGAATGACTAATGCACTAGTTGTCTTCATGTGCTTAATGAATGGCATATTCAAAAATTATTTAGATAAGTTTGTCATAGTATTCTTGGATGACATACTTATCTATTCTAAGTCTGAGGAGGAGCATGAACATCACTTAAGACTGGTATTGCAAGTACTGAGAGAACATCATTTGTATGCCAAGTTGAGTAAATGTTATTTTTATCAAAAGCAAATCCATTATTTGGGACACATTATTTCAGAGCAGGGCATAGCAGTAGTGTTGGCATGTTTTACAGGCAGTGTATGCTTGTCATTGATGGCAAGTACAGCAGCGATGATGGCTTAAGTATAGCAATGATGATCATCAGTGCAGTGATAATCGGGAAAGAGCGGCAACAATGATCGTTGGATCAACAATTCAGAATTCCCGATGGCTGTCAAATCTCAATGTAGACAAGAGGATTGCACAGATATGTAGGATAGATCTCGGGCGTTAGATCCGAGTGCAGGGTCCGACCACCGTTGGATCCAAGAGATCCTGCACATTCTCTAAAGTGCTAGGAGAAGCGGGCTTACAAAATCCCGAAAGCAGGAGGACCATCCATCTTCGGGAAGGACACGTGGACATAGATCATCATTTCACTAACTCGAAAGTCAAAGGTATGAAATGCTCCAGCCTTTCACCTCTCGAACTCGTGATATGCGAAATCATGAAATAATCTCAACCGTTAAATCGAGGCCAAATATGGACCATTGATCAGGCTCAATGAAGGCTCATGGAGTTGCGAAGTCTTGATAAAATCTTGACCGTTGATCCAAGAGGGACGCATGGTAGAAGATCAGAGCATGTAAAACACTCCATTTCGGAGTTTCGCGGATCGAGAGTTGGAGATGTCAAAGAATATTAACCACAAGAATCCTGAAATCATGATATGTGAAATCGCGACTTAATCTGAGCTGTCAAATCAAGGTTTGATCTAGACCGTTGATCCCAGTCCATTTCGGAGTTTCGCGGATCGAGAGTTGGAGATGTCAAAGAATAATAACCACAAGAATCCTGAAATCGCAATATATGAAATCGCGACTTAATCTAAGCCGTCAGATCAAGGTTTGATCTGGACCGTTGATCCCAGTCCATTTCGGAGTTTCGCAGATCGAGAGTTGGAGATGTCAAAGAATAATAACCGTAGGAATCTCGAAATCGCGATATGCGAAATCGCGACTTAATCGCAGCCGTCAGATCAAGATGTGATCTTGACTGTTGATCTGACCCTATTTTGGAGTTTCGTGGATCGGGACTTTGAAGTGACAAGAACACTGAACATCAAGAATGTCGAAATCGTGAAATGATCTGAGTCGTCAGATCAAGTGTTGATCGGGACCATTGATCCCACACCATTTCGGGGTTTTGGGGATCGCGACTTGGAGAGTCGAGATGCCTCATCTCCAGATTCATGAAATGCAAAATCGCGAAAGCGCCTCATGCATAAGGTTGTGGTCACAGCCCTTGGTCACATCAGCGAGAGATGGAGGAAAGAGCTAAAGAAACCAAGCTCCTTTTCGGGGATCGCAACTGGGAATGTTGAGACACATGGTCACACGAATGTTGAACTGTTGAAAGCTGAAATGTCAAAATGAATGCAAGATCCCTTGGAATCAATCCAACGGTGTAGGTGAATTTGAACAAGATCGAAGGGATATTGTAGCACGACACAGTGTAACTGCCAGAAACCACTGATGGTTTCTGCCAAAGGACTCGAAGACACTTCGGGATGATTGACAGAGGAGTTGAAGAGTCTCTAGGAATCTTCAAGAGGAATGAAGATGTTCGTGGAGGCGATTGACAGCTAGATGAGCATTGAGGCTTGTAACTGGAACAAAGAAGGTGAGATCGACGATCACAGAGAAGACAAAGAGTCTCAAACTTCTAGAGAGGCTGAGGAATCTCAGTATAACATACAGTGATGTTGAACGAGTGGAAAACGACCAAAGAATATGAAGAGTCACGATGATGATCAGACAGAGCACTCAAGTTGTGGAGGAATTTGGCGCGGAGTGAGCGTGTAGAGGCATTGCGAATATTGCATGCACAAAGACAACAGAGACTATAAGAATGTTGAAGAAAGAAGAGATAGGTTGTTGTCTATGTGTAGGAGAATTGAGGTGTGTACAAGGAGGCAGAACGCGGGAGCAGAAATGGACAGTCGAGGAATGGTGCATTGAAGGGATATGGCGCATAGAGCATAAAAGACCGAAGAACAGAAAGTGATAGAGGTGTGCAGAAGACACTGATGCAGATAGGGCAAAGCAGTGTAACAGAACAACGACAGGGCTGGTAAGCCATTGAATAATTTTATATTGCTGTAATAAGTTTTAGTAACAAAGAATTTATAATTCAGGGTGGTTGGGAGGTGCTAGGGAGGACTGGTGTCCTCAAAGGTTCAAGTGGGTGCTTGAACACAAGGAGTTGGTGCTTCCTTCTAGTTGGTGCTAGAGAAACTAAGGGGTTGGTGCTTCCTTCTAGTGGGTGCTAGAGAAAATAGAGAGTTTGTGCTCTCAGCAAGTTGCAGATTGCAAAAACAGAGGTCGTAGTCTCACAATGAGTTGGTGCTCATATGTATGATAATGTAAAGAATGTAGATAATACTTATCATATAAAGAAAAAGAGGTTTTTACCCTGTATGGGTTTCCTCGGGAATTATCTATCTCTGTCTTCTCATATATGTGACTGATGTTGAATGTACCTTTGTTTATTTCCCATTATTGTGATCATCATTGAGTGCCTTGTAAAGATTTTAAAAGAAGCATAATTGTTTAAGCACGGTAACAACTGATTCACCCCCCCTCTCAGTTGTCCAACAATTGGTATCAGAGCCGTCCTCTTTTATCTAAGGGTAGATCCTAGAGCTTAAACATGTCAAGCCATGAAGGAAATTCAACCAATAAGGCCCCTCTGTTCAATGGAACAAACTTTGCCTTCTGGAAAGTTAGAATGAGAACCTACATCATGGCTTTAGGTGCCGATGTCTAGGATGTGGTAGATACTGGTTATGTAAAGCCAGTTGTGCTAGCTAATAAGGATGACAAACTAGAATTTAGCTTCAACGCTAAGGCTATGAATGCTATATTGAGTGGCCTTGCAGAAGCAGAATTCGTAAAAGTTATGCACCTAGAAACTGCCAAAGAAATGTGGGACAAACTCATTAGCAGTTATGAGGGTAATGAGAAGGTAAAGGATGCAAATCTTCAAACCTACAGAATACAGTTTGAACAGCTGAA